>VZSZ01004990.1:18796-130434 GCA_013398815.1 Ibidorhyncha struthersii | reverse complement strand
GAGAGGAATGCCTGTATTGCTCCAGTTATCCCTATGTTGATTAAAATTGTTTCTACCTTCTAACAAGCTACAAATAAAAGTTGGCTACTTACTTTTACATCTGGAAAGTCTGATGAATGACAGACCCCCTTTTCTTTTTCGTGTATTGCACTCACTAGGATCATAAAATGAGTAAATCTCAATAATGTCATTCATAGGACAAGAGTGAATTTGATAGCAGTTAATCATATTGCTGATAAAAATATTAATATTCACTTCATTATTATAGTGTTATGATATTCGCTGGTCAGAGAACCTGACAGTGTAGAAAAGTTAGAGAGCTACTGAGCAATATTGACATGGATTAAATGATGCCAGTCTGGTACCAGTTACAAACTTCTTCAAAGCTTCTTTTAGGAAAATTTATTTCATAGAGTCATAGAATCATAGAATGGTTTAGGTTGGAAGGGACCTTAAAGATCATTGAGTTCCAACCCCCCTGCCATGGGCAGGGACACCTCACACTAGACCAGGTTGCTCAAAGCCCCATTCAACCTGGCCTTGAACACTTCCAGGGATGGGGCCTCAACAACTTCCCTGGGCAACTTGTTCCAGTGTCTCACCACCCTCATAGTGAAAAATTTCTTCCTGATATCTAGTCTAAATCTCCCCCCTTCCAGTTTTAAGCCATTACCCCTCGTTCTATCACTACATACCTTTGTAAAAAGTCCCTCTCCAGCTTTCTTGTAGGCCCTCTTCAGACACCTGAAGACTGCAATAAGATCTCCCCGGAGCCTTCTCTTCTCCAGGCTGAACAACCCCAACTCCCTCAGCCTGTCCTCATAGGAGAGGTGCTCCAGCCGTCTGACCACCTTTGTGGCCCTCCTCTGGACCAGCTCCAACAGGTCCATACCTTTCCTGTGCTGAGGACTCCAGAGCTGGATGCAATACTCCAGGTGAGGTCTCACCAGAGCAGAGTAGAGGGGAAGAATTACCTCACCCTAACTGCTGGCCACACTTCTTTTGATGCAGCCCAGGATACAGTTGGCCTTTTGGGCTGCAAGCGTGCACTGCTGGCTCACGTTGAGCTTCTTATCAACCAACACCCCCAAGTCCTTCTCCTCAGGGCTGCTCTCAATCCATTCTTTGCCCATCCTTTATTTGTGCTTGGGATTGCCCCAGCCCACACGCAGGACCTTGCACGTGTCCTGGTTGAACTTCATGAGGTTTGCACAGGCCCACTTCTCAAACCTGTCCAGATCCCTCTAGATGGCATCCCTTCCATCCAGTGTGTTAACCGCTCCATGCAGCTTGGTGTCATCGGCAAACTTGCTGCGGGTGCACTCAATCCCACTGTCCATATTGCTGACAAGATGTTAAACAGCACGAGTCCCAGTACCGACCCCTGAGGAATGCCATTCGTCACTGGTTTCCGCTTTAACATCAAGCCATTGACAACAACTCTTTGGGTGCAGCCATCCAGACAGTTCCTCATCCACTGAGTGGTCCATCCATCAAATCCGTTTCTCTCCAATTTAGAGACCAGGATGTCGTGTGGGACAGTGTCAAACACCTTGCACAAGTCCAAGGCATATTTATTTAATTAAACTTCCAGTGTTTCATTTGAATGACATTTCTCTCAAGAATCACTTAAAAATCCTTAGAGAATTCAAATTTTCTTTTTTAATTTGCGGAGTTTTAGATATATCTTCAGTCCAGATGAACCTACAGGTGGGGCTGTGGCTTCTGTTGAATAAGAAGAATTGCTGTGAGAAAGTAGGACAAGAAAGTTGGCTGCCACAAAAAAAACAGAGGGCATTTGGGTGAAGAGGAGAAATTTTCAGTATGGAAACACTGCAATATGGTTAAAGGAACAGTGACTACTGTCAATGTGGTAATGGTAGTAAATCTGTTCATAAACAACTACTCAGCAACAAGAAAGACAATTCTTGTTGAAGATCAGTGTTAAATGTCAAAACAGCCTTCACCTAACCATCTTGGAGCGATTTCTCCAGTCTCTAGAGCTGGCTTTCATGTGGCTGATATTAATATGAGAATTTTGGATTCAAACCTTCGTGACTGAGAGCAACGTTTGGCCTGATAGCATGCAGAGGGAACAAATGAAAAAGTAAAAAGTTTAAATAAACAATCAGAAACACTTCTAAGACATTTCCTTGTGGATAGATTTAATTATACAAAACCAGTTGGGGGTAAAAGGAATCTCAGTAAAACAAGAATATTTTTTTTTGGCTGAAACATTTTCATGTTTGAACATGGTTGATTACTCCTAAAGGATTTTATTATTAGGGGAGCAACATAAGTAACAGCTGCTGCTATTGTTACTTACAAAATTATTTCCATTATAAGCCCCAGTTTTCCCATGGACAAAATTCGCTAGAAAGTCACTTTTTGGACTTCAGTGTTCCACTCTAACTTTCTGAAAGTCTGGATGCAAACGATTTGGGCATTTTTGTATATGAGAAATCTGTATTAGAAAAGCACTTGTGCAATTTTTTCCACCTCCAGACTGACCAACAACTGAATGGCTGTGGATTGTGTTTTGAACTGTAATTACTTCTCACTGAAAGCCACTGTGTAGCTTTGTTCTGGATAAAGCAGACTTTAGGTTGAGCGAGTTTTAAGCA
This sequence comes from Ibidorhyncha struthersii, assembly GCA_013398815.1. NCBI lineage: Eukaryota > Metazoa > Chordata > Aves > Charadriiformes > Charadriidae > Ibidorhyncha > Ibidorhyncha struthersii. The sequence goes on along the minus strand of VZSZ01004990.1, from coordinate 127,810 downwards.
TTCAAAAACTGAAATTTGAGTAGATGGTACAGAAGAAAAGACTTTTCGTCTGACCATTAAGCGGCTAGTCAAAAACCCATTAAAGAAAATGCAAAGCCTTTAGCTGGTTTTAGTGGGCACTGGCTTGAGATTTAAATGTTCCACTCAGAAATAATAAGCAGTCTGTGAGTTTAACAAGGACCAAGGTAATCCTTAAAAAAACTCCAAAGTGTTATAAGCAACTGAGGCATTGGACAGAAAAGGCCATCCTTTCCTGGCTGCAATACTTTTCTCCCCAAAACAATGAATTCCTGAACCCAAAACATAATGAGAGAAATCCCGAGGTCCTCGTTTTTCTACATGAGTTTTCCGCTGATTGTCCTTAGCTGCTTTCTCATCATAAACCTTAAGTAGCTGAAACAGTTGAAGTTGGAAACCTGTCATGTAAGGTATTTGTTAATGGCCAAACCCATTTCCATAAAGGGTTTTCTTGCAAAAAAATTAATGGCCTGTTGAATGAAAGGGAAGTCCAGGCTTTAGAGAAGAGCACCATTTTGTGGGGGTTCCTCACATACCAGAAGGCAAGACGTAATTAGGGCTACGTTCTTGCGGGAGGATCAACCACCCACAGAACCTCCACATTTTGCCTGAGAAAAGCATGTGCTAAATATAGGTTGAAAGAAGCAGCTCCCTAGAACAAGTGTGCAACTGGACTCAGGAGGTTTCACCTACACTGCTATCTCAGTGTGTCTGCTCAATGCCCTGCCCAGCTTCTCATTTTGCACATTATTTACCTGAAATAGGCTGTATTGCATACGGGCACGTAAGTTTATAGGCACGGCAACCTTCCCAGTGCCCCCAGCTGGCAGATATATTTGGAAATATTTTGAAACATTTTTGAAATATTTTGAGAGCTTAAGGATATGGTAAAATGCCACTTCTGCTCTGAAAGCCACAGGATTACAGCAGCTTCTACCAAGGAACAGGACCTCCAGATGGTGTCTAGACAATTAGTTCCAGATTGTGGAACTTGCACGTTTTTATCTGGAAGAGGGCCGGTGGGGTGTTTCATTCCAAAAGAGCTTCAAAGACCAAGCTTCAAAATAAAATAAGACAATTACATGAAAAAAATGTTCACTAATGCGCTCAAGCCCTCAAAAGTGAGGGAATAACCTGATTACAGTTAAAATATAATTTAATAGTCATATACCTGGGTTCGAGCTAAGTTGCAAAGAGTAACTTGCAGCTATAAATGATTCCCTTGGTCTTTTAGACACGTGTATCATATTTAGGGCCAAAAAAGGCAGATTCCATAAGTGTCATTGATATGAGTAAAGGCAACAAAAGCTCTACTTAGGTAGTATGCTGTAGCTCAGACAGAGGAAGCAGAAATAGTGAAAATATGTTGGTTTAGATGGAAATTTAAACAGGTTTTTTTTTCTGATAATTTTTAATTTATCACTTATGTTTTATTACTATATTTTTTGCTAAGAATATACTTTACTAATCAATATAGTTGAAATTCTCACACTTGTACACATACGTGACCTTGCATCAGCATATGGCAAGTATCAAATTTCAGTATATTCCTGTTGTGAAAAATTGGAAGAGTATTGACAACATGTTATTGAATTACTTTATTTCACAGAAGAAAATTTCTGTAATCTTTATAAAGAAATAAAGTAAATAAAATATATCTATCACTACCCAACTACCTTCAAAGTATATTAAAATAGGAACAAAAAATATAAAACATTATGATGTATATCCCTCTTTCACCTTCCCCAAGAGGCTTGACTGTTCTATGCCTTAGACGGGTGTGTTTGGCATCTGTATATTTAGGTATATAAAATAAGAATATAAAGCTTGATTATTCAAGATGCTGGCAAAAAAATATTCTGGAAAAAGTAATTAAACACATACTTGAGTGGTATGTTTGAAGTGAAGCTGTAGACCTACTTTTAAACAGTTTTGTCTATATTTTTCAATACTGCAAGCCAAATTATTCAACACTTTATGCGATCCAGATTGTACTGAGCAAAACTACATCACACAGTTATTTTTTGGATTTTGTTCTGAATTGTCCTTTTCCCCCCCTAGCATTTGCATTCAAACACCTCTCTGGAATGTGCACAATTTAAGTCTTCCAGAAAAACATAGCTGTTGGTGGGAAGTCCTGCTCTCAGGGGAAGTGTTGATTCGTCATCTAACTGTAGCCAAATTCATACTGGGCTTTGAGTATCAGAATAGTAACATTGATCTGGACATTGTATTCCACAGGGAAAACAGTCAATGGAGTGTGGGGTGAGACACCTGTGTTACTAAGCTCTCGGCGTGCTGAATTTCAAAATGTCTAGAGCTTTTTCAGTGTGACTGACTTTATCAATGTATCGAGCAGCTGTAGTTAAAAAAATAAGTACTTATGAATGAATGAAGATGCCCAGATCAGACCCATGTTCATTAAAATGGTTCATAGTATTCTGATTCATCACAGAAAATGATGGTTTTCTATCCCAAATGCTACTTAGGCTGAAGAGACACCAAAGTTACAGTTCTCAAAATGTGCCTAACAGTACAGATATGTTAAGTGAGGAAGATCACACCATAAAGTATTTCAGTCTTTCAGCTGTCCACATCTGTCTTTGTTCATGCATGCTTCTTCAAAGTGATGAGTTGATGATTCACACTGGACACAAAGGAAGTCTAGACTGAGGTATGCGAATGATACTTGTCTCTTCAGTTTATGCTTGGTCAACAGTTTGCCCAAGATAAGTATGGCCTGAAAGGTGTGTGTGAATAGCTATTGTAGATTTTTTTTTTAAAGCTCTGCAATACATTTTTTACTCCAGATGAATGCTTGAAATATAGGAATGCGAGATATATACCCTGGTTGCCAGCAAATTCAGCTGAATGGCTATGGCATTTGTTAATTAGCAGAGAATTTAGGAAGTAGCTCCTGTAAAACTAAAGAGAGTACAGTATGTGTTTAGTTTGCAGGCTTTCCATCTCTGCCTGCTACTCCAGTGTCTGTAAAGAGACAAAGACTAAAAGTTCCTAGAAAATTAAATGTTAAAGAATTTGTGCATAGTGGTGGGTTTTGTTAGAACTGGAACTGGCTGAAAACCGAGCAAAAATACTTCGTATCTACCAATATGGAAAAGAAATGTTTAACAGACTTTATTTCTTCCCCCCAAATAAATCAAGAGTACTCAAATAAAATCTTTTGAGCCATAGTAGTCACAGCTAGTATAAATATGAGGAGAACCAGTTCCTCAGAATGAAACAGAAAAGTGAATGTAGTGTATCTGGCTTAATCATTTAGTTTGGTATGGAAAATGATATTGTCAGTGCCAACGACCATAGAAAAATGTGTTTCTCTGAAACATTTGTGAATGATCCATTGAAAAATCTGGCCAGGGAAGGATAGTAAAATACCTGTACATCAAATATTCATAGCTCTGCATGAGGCATCTGTTAGACTTCCGTATGGCTGAATGATAGGACAAGTCATCAATATGAATGTAATCAGTAAAACAATAAACCATTTTTTGTCTTTTTTCCTGCTTTTATTATTTTTTTTGCTTTTTATGTTATTTTTTTTGTTGTCCCACCCCGCAGTTTCCTATTGAATTCAATTAAGATTCAGAAGCATGCCAAACTTGGATAGTTCTTTGCTTTTAATAAACAAGTTTGCTGGCCTGGCATCTCTTCCCAGACTTGCCCCCTTCTGCTGTATTTTTAGTTCCGTCTTTCAGCAAATCAAACAGTTGACATGAAAGGACATCAATCATAGCTATTCCTTGGGATGTATAAAATATGTACATTCCAAGTCTCTTGAACAGCATTAAGCAGCTGTGGTTAACATTCAAACTACAAATATATTTTGAATTTTGCAACATTTGCTATTCCAGTCATTAAATGAACTTTGCAGGTGTTCAAATACACTGCTAATCCTGGGGTTTTTACTAAGACTGTTAGCAATATTAAACTGAAACTCTGAAACCCAGGCACACTAAATAAGCTCAAAAAAAAAAGTGTTGATAAGTGAGTTGAGTTATGCTACAACCAGAATATTTGCTGAAGAGGAAAAAATAAAATTGTTTAAAAAAATCTCAGCAGCCTCATTTTAAGTGTAGTACCAGATTCAACCACTTTATGGGTCTTCCTGTTTCCCTTTCATGTAAACACATTTCTTAAAGAAATACAAATCCCTGAATATGTTTCTTATAGCTATGTTTTTTATTGAAGTTCTTTTTGTTAATGTTAATCTCTAATATTTTCATTTTCATAAGCCATATGCATTGCAAAAGTGACAGGGAAAAATGCTGGTTCCCATCAAGGCAAATGCCAGGGTTTCATTCACTTTAGGAGTATGCTACAGAGGTATTCTCAGTCTTAAAAAAACTCTGCACTAACTCAGCCTTTCTCCTTATGATTTACCTTCGTAGCCACTCACCCTAAAAAAAAGAAGACCCATAAAGAGCAACAAAAGATCCCTAAACTGAATCATGTGTTTATTTGAATGGGGACAATTAATTTTGTAAACTGCGACTTCTAAAGAATGTGTAAACTCTAAGCGGAATAGTTTAGTCTTTTTGAAATGCAGCCATATCTGGTAGGAAACTTACAGGAGCAGCATCCTAATGAATACAGAAAAAATACATTTTGGTAGGCATTCTTTTTATGTCACAGGAGAGACAGAGTGAGAGGTGCCTGCTGTTATTCCCCTGAGATGCAGCAAACTCTGCAGTGCAAGCACCGGTTAGGAAGCCAAGGCCTTCAGTATAATTTCTCTTCTCCCATGGAATTCCCTTGTTTCTGGTCTGTTTGTTCTGGCTTGTGCTGCAGTTTCTGTCTGTACAATGGGAGAAGAAGTGGTGACAGGCCAGGGGGATTGACCCTGGCCCAGTGGGCAGCAGAAGCAGGGGGAGAGCATTAGCAGATGAGAAATCACGCTTCCCAGCTTGTACCAGGCCAACCTGCCCAAAAAAAACACTGCCACCCACAACACCCAGACTCCTGCTCCTTTGTCCACTTAGGTGGCAAGATCCCCCTTCCTGGGATTATTTGTTCATATTACGTGGGTTGCCGAGTCTTTGCTAGAGCTGTTGAATGCTGCAGCACTAGACTACAGGTGAGCATGACGGTTTTATGGAGAACGATGCTTAGGACCACTTTAGGCATAAATTTTCTCCTGAAAGAGAAGACAGAGTGTTGCTCAAGGAATACTCCTTACTGTAGGTTTTTGTTTCTTCACATTTGCTTGCTCAAGTTCTGACGTGATCTGACACTGCTTAGGTTGTGAATGTATGTATTTTTGTTGTTTGAAGAAAAAGTTAGAGGACTGTGAAAACACATGGAACAATATCTTCTTAAACCAATCGATCACAAAAGGCATAATTTCATACCCAGAACAGCCTTCCCAGTTTTTTGTCTTTTTAGCACAAATAACAGAACTGTACTACAATAAATTTAGGATTTATAGTTGCTGCTTTAAAGGCAGTCTTTAAGTACCATTTTTGTTTATGGTTTTAATAAGGTCATTTAGTTGAAAAAGAAGTTCAAACTTGTATGCAGTAGCCATGTGACTTGTTTAGTCAATCGCAGCACAGGATATTTTAAACCCATTTTACAATAGTGTATAAAAGCTTGTCTCAATAACCATCTGGAGAATATTGAGTTTCATAACTGGTAGGAATTATTCAATATCCTCCTCCCCACAGGAATAACAATTTCAAAATCTTCAAAGACTGATATCTAACTGGAGAAAAGGTATTTAATGTTGTTAAAACTGGAAATTGTGTAGAACTAAATAATTCTTTTTGATCTACCTGAAAAACGACTTTGTAGGCCAGGGAATTAGTTTCTCCAACTGTCAAGTTTTATATATAATCAACATTTCTTTCTCTTTTCATCGTTGAATTATTTATTCCGCAGTGACCCCCCAAAAGTCCTTTTCTGACTGGGGCTTAGGGTACCAAGTTGATTAAATTAATGGGAAAGCTTTTGTTTTTCTTTTCAAAACTCGTAAAAAGAGCTTGCCTTTTTTGTTCTCCCATTTGGGACTAGCTTCCTGGCAGTCTTATGCATGTTCACGGGATCATGATGGTGAAAAGAAAACTTTCTTCCTAATGCTAAGAACCTCTTCTGAGTAAGGAGGCAGAATTGCGCTTCTCAAGGCGGGAGGTGCAGCTGTGCTGAGGTCAGCGGAGACAGCTGGATCCCACCGAAGGACGCTGTGGGCGGCTGGAGGTCGGGGCAGCAGCCACTGACACCCTGGTGCTGGTGGGTGTCTCCTCTGCCAGCATGGAGGAGGGCTATAAATTTCAGACTACTGAATCCCACGCTGCTTCTCAAAGACAGCTGGAATCACTATTTGTATATATGAAGGATGCTTTTTCTAGCTACCAGTGCATACACAGAACATCCCACACACAAACCTGCCCATAGTCTGCTCCTTTACAAGCTTGCTTGGTGCTTACTGACTACAAAGTCCTGTCCCACTGAACTCAGCCAGCAAAGCATCACGCAGTAATCTCTATTTCTGAAGCAAAAAAAGCTCCCTCAAGACACAGTGCCATAGAGAGGTAAAATACGTGTCCCCCATCTATGGTTGGAAAATGGAACACTAAAAATCTGGAAAGAATAACTATCCCTCAACAAATCAGACTCCTAAAGCACAAGACGATGCAAAGATTACACCTTGGAGAGGGGTTTAGAAATGAAATGGTGTGTTAATAACCGGGCCACATACAAAAACTGCTTAAGATTTACCCATCTCAGTGCAATCCCTTCTCTACCACAAACCAATTACCAATGCTCTGGAAAAAAAAAACATCTCACTGAAAACACACTAGTGCATGAACTTTTTTTTTTTTTTTTTAATTTGAGTGAAGACTTTTTATCAATATGAAAGGATGGTAACCCCCAGAATAAACACTTATCTGTAAAATAGAGATTATGCGCTTAATAACGTTTAATATTTTGGCATCTCAAACCTCCTGTGTAGATCAGTCTGGGAGAGTGGTGTTTATTTTCTTGCTACATGTGAAAGTTCATTCTCAGTATCAAGTTTGTTTGGTCCACTAACTTTGTTAACCTTTGCATTTACTTCTGTATTTGATGGCCTTTCATGAGCAGCCACTTTAGTAGCTAGGATAGAAACAGTTACATCAGGGTTAGAGGTCATAGCCATTATGGGATTTCAACTTAAAACAGTCACTGCTTTAGGGGGATCACAGTATGTTTATGGTTAATTATTTTCTTTGTGAGAGTTTCTATGAACAAGATTATTATAGTAATATATAAACCATCTGGGCAACCTTTAATATCTACCTACTTTCCTGATGAAATAATAATCAAGACTTCGTGAAAAATCTCTCCCTACCTAACTAGATGCTACCAGAGCAACAGTGCTTTCCTCTGCCTCTTCTGAGGAATTCCAAGGAAGGATAAGTGGCGAAAAATCTACACCAAGTGCAAGTACATTTTTAACAGAACACAATTCTTTGCAATTTGATGCAAATTTAAGAGATGTATAATTTTTTTAATGACATACTTCTAGCTTTTTACATATTTTAAAAACACATGTGCAGATGAAATTATCTGCATAAGTTGGTTTTTATACAACGGTCCAGAATGGTTTTTACTGAAGTCAAAATACCAAATAACATTTTAAAAAACTAATAAAATTATATTTATATCTTTAAGAAATACATTCCCAATCACACAGTTCAGATTCACAGTGCTCAAGAGACACTGAAATCATTGCTTAGAAACAGTATTTGCTGACTTCACCAGGGTAACAGTTTAATCCTTAAAGTAATCAACTTTCACCCTCTTCTTGGGTCTTTTGACTTTTAAGTTCTCACTACTCTTTTTGAGAAAAACAGCTCTAGGAGACAGCTATTATTCTCCTCCATGGGATAGTCCACTTCATTCAGACAAGTAATATCATCTTCTGTTTACACTCATCTGAAACAAGTGCACAGGGTCACTCTCTACACTCTGATGTTTTACCAAAGCAAAAGGAAAGACTCTGCAGCAGGACACAACAGTGCTCCGAAACCCGAATAACCTGGGAAGCAGACTTTGCATGCCTATTTATTTCTTGCATTTGATCCTCTTGAAAAAAAAATAAATCCCAATATCATGTCCTCAAAGCATTTCACATGGGCTGAAGCACTGTAATAGAGAAGTCAGCTTTGGACGGTATTTCCTTTTGTCTGTTTTTAAGTCAGGGGCTAGATCCTCAACTGGTGCAAACTCCATTGACTGACGCTCGTCCTTTGACTTGAGGAGCTGAACATCATATTTAGTAAGTACATATTAATTTTTTCAGGAGGAAAAATTATTGAAGCCATTTAGAAGAAAAACAAAACAAAACCCACAATGGTTTTCTTACCATAGTCCTAGCAGGATGGCAACCAAATTATAGGAATAAACCACAATACTTACACAAAACGAGAGTCCTCCACAGTTAAATCACTAGCCCTAAAAATCTATTGACTAAACAGTAAGGAAGCCAAGAGAGATATACAAATTACCCTGAAGCAATGATTCTTTCTGTAGTCTGCATCTCAGAAAAACCTACAAAAACTTGGCGTTATGTCCTGCTGCTTTCCAAAGCCTGACTTTGGCTCCCTTGGAAAAGTATCTATGCAAAGAACTGCTTGAGCTCCAATAACTCTCCAGGCTGAAAATAACAGTTGCACACCACCATTTTGTAACAACTCAAAGCCTCTGCCTTCCAGGAAGAAATGTACATTTTGACTCCTTGTGACCCACTCATTGACTGACTTGTCTGCTCAGTTCAGCCTCTGTTGAGTGATGTGGTCATCCGAAATAAGCAGGGAGCTGCCTGCCGGTGCCAGCAGCCTGTAATGAGACCTCTGAAAGCAAGGAAGAGAATCACAGTTTGCTTACAAACTCCCTCAGCACATGGCTAGCCCTGAAAGATATATTGAGGAGCACATACTTCAAAACAAAAGCCCTCAGTAATTTAATCACTGGCCCTAAATCTGCTGGCTGCATGGTAGGTGACCAAAAAGTTTCCAAAATATGTGTCCAGAGGATCAGCTTACGAGTCACTCACCCCAGCTACAACCAATGAGGCTGTTAAAAGAAAAGATTTTAGCTGTATGCTAAAACATCATCTGACACCTTCCCTTTTTACTGATGCTGATACAGAAAACCTTGAAAATACATGTGGAGAATGTTTCTTTTTGATAGCTATAAATCCCTGTTGGACACCAATATAGCATTTGGGGGGAATATTTCCACCACAGAGTAACTACTCGCGTGCTTCGTCATGCTGAAGAGACAACGTAACTTCTCCACCCAGCCAGACAGGTGCCCTTTGCTACCTGACCTAAATATCTCCTCCTTGGCTGAATAACACAAAGAGCAGAAGCTGCTTGTATAACTGTTTTCTGACTCATGTGTGGGGTATGTCTGACAGCGCCAGGGATCAGCTGCAGTTTCCAGGACCACACCCAGAGGGAAAACCTTTTTTTTTTTTTGGCTACAGCCATGCTTGAATTACGATTGCTGTTTATCACTGCTCCTCTAAATTGGTTTTAGGTATTTGAGTTCGTTCAAATGCTGACATCATGTCCTCAACTGCCTGTTTCCTCTATGGGTTGTGACAGTGTTTTGCTAAATCTCTTTGATATTGCAATTACACTTTAACCATAGGAACTCTCTGCCTATTAACTTTGGTGCCGTTGGTAACCCACTGAAGTCCAGCTACTCAGTCAAAACCGTGCTATAATTTTGTAGCTCGGAGTTTGCTGAAAGCACTTAGTAGAGGTGTATCATCACTGATTAAGCACTCTTGTCGGTCTCTCTTTTTTTCTCTGAGATTGCCTTTTAACGCCTTTATAACTAATAGTTTCGAGCAGGGCTGCAGTGTTAGGAACAGGCTATCCAGCCTGAGTTTGTTCATCGCAATCTCAACTCAAACACTGACACAGTGCTGTAGATCACCGCAAATGTACTCTTTCCCTCCTCTCTTCTCTTTAAGCATGCTCTGTGGTGACCCGCCACACTTCAAAACTGGTGGCAGAGTGGTTCTCCTATGTGATAATTTCTGCTGAAAATGGTGGCTATCCTTGAGGTGTAGGTATGGAAGAAAAGAGTGAGATTCTTCTCATGGGGACAGTTGTTACCACTCTATTTTTACCTCATTTGGGTAAATTACTACATCTTAGCTGGAATCAGTGGGAGTTTGACTACTTGCACCAGCTGAGGCTCTGCCTTAGCTTGTGGGGCTGCTCCAGCCTGTTTCCCTGTCTAAACTAAAGGATGAAACCAAGGAATCCCTTTTTTTTTTTCATGTTAACAAGGAGATTTGCTAGGGACAAGGGAGGGAGTATTCCTCCTCCCTGGTAGGTGTCCTTCTTCTTGCAGAAAGAGGCGGGACAGGGGAGGCACAGAGCTGCGTGCAGGACTTGTGTCCCCCACAGTGTGTGGTGAAGAGTCATGCCACCCTTCTGAGCATGGCTTAAAACCGCAACACAACTTGCTGCTTTGCGCAGGAGCCAAATTTGCTTCTTTGCGTTACTCGGGATTGGACACGTTACAGGGAATTGAAACATAATCCATTACTGTGATAATACACCAATATACATCCAGCAGCTGCCTCAACAGACCTCATAAACCACAAACGCCCCTCAAAGTGGCACTGTAAATGCTCTGCTCCGTACCAAGTGCTCATGGTTTTTCTCTTCCCACTCCTCCTCAGGGCTTTCCATCACACCGTCGTGCCCCTCTCAGATCATATCCACCCTCTTGCTCATATCCTGGTAGTGAGGCACTCTACCTTCTGCAAAGCTTATTTTAGAAATCCCGTCACATCTTGCCCACTCTATTTTTTATCCGGCAGAGGAAGACTTGACACTCCGGTTTCTAGTAAAGCAGCGGGGGAGACCATTTGTTTCTTACCACTATATTTATTACGTTCAGTCTGCTGAGGGAGGTAGGAGGAGTGAGCAAAAGCAATGCTTGCTCCCATTCCCAAGCAACGTCAACTGCTCCTACTTGGCAGCTGCTAAGCCATCCTCTCCGCTGGATGTTAAAAGATCCTGCCTCTTTTCTGCTGTCTTAGAAACCCTGATGAGGACTTAAAAGGTGAACATGTGTTCCTAGCCTGAAGTCAGACACTTTTTCTCCTGGTGGCAGCATTAATATGAACCTCAAAGAAACTCTCCCAAAACTAAACCGAGAGCTGCGCTCAGAGGTCTCTCCAGAGGTCGAGCCAGTCACCTCCTAACACAAAGCAGGCCCAACCGCACAGGGTTGTCACTGGAGAAACAGTTTCTCGGGCAGTGCAAATTTGACAGATCTCCACTGACTGGACTGTGGCAAGGCTGACAATTTACACCAGATGAGGGCCTGCCCTACGGCCTCTGAAGACATGGCCCAACAGCCTATCCTGAAAAACCGCGGCTGCCGCGAGAGCTCTCCCCTTGCTGGCTGGTGGGGAGGGAGCTGCCTTCCCACGCCGCCAACTGAAAGGGGCTTAGTGCATCTGTGAGCCCGACGGCAGTAAAGCCCCAGGAACACAGAGGGAGGGCTGGAGGGGAGGAGAGCCCCGGGAGTGGGTGGGAAGGATCAGGGCGTGCTGCAGTGGCACCCGGCTGGGGACCTGCGCTTCCCAGAGATGAGGAGCCCCCTCCTGCTGCCACCCCCTCAGTCTGGCTCACACTGGGCGCATGCTATTTTGTAGAGCATGGTATGAGGCGCGGCGCCATTGCCCCCACTTTGCAGCCCTCCTGCAACCAGGCAGGAGCTGCTGCCTTTTTGGCTTAGGTAACCAGAGATCATTCAAGGTCTTGCTAGGCTGTGTTTGTTCAGAGAACAAACTGAGGAGGTGAGCCAAGTATTTATTTGGTACTGTTGTGGTTTAGGCCAAATCGGCCACTGGGGATGTGGGGGACCCCAGATGGGACTGACAGACGCTCCCCTCTACCCCTCTTCAAAAAGAGAGGCAGAGGAGGGAAAAAGAGACTTAAGAATTTAGAAAGAACTAAACTACTTTAATGAGATATTAATAATAAAATACAAAGAAATAATGAAATATATACAAAACTGTATCAAGCTCCCAAGATGACAATCACGACACCGGCTGGCACTGGGGCAGTCCCAGGCTGGATTCAGTGATGGATGGGAACTGGATTCCAAATCTGCCTTCAGGATTGGGACCAAAGGCAGAGGATTGAAGTGAAGAGAGTGAGAGAGCAAGAGAGCGAAAAAGAGAGGAAAAAGAGAGAGAGACACCTTTGATCCCTCAGCTTTTATACTGAGCATGATGCAGATGGGATGGAATACCCTGTTGGTCAGTTTTGGGTCACCTGTCCTGTGTGCTCCTCCCCGCAGGTGGGACCCCACTGCGCTTTTCTGCTTCCAGCCCTCCAACGTGGCAAGTAACAAAGTTGGTTGGCCTTGGCTGTTATAGCGATAAGTATAAGCAAGAGCCTCTCCTGCATACCATGCCTGGGCATCAGCTATAAACATTGGTCTTGTCACTCTGAGAGAATGAACATTGCCTGCACAATACGCTGTTAATTTCAGTAGTTAGAAGAGGCCCAGCTAAGAAGCAAAGTTACTGAACAAAACTGGTCCAGTTTTACCTCAAACAAGGACAGGTACCTTTCTCTTCAGCCACAGAAAATGGGCAATGATCTATTGCTCTGCACTCTACAAAAACTCATAGGATCAACCAGCTTTCTTGCCCAGAAATCTGCCTCTGACTTGACAACAAATGCAGCACCCCAAAGATGTTATTTCTCTTGACTTTGTTCCAATGAAATGCTCACTGCCACTTCCCTCGCCTGGGCCTGCCTTTCTGCAGCTTGCAGACATGCACATATCCCCTTCACCAGGTGCAGTTTACAGCCAGGCGTCAGGCTGCAGTGTGCCTCAGGTTCTGAGTAACCTCGACTTTGGGCCCAGTGCTTTGGGTGGCATCTTCTTGTTGCTTTTGGCTAAAACTGGAGTAAATGAGAAAAGGGTGCTTTTGCTTCTTCTTAATAGCTTAGCATAAATTAAACACAACTATCAAGAAAAAGAACAGGTGAGGAGAAGGAAATCTCCCAGATCTTCACTGACCACGCAGGGGAGGTTAATTTGAATGTGGAAACTGATTTGACAGTTTTTTCACAACTGAAATACAAGACTTGCATTTTTCAGTTTTAATCAATATACTTCCTGGGTACCGAAAGATGTCTATTTTAATTTTGTAATCCATCAGTCATGCTTCAATAACTTCTGTTATAAAAAAGGATTATTATGTTTCGTATTTTCAAGGTGGTATGTCTGGCTTGCAGTGATAAAATGATGTTCATTTTGTTGTGAACGTGAACATCCTGAACTTTCTTCTGTTATGAATTCTTGCACTACAATTTTTTCCGTCATAGTAAAAGTGATCAAAGTGACTCCACGCCTGCTTGTCTGATCTTTTAAAATTCTATGTTTTCTTTTTAAGTTCTGTATTTAAGTAAGAATTAACTTAGGGCCTAGGAAGACATTTGATGCGCCAAAGCTCACTAAAAGCTCTCTGGTTAGTCTTTATGGGGTCACACAGTCTTACTGTTCATACTCTGAATTGTTTAAGGAGACTCCATAGCCTGAGATGGTGTGATACCAGCCTCGAGAAAGACAAGACATCTATATTCTAAAAAGCTGGTGCTCCAAACAGAAAATCCCAGAATGCACTAGGGATTAAATAACAAAATAAATTATCTTAGAAAAAGATTAATTTTAAAAATGAATTAATTTTTTTTTTAAAAAAAAGTTCTTAAACTTATATATGCACATTGTGCTATGAAACCTGCAAATAGAAAAGTAGGCTCAATTCCTCCAAGGCTGTGGGCTGACTTATTCAAGATATATTAATTAATGTTATACCCAGCTGCCTGATAACTTTACTCTCACTTAGGCTCCTAACCACATCAGCAACTAGGGGGGAGTGGCAGCTCTCCAAGCACTGACTAGAGGCAGCTTAAGTACACAGCAGCAATGATAGGCTTCTCTTGCTCAGGAACTAGAAAATTTCACAAAGGTTGCATTCATTCTACTAAATCACAGCTTACAATCATTTGCCTGTCAAAAATTGTTGCACCTTTCACTTAAATAAACAAAGAAAGAAAACATGACAAAAAATCAAAGAGAAAGAAATGGTGAGCAATACCTGTTACTAAGGTTCGTCCTTCAGTTTAGCTTTGTACTGTGCTAAAAAAAATAAAATTAAAGAATAAATTAAAAAATAGTTAAAATAAATTCAAATGTAAAACAGGAGAGCATAGGGAGGGCAAGAAGACCTATCAACTCAGCCAATATTAGATGTTCACGGTAACAAACAGCCTACTTCATTATTTTCATGTATTCCTCTAAACTTAAGGCTTTTTCTGTCCCATTTAGAAGCACACTTAATGTTTCCCTCAGAAGCCATTTACAACTCTGCCAGACTTCAGTCCATTAGGCTGAAACTCTCTGTGCCAGGACTCTGCCTCAGGTTGAATTCATTTTGAAAGTTTCAGCTGAAATGGATTGGTGGTTTGTTTGAACAAGCTTGTTGAAAATATAACATAGTCAGGAGGCAGGGTAATGATCCAACTCCCTCCTCTCCCCGCTTGCAGAGGCTGACGAAAGGCGAGCAGGAGCTGGTGGAAGGGCTTTGACCGCAGCTCAATAGTACTCCAGCTTCCCCAGGATGGTGCAGTGTTTCACTAGTCCTCCCAGAAGGGGAAAATCAAAGTTACCATCAAGTTAATACTTTGTAAAGACATCTGTATATTTATTTATTTATAACAAAATACACTTGGAATCCCACCTGGAAACAAGGTCAACTCTAATGGTCATTCTAGAGCAAGGTCTGTTCATAGGCTTTATAAAAAGCAAAATCTATCTCAGGTTTCTGGATTAGAAAAGCAATAGCTCATGAAAAATGTGCAGTTACAGGAGCTGTGGAGGCAGAAGGGTTGGAGCAAAAAACCAAAGTTTGTTAGCTTCAGTCTCGACAGATGGAGAACTGGACAAAATCTGACAAGATGACAAAAAACGTGTAGCTCTTAACATAGATTTCTAACACATTTTTTATTATCTTGTTCACATTCTGGTTTTGTACCTTTATTGTGTAGACCTATGTAAGCACATTTAATAAGCTCAAGTATTTGTAATTTGTAATTTACAAGACGTAAAATCTAAAATTTACAGAATGTAAAAGATTCAAAAATGTTACATTAAACGGACCCAAGATGTAGCTTTCATGATAATTAGTGTTAGTAAAACAGTAAAAGTTCTGTTTGTTCAATGTAAGAGTAGGAATGGATCATGCAGCCAATACCAGACTATGCTATAGAATGTCAAACAAAAATATAAAGTGAAAGAAATCTGCAAAAACCTTGGTGGACACACACACACCAAAAAAGCTTTTCTGTAGTAGATATTACATAAAAGAAAAATGTATCTTATTATTAAACTGTTATAATCTCATTACATATGAACATTAGGCATATTAATTAAAACCATTGTTTTCTTATAACAAGTCATAGTAAGCTTCTTAATGAATTTGCTCTATATCTAGCTATAATAGTCAAACATGACAAATAACATAAACAATGAGTGGAAAGAAATGGTCACCCTTTATAAAACTATAACTCTTGTAGCACAGCAATTTTTGTTTCTTTCTTAGAAGTGTCTGACTTTTAACACAAGAAGTATTAAGTAAAAGGCTTTTGTTTTGAAATTTCCAAATACATAAGCAGTATCGCTCTAGTAATAATCTATTTAAAGCAAAATAACAATGTGATTATTGTGGTATGGCCAAAATTTACAAAGTGAAATCATGACATTTCTCCAGACGACTTCTCTGTGAATCAATTTGGGATCTTTTATTTACCCAGTATAACCTTTCAGCCCATTAGTTCAGCTGCAAAAGTCACATGAGAGCTAACTGAATTCCAGCACAGTCTCCAACAGGTGCATTTTATAACATGTCAGATCCCACAGTTAAATGATTAAAGGACAGCTCTCTACTGGGTTTCCAAGTAATAAACACCTATTTTCAATACAGAAAGCACAGAGAGGCTATACCAGCTGAAATAATGTACAAAGCAGCTCTACTTGTGCTTATATATCTCAGCGGAAAGCGCACAAACCAACCAGTTCATCTCTTCCTACTGGTAGAAATTCAGTGAAACGGAGACCAAAAGTTTAACTTCTAAGATGTTACACCCAAATCATGATAGAATGGTCTGCTAATCAGATTAGTCTATTGGCAAGACAAAAGCAGTTTGCACACAATGTTACTCACCTTTGAAATATTATCTCTTGCTGCCTTATGGCTGAAATGCTGTGACCTGTTGTGGGCAAAGCTCTGATCAAGATATATTTGACCCTCCTATTTCCATGTCTGTTGAGTACACTTTCTTAAAAGTAAAACAGGTGTAAGTACAAGCTCTTTCACAATGATCTCATCAGGTCTCACAATCACAGAGGGCTTGTTCAACACTAGACAGAAAATTAAACCACCAAAACCCTTTAATACACTCTGTGTGAAATTATGATGATTCTTCATGGATTAAGAAAACTTTGGGGAGAAATATTAAGTCCTGCAAAATGTATACAACCATATTTTTTACTTGTTTTCTTGTTTGTCTGTTTGCCTGAAACCTTGTTCTTTTTATGACCATCTCTGATCTGGCCTTTCTTTACTAGCAATGCTGACTCAGCATCCTCATTACATGCTCAGGTCAGGAAGACAGCTCTAATTTTCCCCATAAACATATTTTGCTCACCTAATTTTTTCATTACATACTTTTGCTATCTCGTTTTGTTGTCATCCTGAGGATGAATAATATATCAGTACCCTTATTTGCTCCATTTTTCTAGTGACATTGTCCACAAACACGTTCATTCTTAGATGAACTCTTTCTCTTATGTGAAGTATCTGTATGTCTATATTGTCCTATCAGTGGAAAAAAATAACTTTAGAAAAAGGAGAATTACATTAGAGCTTTCTCTGATTTAGGGCTCTAGTTTAATTATGCCAGTTTAAGGTGCCACTTTTTCCTGTGTTCCAACCAGTAGCAACCAACGTATCTAAAAGCACACACATATAACTGTGCCTTGGCTGCTCTTGGCTCCTTAATCTTGGCTGTCACTGAAGCTGGAGTTATTCTAAGACACTAGACTGAACTGGAGCAACAGAGATCCAGCTGTGCCCACCCAGGAGCTGTCCTGTACCACCACAGAGGTGTGACCTCTGATAGAAGGGCAAGGTAGATAGGTGCATGAGAGAGGTAACACCTTGAATGGAATAGTAGTGTTCCCCAAACAGGGCTGGTAAATTTTGTGAAGCTGGGAGAAGTGATTGCTCTGTCTTAGGTTCACTATCACCTGAAAAGGATCTTATGCAGTAAAAGTCAAGAAGTACTGAAGGTCTCTTAAAGAAAAGCACTTCTACAAAGTATACAGAGGTGAAACAAAGTTAATAGACAGATAATTACGAAGTACACAGGGATAATCAGTCTGTTTTCAGGATGGACTGAGTACCCAGATTTAACTGAGATCTCACAGGGTTGCTGAAAGTACCAGGTATTTTCTTCTAATGTAGCTGCTGGCCATCTTCAGATCTGTAACATGGTCAGCACAACCACAGTCAATTCACAGTTGCATTTTCAGTTTCACATTTCTAGCTAGGTACCTACCTTTATACCCAGGTTTTACTGACGTCTCTTCTCTGAATTTAATAGGTGCCACCTGTAGACTTTACAAAAGCACCTATAGCTTGAGAGAGGGAGTAAAGGATTTCCTGTATGTGAGCAGTACGACCCAGACTCTGCTATGTAAATGCCATGGATAGATGATATAGTGTCTCAAAATATCCAACAAGTTATATGACTGTACATACCCACAGCTGGAACCCACTAACTGTGCTACGGGGGTCCTAGCAGGAGGATTCTCCTGCATCCCTCTCAGAACAGTGATCCGATGTTCACATTCGTCTGCTACAGCATTCAGGACAGGCATTTGGATTGGTGAGATGGAGATAGGAGCAAATTACTTTTCACAGTGCAATTGATTTCTACTAAGATGAGTCGGTGTATAAAGCTAATTCAAAGTCCTATTTGTCCTTCAGTGAGAACAATGTTTCTTCACCCTTCACCCCACCCTGGTGGTTCTTACCCACGTTTCTCTCGTGCACCTGCCTTTACATTTGATCTCATGTCTGAATAAAGAATATGTACCTAACCAAGCCAGTATGCCCAAGGAGTTATAAACCACAAACAAATACTATATTAAGAAAAAAGTATATTCCAGTCCTTCCTGAGCTGATCACATTCTGCAAAACTGTTTATTAACAAAGGTGTACCCTCTGCATTCATTTTTACAGCTCCTGACCTTGCAGAATGTCATGAAGGCTCTTTGTGTGCCAGGCTTTTGGTGTGAATCATAGCCTGGATCTTCACAGTCTTTCTGATTTGCAATAAAAATCACAATTTTTAGAGGAACCCCACCACCCTCCCCCTCTCTCCATTGACACTGGAGTATACAATTAGTTCCTTTGAAGAAAAAAAAAAAAAAAGGAATTTTTCTTCATTGAATTTTTGGGGTTTTGATGCTGTGGTTAGGATATCAAATAATGAAGGTTACGTTATGTGCTGCCAGAAATTTAAGAACCCCATAATTTTTTTTATACTGGAAAAATCAGCTTCTTGCATGAAAGAATTGGAAAGCCTATTTTTCTTTGTCAAGCAGGACAGCCTTTTTTCTTTTTCCCTCTCTCCCCCACCCCCTTTGAGGTTCTTCCAGCCAGTTTGCTGCTATTCTTCACACAAAACAGCATCAAAAGTAGCATTCAAAGAAAGGAAGCAGCGAAAGATAAATTGCTGAAAATAAAGCCTGCTACTGGAAAATGTGCTTTCAAAGTTTCTGCGAGACTCTAAAGTCTATTTTTCCCCAGTAATGATAGATTGTGAGAAAAACAGTATGGACAAACCTGTCTAGAGATTAATCTGTTTCAAAGCGATTGCATACAAAGGTATTTTTACGTAAATGTCATTCATGCTTAAAAAGGTAATCCTTTTAGAATTGCTATGTAGCCAAGAGTGGTATTTTCTTAATTAAAAATTAATTGCAATTTATGTTTGTATATATGTACACACAAATATTACTTCAAATAATTTCTCATTAGCAAATTGTCCTAATTTTGTTTGTTTCTTAAAAAAAAATAGAAAAGAATATTCGTTCCACAGTAATACCAATACCCCACGAACTTCTTTCTTTTTTCTCTTTTGTATGGTACAGTATCCTTGAATTTCATTCTGATGTTAATTTATTTCTTTATGAGTACTGAAATTGCACCGCCACCCTAGCGCTCTTTGTATACACTCTGTCACTACTAATAAGGTACATCTGGGAGTACTGTTGTATTCTAGCAGAATTACACTGTCATTTAAGGTGGATGGTAACACAATTTGTGTCGCAAGCACAGTTTGTGGATGTGAAAGAACACTAATATCAGCCTGGTATTTTCAGCAGATGAAACTGAATTGACAAAAGATTTTCAACCGGACATCACTCATATTTTCTTTTCGAGTGGGAATGTGCTTTTTCTTATTAAACCAGGGGATAAAAAGACTGAAAATAAACTTCCTTCTTGTGTCAGTTAACATGTCTGTATTTTTTACTTTATGTTACACGGTTGAATTGAAGAAAAAACAATTGCTTCTTTCCGGGGTTTTCTCCCCACACTTCATTTTGTGCGGTGCTAATTGTGCTGTCTCGGGTGCTGCATTTGCAGGGCTGGGTTCTTGGTAGCTTCGCTGCATCTGTGTTTACATCTCTCCTGCAACCGGTCAGAGGCCTGGGCCAGGGCATTTCAGCCCCTTTCAAAACCAGTCCCCATAGTGTTTAACCAAACCCTGTGTCACTGAAATCGGTTACTCCCAGGAGTTGATCCTGCTCAATTTCTACCTTCCACTGACATTTTGACATAAATAGGCAGGAAGCCCTTCACTGGTCTGGAGATAGGAGGGTTGAAAAAAGTGTGAATTCAAATGGCTGTTGATAAATTGCTCTACGAGGCCTTCACTATTAATTTCTGTCACTAGACAGTAAAATGGCAATGGCTGCTCAACATTGTTCCAAAAACAACACTTCCTGCGACAGGGCAGACCACACTACGCTGACAGATTGGAATTGGTCTTGCTCAGTTGGCTATTGAGTGCTATCTAAAATCATACAGCTGGTGTTGAACAAGGGTTTTGTTCTCACTCCACGTTATGAAGTTAAGCCCCACATAAATAACAAAGAGGGGATCATGCCCACATATCTGCTCACCAGAGCAGATGGGCTTTTGTAGCCTGCCTCTGGCAGGATTTGTCTTTTGTGAAAGAATTTCCATATATTTCCTTCTCTGAGCCCTTCCCGTTGGTTTCAGCTCTTGGAGTGGGTGACATGACCTATAGGTCTGATTTTGTACATGAGATTGACTTGGAAGCTGACAAAATGAGATGGCTGGAAGTGCTTTTAGGATACAAGTGCAAAATTCTTTTTATCATTTTCTGCGGCCTTTGGATTCCCAAAAAGAAGATCTATGAGGTAGGCCCTGAAGACAGAAAATAGCTTGGTTTGGAAAGCAATGGACAAACAAGCATTATTCGCATAGCTGGTGGATGAAGACATAGCTGTCATCCATCCCATCACAAACTTTAAACAGAAAACAAGATAATGCAGACAGGATTGTACTGTCTTCCTGGCCAGGTTTTAAGTAGAGAGAAGACCCACCTTGCAAGCTGAGAAGTGGACATGACTAGCAGTGAGTTTAGGAGGCACACTGAAGTGTGCAAGATTAATTGACTAAACTATTAAAGTAGTGCTCATCATCAAAGTGTTTATTAAATAGACATGATTATGGAAGTTAAGGATTGAAGTACAAGTGATCAAAAGCTCACTTGGTAAGTCCAAGGAAGAACATTAGACAAAATGGCTACATTAACGTGCAGCATGGCGATTACCCTGGGATCGTGAAGAAATCCACTAAGTGACCCAATTAACCTACCAGTAGGTTAATTATAGTAAGGTACTGTAATCCATCATTAGTGTTTGCCAAATGATCCTTCAGATTGAATGTGCTAGATACTAGTAACTATCAAATGTTGCATTAATACACATCTCTCATCCACTGTGGTTGCCTAAAGTCTGTTTAGAAAGGCTGAGATGTCTGTGAAGCCCTTGGAGCCAGAAACAGCCCCACAACACAAGTGCTGTACTCTGACTTGGGAAACCCACCCTGCTGAGGAGTTGTGTGTTAGAAAAATTTCTCAGCAGGATTAATCACTTGATTAACTTGGGAGCAGCAGTGTTGTGTTACTTGCTTGGGTCTATACTACAATGTGTCTATAGGTTTACCCACTTGTGTGGCACTATCTTGAGAAGCGCTCTGTCATGCTACACTGGATAGTGTAGATGTGCTCTTAATAATCTTCTAAGGCTAGGTGAGCGTCGTGCATCATTTTCAAGCAACAGGCTGTGAATTAGATCATAATTTTGGACATGTGCCCATCCAGACCATGAAACTGGGAGTTTTATGGAGAATTTGCTCTCTCTGACATTCCAGCAGTCAGTAGTAGGTTGCTAATTATAAAGGAAGCAAGTGACCTTCCCTTTTAGAGTAAGAGTTTAAGATTGCTTTGTGGGAGTGTGAGAGAAAAAAAGAACTTGTGCCAGAGATGGTGAAAGTACAGAGTCAGTCAATTAAACAGGCCCATTCTCAACTCTTCCTGTGGAGCCATTGATTACCCTCGGAGAAGGCCAAAGCCAGGTGAGGCAAGTGAAGAAATACAATGTCTGGAAATGTTTGTTAGATTGAAGCATTAAATTCATAGTTGCAAAATGTAACTGACATTCACGTGACTTCTCTTTAATATCCATGTTTTTTTAACAGACTTTCCCGCCAGGGCTCTTTCATACTGATTCCTGCAGTAGTGCCATTTGGCAATTGCTGCTTAAAACTGTTGTGACACCATGTTAAATCTTCCAGTAACATTCTTGGGAGACGTAATTTTGTTTCTTTTCCATATACCTCTCCCAACTTGTTTCAGGGTTAGAGACGTTTGTATGGAAATGAGACTTAGTCTTTAGGGCTCTATTTTCTTAAAAGTTTTGCCCTACAATGAATCCCCTAATTTGAAAATGCAGAGGCCACTGTCACAGATGCAAATGAGGTGACTTCACAGGCAAATAGCTATGGCAATTACCAGCATGTACAATTACATAATTTACACCTACAACTGTGATGATTATACAGCTCAGCTGGGCACGTAATTGTTCACATATAGTGAATATGCAATTATGTACTTGAGTGATACAGGATTCCCCTTTTGGAGTTAATCTTTTCCTGCTGCTTATTGTGCATATAAATTAATATGTGTATATTCCTTGTGAGAAAAGAATGTGGTGACTGCTTATATCCTCGCAGTTATTTTCTGTAAAAATTATGACCAAAATTATTATATCCTGGATCAGTTAAGTTCTGTGATTTCATGTGAAAACCAATTAGGGGTAAATTAGAAACTCAAACAGTAATTGCCTTAACTTCATATATACACTTCTAAAACTGAAAAAAAAAAAATAATCAAGAAAGATACAGAAAATATACCAATGGGTTTCTTGTGTTTTAAATCATAGAGTACAGTAAACTAAAACTTTGGGAACCTTAGAAAATGTTATTTATATGAAATAGAAATATTTTTCACAGTAGCAGTTATTTAAAAAATAAGGTGAGAGCAATGAATTTTGCTTTTTTAAAAGGCACATGAGAGTTCTCTGGAAGTTTCCAATGCCCAAAAGATCAGCCCTGCATTTTACGTAATTGTAAAGGTTTTTCTGGGATGATGAGAAAGAATACTATGTCCAGAAGGTATAGCAAGGACATAATGTTTGATTTTACATGAAATCTCCCTTTTGCTCCTGGAAGACAGGAAACATGGAGCAGGGTCTCACTGAGAAGCTACTGTTGCCTATTGCATTACTTAAATGTACTAACAAGTGAGGACAATAAGGACACTTTTGTTACAAATTGCCTAGATAGAATTTGGATTAGATAGAAGAAAATGAAAGGAGCTTAGTTTGAAGAGATAAAGAGATTCAGTCTTGCTGTTTATTCCTCCTTCTGAAAGGTAAAGGAGCCAGATAGCATTGCATTTCTCATGCTGTCTGTAGATAAAAGTATGATGTTACCTTTGGATCTAAGAATTAGAGAGTGGATATGCTTACAGATCTTTAAATATACAGTCTGAATTTCTGCCTCTGTGGTATATAAATACATCCAGATAAGCAGCTGAAATTTGCTACAAACTTCTGTAAGAAAATGAAATTTTAAATGTTCATTGTGGCCATGATCATGGGAAGCTTATTTCCTTAGTACAGAAATGTCAAAAGAAGAAACTACAGCTAAGACCACTAAATCACCAATTTAAAGGTATTGCTTGGTGTTGATTGATGGGCATTCACATTGTCTGTCCAGATGTTTGGTCCTGACTTTGAGCTCCTAGTTTAAAAATTCTTGGGTTTAATTCACTTTCAGGAAGACAGCTATTTTGCTGGACATCATATTCTGCTTATCATGCAAGCTTTCTCATTACACCAAGCTTTCTCAGCCCTCTTGGAGGATGCAAGACTGTTCCTCAGTTTTGGTGAGCTCTGGTCTTTGTTCTGCAGTAATCTGCATGAAACGCAATGAGATAAACAGGGTTACTAGCCTAAAAAGCAATCTTCTAGTAGAAAGGAAGAATATTCATGTGGAGAGCCAACAAGACCATGTCTTCTCAGTTCAAGCTTTCAATTGCTTTGCTCCTCCTAATTCCTTCTGGTAAGCAAGGCTACATCACTTTTCCCCTCCATCACACCCTTACTAATCGTAAAATTTACCTGAGAATGCACTGGGTCAGCTCTCACTTTTGATACAACTCAGAACAAAGCCAGTTGTCACAACATCTGAACAGTTATTTTTTAACAAGTATTTCAGGATTTAATCTCTCCATGTAGAAGAAAGAGACACAGAAATCATCACTTCTAACATCCTATTGCATGACACCCAAGCAAAATACCTGATGTCTTTTGGTGTGAATTATAACAGCAAAGAGTCTGATGGGAAGAGGTTCATTGCATCATATCATTCACAACTGTCTAAGCTCTTCCACACCCCAAAAAATACAAAACAACCCAGGAGTCATTTGAGTCCTTGGAACCAATCTGGACTACATCCCAGTAAGCAGAGGCCTTGGATATTATACGCCGTAAAAAAGCCATCAGGTTTGCCACCATTAGAGTTGAAAGTTTAGCTTCTGCAATGAGATGTTGCATATCAGCCTATTGGCACGTCTCTGTTACTGCTGTAACTAAGCCAATCACAATAAATATTTGCTGAGTGTTTCTCTGTTTAAAAAATATCCTTACATTGAACCTTCTGCTGGCTTTTAGGCTTTTCGTCATGATTAAAGAAGGCTAGACTGGAAACAGACTACTTAGGCTAACAGTGGTGCTGATTTCAAGGATGGGGAGGATGAGGTGGAAGGAAGCCAACTGCGAACCTACAACACCAGCTGAATGACAAATGCTCCTTGAATGATTTCATACATTGCAGTCCTAATGAAAATGAAAGAAAAGCTAACTCATGCTGCTTTTTAAGAATATTTGGATGTATTATTCTACATCGCCTTATATAAATACATATATGCACCCCTTAAAAATAAATATATACAACAGAAAATGTTCAATTATAATTTAGCCTCATGTATTCTGTTTCATGTTCAGAAGTGAAAATAGCTTAGATAAGCCTTCATAGAAAATAGTTGTGCTTTACCCAGTTCAATTCTATAGAACTTTCTCATTGGTTTATGTCATGGTTTTTTATATACTTACAAATTTTAACTTTGCAGCTTTTAAAATGAGAGCTGAAGATGCAATCCAAACCTGACTGAAATTTACAGGAGTCTGGCAGGGACAAAAATTGCCTCTTATGACTAATTCTTCAGCAGTAGAAATTAAAGTTACTGCACAACATTGCTCAGTGTAAGATGCAGTTTCTTGTGCTACAGAAAATGGCTAAAAACCCCACAAACCAATCTTGCCTGAAAGGATTTTGAACATTTTATTGTTATGCATAAGCGTCTATGCCTTATTTTCATCTTATTTTATTATTGTACCCAAACTGACCTTTGACTTACCTTTGATATTTTTAAGTTTGTAGGGTTTTACAAGTATATTAACAGGCACAGAGCAGAGATGAAAGACTGTCATTCATAAGACCCAAACGTGAAGGACAATATCCAGTTTATCTCCCACATGCAATAGCCAAGCTTCCTCTTCAACAGACCTCCTTGCTGGGAGCTATGGAGTTGCCTGCTCCAGCAGTGGTAGCTGTGCAGAGCAAAGTCAGGTTTGGTGAGCCCCTGAGACATTAAAATCACAACCAGAACTCTCGGTGGTGCATTTAATTTCTTTTCTGTCCTTTTCCTCTCTCCAATTTTCCGCTGAATTTTTCTCCTCCTCCCCTCTTTCTTTCTGTCGTCTGTTCCTCTGAACACCAATAGCTGTTTCTGGAAAATGTGTTTTCAGTACCTATAGGGAGAGACCTCTCTTTCCCAGAGGGAATCTCTATTACATTGCGCAGTCTCCTGTAAGAATTTGCCTCTGTGATTTTCAATACCAGCTTCTCCTTTCTGGTCTTCTCTTGCTTCTTTTTGATTAGCTTTTGCCAATATTCCTAAATCCTTCCTGCCAACCACGCAGTCATACTCCCCAGTATGCTGTATTTTCTGCAGCATTTCCAGGTCAAGGTTTAAATGGTAACGGATTAGCAGGAACAAGTTTAAATGCCACGATGTCAGTGAGAACCACAGAAGGACACAGGGTGAATGAGCCCTAGGTGAAGCAATCTCCTTCCTGAAAAGACCAAAGAAAGATTAAAGGCAATTTTTATCTAAACTCTGCCATAGCCATCATGAGAATGGTGTCGCTTACTAATTAAATAATTTCTTCTGAGTGCTCTACACATTTCCAGACCTCACAAATGCCAAGTATAAGCCTTAAAGCTTGCTGGTCCTTGGTTTCTTCTTTGTAATGTGCCCCTCTACTTAAAAAAATGTGGGCTACCTTAATGTATTATCCACTGTTCAGAAATTTTATCCCCAAGATAGCAGCATGACAAAAGGATTGTGATTTAATCACATCAGATTGTCTCTAAGTTGTATATCTCTAATCATACTAGAAGCCTATAATTGGAGATGACCTATGCAGTCAGGATTGTATGTATAGCACCTTAGAAGCGCGAGGAAAACACGCAGATTGTAAGAAAGACTTTCCATTGTACTCTGAGAGCTATTAACATGTTGTGTGTAGGTGTATTTATTATGTGTTGCAAGCAGACTGAAGTTTCTTGAGGAGACGTGGTCCCTATCGTAATCAGTATAAACATGCATTTGGCATATGAGGTGGTGAAAAAAATAGCGCATACTTGGATCTTCCTATAATTTTAGGCTCAGTGAGGACAAAGGAGGTAAGGAAGTTGCAAGCAGCCTATTTACTTCGTTTATAATGGTTTTAACTTTATTATTTGGGTGAGGCAGGTCTAAAATTCATTGGTACCTGAAAATGAATAAAAGCAAAAGAAAGTCCCCTACCCTGCGTAAAATATGAACTAAGCTCCTAGAGTTCTTTGGAAATATGTGTAGCTTTTAGGTTAATAGTCTTGGGGATACCTTTTCTTACTTCAATGCACAGCACATCATGAATTTTGTGTGCATGGCAAGAGGAGGCTTCAAATATGTTCATCTACTCCCAGATACATTTGTGTTTTATCCCTGTTCACTGACTAGTTCCATTCCAGATTTTTGCAATAATGTCTCCCTCTTGCCATACTGTACAAATTCTTGCAGTTAAACGCCTATCTTCACATGTTTTGATTAATATGGGAGGTAGATCTTCTGTAACACTGGAGAGATTTGTATTATACCCACGTCCTTTTTCTGTTTTGCAGTATAACAAAGCAAACAAACGGAAAGTCAAACAAAAACTCCTTCAGCTCTCCCACAGATCTTTTCCAAATGTATCTCAGGGGAAGGGCTTGAGTTTTCCAGTCCCTCACCCCCTTCCTGTACTGTCTGCTTATAATCTTTCTTCATTAACTGGAAAAGAAGATTAGTTTCTTCTTCAGCTATTCACACTTTCGGCAGTGAACACAGTTTATACTATTTCCTTAGTGAAAACGAACATAATTTTTACAATCTGTACTTTTGTTTGAATATTATTTCTCCCTCACTTAATCCTGAACTTTGACTATTATCTCACCTCCACAATGCCTCTGCAGCTATTTCCAGGATGCAGAGGTACCTCTCTACTGAGTCAAGAGGCAGGATTGTGAAAAACTGCATGTCTTGAAGGTCTCCTGTGCATATGTCAGTGGAAAGAAACAAAGTGTGTTGTCAGCTTCTAAGCAGGACCTTTGATTCAATATGGCATGAAGCTCTTCCTTCCAGTCCCTCTAAGGCCTAAAGTGAGGACACTGTGTGATGACAAAATCATTTCACCTCTTAATTAAAAAAAAGTATAAAGATGTTTTAATATCAAAATCAGGCATAAATCATGAGAATATGAACCTGAAAATGTGTCAAAAGCCAAAAGGCAACTCCTCTCCTCCCCCGGCCCCCCAAAAAAATCTTCCATGTGACTTTTCTAACTTCAGCCTTTAAATAAATCTCAAGATTTTTGAAAACTTTGGTATAGCAGTAGTATGGGTAATTGTCCGGAAGAATACGGTTTGGAGATTTCTTACCCTTAATTACATTTCTTAGTGCAGTGTTTCTTTATAATACTTCCCTGGAGCGTCTCACTGAGACTGGCCATGCAAGGCTTTAACATGGTCATTTTGTGAATGACTGTTACTTGCATATCCATACGCTTCCTCTTTCTCTTTTCACTTCATTTCAACTGGCGAGCATCTTACCTGAAGTGTAAAGAATGGGTTAATCTCAGAAAAACAAACTAAACCAGAAGGAAATTAGAGTACCCCAGAGAAGATACAGCAACTAAGATCTTTTATTTCACGTTTTCAAATGTGCCAGATTTTCCCATACAATTCTGAGTACTGCAACAGAACCTGCAGCTTGACTTTTTTTTTTTCATCAGAAATATCAATGTGATTTTTCACGCAGGGACATGATCTTTAGTCCTTAACCAGTGCCTGAATCCTCTTTACAACAATAGATGAGTTCTCTTTTGTAAACAGGTGTCAATGGAAACAACACATGAGGTTCTTATTTTTCCTTTTTATGTCTACATAATTATGAAATGAATAAAAAAAGGAGTAGGGATCAGAACAGTAAGGAACTTAAATGTCACTTTGCTTTGCCCCTGCAAGCTGTCTGTGTTGGGGCCTCTCCACCTCCTGCCCCCACTCCCTCTAAATTTCTACCCTCCGAGTCAGTCTGGATGTGGATGTGAGTCTTCACTGAGCTCACTGCAGAACAGAGGCCCAAATGCCTGAGAGAGAAAAGGAAAAACCTTGGCAGATTGCTAACATATCAAGTGTTAATGAATACAGTTCTCTAATTAGAAATGTCTGCAAGAACTGAGTAATAGGATCCTTTGAAAATGTGACAGTTTTTAATTTCTTTTGTTAGTAGAGTTTATACTTTTCTGAATTAGAGCTTTTATCAAACTGGCATCAGACTTTAGGAATGACAATAATACTGGAAATACAAATAGAGTTTCTTTTGAAATCACTAGCTAAGCTAATATTTTATTGAAATTTGGAGTTTCTGGACTTTATTAGGTTAATAGATATAATTTAAGAACCTTTTTTTTCCTCCTTTGTTTTCTTTCGCTGTTTAAAAAAAATCCTAATGAATGTAAGATTGGCTGGCTGGAATTTGCTAGCTAATTTTCAGAAACATCTTGACTTTTTTTTATTTAATTTCAAATGTAATACCTCCCCAGATGGCAGACTTTGTAATTCATGGCACCAGTTCAAAAAGGTATATTAACTGCCTCTAAACTGCTCAGCATCAAGCATTTACTGGACTTAATCATGAATTGGCTTAATATTAATTAAAATAAGTCCCTTCCTCAGCATGATGTTTCAGGAGATGCAGATGGTTTTACTTCTGTATGCCCACCTCCATTTTATACCAGCCCCCCCAAAACCAGAACAAAATGCTGAAGACCCAGAGCAGCACATAAACACTGTATGTCCCTTGAAGTCCTCTAAAGGAGCCTGGAAGGGATGGTTTCTTTCATTCTTGGCCAAACAGTGATAGACAAACAGGTAAAAAGGCAAGGAGAAAAATACCATTTACTCACTGTAGCAGCAGGAAATCAAGCAAAGAAAATAAACAGGGTTTGAAACCCGGGCCTTTAACCTGCTAGTCAGACAGTTTTCTACAGTTTCATTCTGTGCACATTTGTGTGCTGGTAAATGATGAAGGGGAGGTAGAGGAACTGAAGGCTTGTGGGATCCCTGGGACTCCCACAGCTATGAGCACAGCTGTACAAACACACGCAAGCTTTGTTAAGGTAGGGTGGGCAATAGGCTGAAACTGCTGAGCCGATCTGACCTATAAATCCCTTGCAAAAGCTCTGCCTGAGAGAAAGCCAGAAGTTATGTGTAAATGTTTTAGCCAGCCAATTGTTTCTGGTCCTCTTCCGTATATACATAAAACCTCTAACATCCTCCTGGCTAGATTTTGTTAAGTGGAGGCTTTGAGCGTCCTGCTGAATTGCTGATTACCTGGGGCGGGGGGAGGAAAGGGGAGGGATCAGTGGGTGGACGGAGGAATTAATAACTCAGGAACTCATTCAAATGAATGTAGAGTTTTAAAGGATACATGATATATCACATAAGCTGACGTAGGGCTAATGGCTACAGGAAGTCTATAAAAAAGAGAATGCGACATCCAGCAGCTTGTTTTGAGGGCAAGGATGATATGAATTGGTCAGATTAGTAACAGGAAGATTAGATTAATTATTTTGAATTGGACCGATACAGTCTCTGTCTTCCCTTCCTCCCCACAGCCTCCCTCAGTAGATCACCCGCTGCTCGTTTGCGGATATGATCTCATGCGAGGACCCTGCATCGCAACCCTGCGCTGTCCTGAGTGCGTGTGGGCAAGCCATACCAGAGCTACTCCCCAATAACACTTACCATGCAAATCACAAAACCATCAGCACCCTTCCTGAAGAAAAGAGAAATAGGGGATCTTTCTCAGACTCTTTTTTTCCCTTTCCAAACATTTCTGAACTCTGTGTGACCTCCTTTACAACTGAATCTAAGCACCTCTAAATACATAGCAAATTTAGACAGTAGAAAGCAGGGTAACACATCGCAAACTGAAGGAAGCTAAAGGAAGTAATGTGAAGTGGAAGAAACAAAGCTGAAGATGAAAATTAGACAATCTCAACCAGAGAAAGTTGAAATAAAACATATGCGTTGGAGTATTAAATGTAGTGTGAACTGTACAACCTGCCCCCTATTTTCTTCCCCTTCTCCATCCTTCCCACCACCTAAAAAGCAGTTAAACTACAGGGGGATAATATCACACTTGGGATTTATGAAACAAAATCAATGAGAGCAACGGGAGTAACGTCACTCCTGTAAATGATCAAAATCCACCAATTACAGGGAGGTGTTAATCCTCATCAGACCTGTTTGCTGCTGTGGCGGCATTTGAAGTAAAGCTGCTCTGGAAGTGTTAGGGGACCAGCTATTCTCACAGCATTTGGAGGAGTGAAGGTATTTCACCCAGCCTTCCCCAAAAGAAGTCTGAAGAGGAGGAAAGAAAGAAAAGGCTAGGCGTGGGGAGGGGGTTAAGCATCATATATTGGTTCATTTGTTGGATAGGAATAAAAAAAATCTAGGAAATGTTGGGTGATGGGCCCAAAATTCCCTGCACAAGTTCTGCTGCTAAAGCTTTTCTCCCACGACTTTCAACATGTCCAGACCTCATTGGTGATCTGATAAGTCAGTAATTGTAATTGGCTGCTTTTCATGCTGTATATTTTTATGCTTTATGATAGAGGAAATCAGAGTTAAAACATTGTTGAATTTGTACTTGCTTTAGCTTGTTACTGAAGTGCATTTCTAGATAAGCAGAGATCCACGTCTTCTAAGCTGATGTTGCCAGGAAGGATGACAAGTGCAGGAAGCTTGGAGGACCAAGTCCTCGAAGACAAAAAATCAGTAGAAAGTCAACAACGCAGGTGTTCAAGGTTTTTTGTTTGTTTGTTTTGTCCTTTTTCTTTTCTGTCTCTAGAAATATAATTTGTGCTGTTAAATATGGGTAAAATGACTGGGTTTAATGTGATAGTTCTCCTTGAGGTGAAACTCGTTAAGCTAATTATGCAGTGATTCATAAACAGAGATTATGCATTGAGTGGGCATTTTGCTCACTGAGAAACTGTTTTTCTCTCTCTGGGTTTTAAAGCAACAGACTCAAAGTCTAAAGTTTCTCAAAAGCCATTTTTCTTCCCTTGAGGCAGACCATTTTCTGCTATGGCACTGAGAAAAGGCAGAGGCAAAAGGGGAGATGGGAGACGAGGGGGGCTGACCCTGCCAGGGCTGCCAGTAGCACTTGGACCAGCAACCTGAGCTCTTGCTTAAGCAAATTAGGGAGTGAGGCTGTGGTCATTTTTCTACTGCACCCTATTTCTGACTAAAGGCTAGAGGCCGTGCCTTGGGTTAGTCCTGCAGAGATCCGTGTCCTCTAGAACCACCTACAGTTACACAGGAGGTGAAAGGCAGCATTGTCTCTGCAGAAGCTACTGAATGGTGCCTTTTGGAGTTTCTGCAAAGCAAAGGGACTCTTGGGTTTTGCAGGTACAGTGTACAAATTAACAACAGGCTGCTCAGAGAGGCTGGGGAGTTCCATGCGTGGAAATAGTCAAAACACAACTGGACGCAGCCCTGAGCAAGCTGTTGTAATTGGCCTCGGTCTGCGCAGGGGGTTGGACGAGGCCATCTCCAGAGGTGCCAGCCAGCCTCAGCCCCGCTGTGAACCTGTCACTCTGTGAACAGTAAACTGTATTTGCTTGGGCTTGACATGCTGCAGCGTGAGTGACTGAGCTTCAGAAGAAAAAAAGGGTACAAAAATGGGGCCACTCTTTCTCACTGCAATGGCAAGGTTTCTTTACTGCGCAACTCTTCTGCACCATCAGTCAGCCGTCCACCAGGCAGATGGCCCTGCCCAGCATTGCTGTTTGCCTGGAGCCAGCAGGAGCTCCCCATACAGTGGCCATGAGCTGTGGGGTTTGTCCAAACAGGTAGGACTGAGGAAGCCTGAGACATCACCAGCTATGGCATGGCCTTTTTTTTCTTTGTTAGTTTTCCTGTAGAATGGTCATTATATGGTCATAAAGTGCAGCAAAATGTAATGACAGCAATACTTAAATATATATAGGGTTTTCTTCTCTATTTTTAATTTTCAGCCACACAGAAAGTGTCCTTTCCAGGAGAACAAACAATGGAAATTTGCATAGCATGGAGGGCAAATCATGAGGTGCCAACTGCCCTCAGACCCTGATCATACAAGGAATTCTGTTTTATTGAAATACCTTCCTGACTCCGGGCTCTGACCTGTGAGCGCTTCAGCAGATGGCATCTGGGCAATTACAGCTGAAACTCTCCAACAGAACTGGTAAATATTGTACTGCCAATTCCTTTCAAAATGTGCCAGGGCACAGAAGGCAAAAAATTAATGACATATTGCAAATTTCCAGCATAATCTTTTTATGCTATGTGTAATGTTTTCCTGAAGTCTTAGCTTTCTGCTGTACTAACAAAATGAAAACACGTGAGGAGGTGTAACCTCATGATAACATTAGAATATAAGGCCAGTGTAAAATTGTCAGCTGAAATTTCAGTTTCAGGCCTATAATGATACTTACACTACCATGACTTCCATTCATCTCTGAAAAGTGTTACCAAATGGTGCCCAACAAAGGCATGTTACTTATTGATGGAAATCAGTACTTATTGCTAATCTGAAAAAACAAAGGCCAAATGAGAGTGGATTACATTTTTTTCCCCATTTACCTTCCTCTGTTTCACTAGAGGTTCAAAAAGTCTGTTTATAATACAAAATAATTTACAGCTGGTGGATCTGAACTTGCGCTTCATACTCAGGCCGAAAAACTTCTAGAAGATAAATCTGTTTTCTCAGTCAAAGAAAACAAGGGGTGAAATTTTGGTCCATCAAAAGCTAATGCAAAAGTCACATTGACTTCTCTGGAGCCAGGATTTCATCCAATATATAGCTGTGGCTCCATTTTAAAATATGATCAATAGAGATGCAATGGTCTTGCTTGCAGCCACTGAATATCCTCACAACATGGGAAATAGATTAGTTGTATATTTCATAGCCTTGGTACAGTATACTTCGCTTGCAATTCGTGGTGCATAGTTTATACCTAGTGGAAACTGCTCTAGGTTCAGGAATCAGAGCCCTTCTCCAGAAAAAATACACACATTGGTTCCAAATATGGACTCTGAGAGCTTAGGTGGAAAATTTTTGTTGTGTAGCCATTAATAACCTCGTGCATTGATCAGTTCTTCTCATTTGGGAGCTTCCTTGTGGAGAAAAAGCACTCATGAATATTCATAGCAATCCTAGCTGAAATGGTTTGTAGATACTATCAAAGGAATGGTTTGCTTTATCTCAAATGAAAACATGAAAATATGGGTTTTGGCAGTATTTATCTAGTTGTCATGGAAAGACAGTTTTTTCTTTTTTCCTTTTTCCTTTTTCCTTTTTTTTTTCAGACTGAAGCAATCTATAGCACTATAAATCCTACTGATAAGGACTTTAAAACAGAGATTTTTCTTTCTAAATCCTGAAAGTATTTCTTACAAATGAATGATAAAAAGTCATCACTGTTTTGTAGCATGTCCCCAAGTGGGGATTTCCTCCTGTTTCTTAACACTCTTCCTTTGCTACTCTGCTACAATCAGACCTATCAGCTGGCACGCTTCGTTCTTCTTAAGAAATTGATTGAAGACAGGAAGTTATTTGTTTATAGAAATGATGGGTTAGACCTCTAGAAGTGCTATAAAACAACAGATAGAGAGGTGATCATGTTAAAAATACTTTAACATTTTTCAAGGGTCAAGTTTCAAATAAGAAGTGGTGTTTTCCTTGGGGAACTTTAGCTCAACCAAATCACTCAAATTATTTGAAGTTCTCCCTGAGATCCATGTGCTTGTCTACACCGTTAATCTCCTGTCTACTTTGATGTTTCACCATGACTAAGCTATATGAGGTCCCCAAGCATTTTTTAGATGAGTCTGAACACTAATAAAAGATGAGAATGTAAAATGATGCTTTCAACTGGTAACTTGTTCAGAAAATGTGCTGGCAGTGTAAGTGAACACAACATACAGTAATAGTGTATTTACACAAGTCTTACCTTAAGACTGCCATTTTCTAAGCCAGAGGCATGAGTAGCCTGTGTAACTCTCCTGTATGTCCCCACGTTGTTTGTCTGTATTGTTTTATAAATATCTTTCCAAGACATTAAAAAAGAAATTCAGAATGTTTCAGTTTAACTGTTAAAGCTTACAGGATGTGTAATGCATGACAAAATGCATGTCAAATTCTGCCTCTGAGAAATGGAAAGGATGTTAACACGCTTATTGAACACTTCTGCTAAGATTAACCAGCACTCGTTTTGGGAGCATAGTGCTGCCTACTGAGGTGAAAGACAGAGAAAGCTCTATTGCATATGTCTCTTTACCAGTTTATGACATCCGTACCTCTACAGAAAAAAAAGCAGAGAATGGTAGAGGCTTCATTCCCCCTGAGTGGGGCATGTGAAGGCAGATTACAGAGAAGTCAAAGAAGTTCCAATGATTTAATATTGTGAACAGATAAGGGAGAGGTGAGATCTCCTGGTTTCCTGTAAAGGGGCTGTGACTGCCTGTCTTTCCATAGATCTGACTGGTCAGAAAGGTGGCACTTGTGCAGGCTTAGCATAGAACCCAGCTACCAGCCCTGCTACCTGCTTGATACTTGCTCATTTTGTCACCTGCAGCTCTGAAGAAAGCACCTTCAACAAAGTTGGTTTTCTGGACTGTGAGAAATGATGACAGAGAATATGGAGTCCTTCCTAAATGTTTGCCTTCCAAAAAAAATGTGTTAAAAGATGGTGTATTGACTTAGCAGAATGCAAAAATGGCAGTGAAAGTTACCACTCACCCACCAATATCTCAAGACAGCCAAAACATCTCGCTTGAGAACTCTAAATAAGTTTATATTTTGGAATATAACAAATACTTCCCGAAGAACAACACAGATGTTATGAATCATCACTTATATCATTTTAGCACTGAATAATTCCAGTCATCAGTTGGAACCTCAGTGCTCCACATGCGTGCACTGACAAGGGAGATCCCCTGTCCCAGGCTCTAGCTAGCTTGTAATCCATAGTTTAGAAGAAATATTAGGAAGAAAAGGAATAGACATACATTTACAAAAACATTTCATTATTAGCTCCCACTTTGTCTCCGCTGACAGAAGTTCTGGGCTGACACTTGTATCGAAGGGGTTGCATTAGGTTGAGTATCCTTGGTTATGACACCAGTGTTAGTCCAAAGTAAAATGAGGAGACTCCAGTTGGGTGCCATATATCTGATTGACTGCTAGTGGTGAAATTAGTAAGCTCAGAATTATTTCTGAAAGCAACCTTTGACCAACTGGCTCACAGTATTTCCAATTGCTGTTCCAAGATATTTTTAATTGGCTTTTCCACTGTATTTCAAAGTGTTAAGCTATCTGTTACGGTTTATTGGCAGCTTCTAAAAGTACTCCACGTACATAGGCAAAGTTTACAACATAAGGTAATATTTCCTATGCATTTACTATGCTGTTTAAATGGTACAATCTTTATGTCAGCCAGACTATTTATGAAGTACTTTCCTCAAAATGGTTTAGGGATAATAGCTTATATTCCTATGTCATGAGTTAAGGACTTAAAAACTGACTGAAACAGCAACTAGACTCTTCAGTTCTTTAGACTGCAGACATGGTGATCTCATGATGTTCCCCATGAAGCAGAAGGTTTTGAATATCTGGATAAAAGATAAAATATTTGAAAAGTTGAAGTAAGCATAGGGGAAGAAATCCGGAAGATAATGTATAAATTTAACATCTGGACTCCTAGTTTGGAAAATGCTTTCTGATGCAGTGGTGGATAGAGTAATCTTTCCTGGAACCGCTGGTCGCATGAGTGCCAAGAGGCAATTCCCTTGTGTTTAATTTTTTAGTACAGTCATTCATTTTTAAAAAAAACACACGCTGATCAATTGCCTAAAATTAAGTGTGAAGACTCAAATCCAGAGCATCTAAGCAGGAGCACTCGTTTCACATCAAATAGGAGTCTTGCAAAACGGCTGCTAGGGCAGTGGGGTCCTCCTGGAGCTCAGCATCAGTGTGGTTATGCAGCGCAGACTGCACCCGTCCAAGTCTTGCTCTGGGCTGCCCTGGCTGGGGCTGCAGTGGCTTGTTCTCACCGTTAGAGTTCACCTGAGAGTAAGGATGCCTCCAGCTACAGACGGTATGTGCATAAGTTCCTAGATTTAACATTTCTTTGCCCAAATTCTCATCTGTTTTTTGAGGTGGAGGTTTGGGGTTTTTTGGGGGGAGGGAGGGGGAATGAGATGGATTTAGGGCATTTCTGCAAAGCTGTTTGAGCATAGTCAAAAATCTGGCCAATCTTGCCCAAGTAAGTGTAGGTATCTCTGAGACAAAACTCCACTGAGCAGACATAAGGAGCAGTGTAAGTCTTTATCTCTGGTACTCATTCCAGAAAAGATGGGATTATTGTATTTTCTTTATAAACTGTAGCAATATTTTTTCAAATGCATTTTTTTTTATTTTTTTCAGCAACATTCAGAATGGTTAA
This sequence comes from Ibidorhyncha struthersii, assembly GCA_013398815.1. NCBI lineage: Eukaryota > Metazoa > Chordata > Aves > Charadriiformes > Charadriidae > Ibidorhyncha > Ibidorhyncha struthersii. The sequence continues at coordinate 90,874 of VZSZ01004990.1, read as the reverse complement.
TTTGTGGCACTCTTGCTGCAATGCCAGTTAACTCTTTCATCATTTGAGGCTCAATAATCCAGTTGCACTCATTCATTTTGGGTGTAGTCCCTCTCACATGCCTGTTTAGATACCTCCCAAATCCTCTCTGGTAAGATACGTGATTAGGTGCACTACAGGTTTTTTAAAGACTCATAACAGTATCTATGGCCCAAGGATCACAGGAAACAAAATGTTATGGGTAATTCCCTTCACTTCCATTTATCTACACATAGCCCAGAGATTTTACAAGTCCAAGTGCAAGTTTTCACATGTTTTGTTTCTGTAAAGTACAAGTTCTTGAACAAGAGAAGAATTGCATGTTCTTGCATTTTCAGCAAAATATATAGGAGACATTTAGTCTCTATATATAAGACAAACTTTTATTTTACTTTTATTTTGTGTATTTCTGTATCTCTGTCTGCCTTGCATTCCCAGCACTCTCTAAGAAACAGAAGAAATTTGTTACAAAAAATCAAAAGGTTTAATAGCTGCACTGTGCCACAGGACAGCAAAAGAAATCTAAGCCATCATCAGGATGCCAGACTTCTAAAATAGCAGGGCAAAGGTTCTCAGATAATGGGATGAAATAGCCATGCACTGTATTAAAGAGGAAGAACAAGGCTTTTAACTAATTGGTTTTTCCTTGCTGTTAATCATGCCACTCACCCACTACTGGAGGTACTCACCCAAACTGTGCCTACTTGCTGAGCTCTGCTGCTGCCCTGGAGCACTGTTGCGTCCACTGGAGTGTGAATGGCAGGACTGGTACCAAGATGCTGCTGACGCAGGAGTGGGTATACAGAAGGGACCATAAGCAGTCAAAGAGGGAAGAGAAACTCTTCCAGACAAATGTTTTCAGCCCAGGGGATTTTCTGAGGATGATTCAGTTTGTCTTTCTGGACTTCCTCCATGCATCCAAGTGATCTAAACCTTATAAAGATGTCTGAGCTCCTCATTGCTAGTGGATACAGCAGTAAAATACACTTCAAATTCCAATGTCAATGTTAAGACAATGTCTCCCTTAGAAATTCTGCTGGGGTAAAATCAAGTGAAGACAACTGTAGAAAACACAGTTTAAAGGCACCTCTGAAGGTCATATACTCTATTCTCCTATCTTACAGCAACTGTCTGGAATCCAGTGCTCATCCTTACAGTAGTCTGTAGCTACTGAAATAGCAGATGAGCGTGGTTTCTGAATCATATTGGGTAAAATAATAAGTCTAAGTCTGTACCAAAACTCAGGAATAATTATGATGTAAAAAAAGGAATGTTTGAAAAACTGGAGTCAGTTCCTCATTCTCCCTATCTGAGACCAGTAACAGTGGAATGTTATCTAAAATATGACTATGACACGTGTGAATGCAGGCTACTGTCGGGATTCTTGTGAAATAATCCCATTCCATAAAACCGTAAGTAAAAAGTAATCGTAACAGTGGTACCTGAATAAGGATTTACTGTGGGAAGGAAAAACTAAGCTGGCTACTGGCATTCCCCTATGACATATGGCTTTCTAGACCCGCACTATAGGGTCAGCTATGTGGTTATTTGTCTTCAATGTTTCTAGGTATTAATCTTCCAAACTTTTTGAGACTTGTCCAGTTTGGTGTTTCATTTTAATTATAGTGGATTAAATTTCTCTCAATAAACTACATTTGGCTCCGTAGTAACAGTGGTTGACCGAACTAATATTTGAGGTGACACTCTGCATCGTGGCTCCGACAGCCACCTTTCATGCCCTCCCCACTGGGCTGCTTACAATGCTGAAGACTCCAACCTAACCTTGGCCTAGCAGCCTATGACCATTACTGTAACATTTCTGAGGTGCTGTGATACTTTGCATGGCAAGACCATGCACTGCCTCCACAAAGGTTTATAGGAGTGCTCCTTGAAAAGCAACCTCCTGTCTTATTGCCTGTGGACATGGGAATGTGGACCAATCTAAAACAGACTTTATTTTAATAGATTGAAATGGGCTGAAGAGAAGTCAAGGAGCTCATCTTCTTGGCTGAGGTAATCTGTCCATCATCTGAGGGGTTTGTAACAAAGTGTGGTGGACTCATCCTTGCAAGAATAATTGCAATTTATAATTGCTTAATGATGTTGTCACCTAGGAAAAGTGAATCTCTCTCACACTGGTGTTAGATGATCAAGATAGTAAAAGGAAGGCACATAGCTTATAATTTTTCTTTCAAGAAATAAAGAGCATTGTGATGCAAACTTTCACCCTGGATCTCCCTGAATCTTGGTAATCCTCTGCCTATTTATTTCAGATAGTTAACTGAGATGAATGGAATTAAGGGTTTACAGGTGATTTTAATAACCATTTTTGCACAACTTAAACTAAAATGGAGAGATGTTTTGTAGCGTTTTGCTGACAAATAAACCAAAAAAAAATACAGTTTCCCCTCTACAATAAGGAGTCTTGGAAGTTATGGAGACCAAAGACTGTAGTTCTATAAGACCAGTACATATTACAGAGTTATAAAAATGTCAGTTTAACTTGTATCAAACTTGGCTCAGTATATTTCTGCTTTCTACCACTGACACTTTGATTGCATACAGTATACTTATATGTATGTCCTTTTATCAAACTTCTTTGTCATTCATATTTGTTAAAAAAAAATCAGCATAGTGTGTGTTTTTAAATTATACATGCTTCCAACCCACCTTCCATGCTTCATCATGGTGCTGTAAATGTTTTAAGACAAATATTACTAACAATTTGATTTTGGTTACACAAACACTTCACTTGTTTAGATTTTACAACATTTTATAAAGTGTTTTCCTGCCTAAAATATTGAGCTCTCTCATTCTTCCAGCTTGTGGCTGTCCCTGTTTGATTGCTTTTAAACAAATTACATTTCTGAATGAAGCTTCATTTGTTCTGCCATTACACTATTCTTCCTGAAGCTTAAACTAAGCAAAGGGATCTCTGCTTTTCCATGCACATTTTACCCCTGACTCTTTCAGTGATGTTGAGATTTTCTGGAAGTCTTCCATAACTACAGTTTCAAAATATGCCAAGTGTAGTAACAAACTGTCTGTAGGCTGTTGAAACACCTCTTGAACTCTTTGAAACTGATAAATTTGTGATTCTCCATCTGTGTTCATCTGGAGGGAAGAAAGAGTAAGAGGGAAATTCCCATTTACTGGAATGGGCTTCCCTTATGTCCTTGTGGATCCATCTGTCCACAGCATGACAGGCTTGTGAACATGGGTGACCTGGGCCTGCCTTTGAATTCCTGCAAAGTTATGTTGGCTGCATTGTCAAAGGTTTAAAAATAGTCAACGGTGCATGTGTAAAATCACTATGGCACTTCACAAGGTAAAGCAAAGCAGGATAAAATAGGCTTGAGGTGGATAATTATGGTGGTTAAATGTCTGCTACCACAGAGAAAAGCAACAATGCTTTTTGTCTGAGGTAACTGCATAATGCCTTTAACATCTTAGCATATCTATGCTGCCAAGAACAGTCTTGCTGACAGAGTGGACTGCAGTGGCAGCCTGTAGAGCACCTCAGTGTTCCTCACCTAAAGGGACCGTGGCATGAGCAAGTAGGGCTCGGTCACAGAGCCCAGTGCTTCATTAATTCAGCCAAGTCTGAAGCTGATCATATAGAAAATATGCTCAGTAATCATAACAATAATAGTTATTTATGTGTGTTTCTGTAGTCCACACAAACCTTCTACTTCTTAAAGAAGAAAGACCTCAATCATATTATATGACCATATTCCTCAGCTTTTTTTTTTTCTCTTTTTTTGAGATAGATCATTTCCTTCAGATCCAATTGCCAAAATAATCTGTAGGCATACAGCAGAACTGTTGCTGTTTTAAATCTCCTATATTTTTTCAACTGCTAAACGTAAGACTTTATGCTTTAGATTTTCATACAGAAAATATACAAGAGCTTTGTGGAAAATGTGTCGGGCATGCAGTAAAGTAAGCTATGCCAAAAGTATGGTATGTTTCTTCAGATAGTCTTCCTCAGGGATTTTATTTGCGTTGGTTCTGGGCTGTATTAACATTGCTTTGTTAAAATATTTCCTTTTCCACTGTCATTTGACCACTTGTAGAAATGCTTCTTATTGGCTAACATTTTTTTTTATTATCAACTTTACTTCAAGGTCCCATTCCAGCTAACATAATAATAGGATATAGTGTCAGGAGATTCATAAACCATAAGACCACTAATTCTAACACACTGCAGGAAAGTTATATGTATGGCAACATAAAACAGTGTGACATGCAGTATTACAAAAGGTGTCATAGAACTGTGGAACGTGTATATCATGCTATTCACTAATTGTCTAGATATGACAAAAATCATCCTGGGAGATGTATATGCAGTGTGAAAAAACAGCTTAAAGCACCATCAGAAATGAAACCTGGCCCCAGTACAATTGTTTAATTTAACATTCTGAAGATGTGATATCATTTTTACCTAACTGTAAAAGAGTGAGCTTTGAAGTAAGACTTCAGAAAATACTGAGTCATTTCCTGATTCAAATATAAATTGACTTCCAAAGTTGTCATTGCTTAAATCAGCTTTGGGTGCCACTAATCTGCAAGAGGAATTCCTTATTTTAGTAGATTCACAGTGGAAACAGATACAGCTAAAGGGACAAAGTATTTCTTTTCCATCATAGTATTTTTCATGATCTTTGCCATCAAACGTTAATGCTTTTTTGGTTGAGTTGCCTTGACACAGTGCAAATTTCTTTACACCAGCTTAATCATTTGGAGCAGCATGTAGAAATTTTTACTTAACAATAATAAAAATAATACTTTGCCATTTTATAATACCTTTTGCTTAATGAACACCAGGTACTTTACACACATAATATGTACAAACACATAATGTCTTACACACGTTGAAGGACTGCTTTTGTCCTGAGGCTTAAGGTCTTCTCCATTTTAAGGGAGGAAAAACCAGCCAGGCAAGAGCAGCCCTACAACACTATTTCCTCCTGCAGAAGTGCTATGCTACCTGCTGAACAGGTATAAAATATCAACAGAAGACAAAGATGAAAGCTTTCCTGCACTGTGACATTCACAAAGACACTGTTTAATGTTAACAGAAATCATTAAGAAGAATGTGTTAAGGCTGTGATTGTATGGGCAAATTTACTTGAATACACTTACTGATAAAATATTTTTGTGGCTGCAGTAACAGTCTGCGGCACCAATTCTGCCAAATTTATGATGCTTTGGCTAAAGCAAACACCTTGTCCTATTTCATCAGCATTCCTTACTCAGTATAATAAATGCAACAGTTTCTATTGTCTTATTGTCAGCCTTTCTCTTTCCTTGTCTTTGTTTTATCTTTACTTTTGCTTTTCCGAAATATCTGTTGAATTAAGTAGCTCAGGCCTAGGAAGTCCCCAAAGCTGACAGCTGGAGGATTGTGCCAGGGAAAAAGCACGACACAGCTGTAGTGCCCTTACACCCTTCCCTGTGTTTCTGTCCTTGGCCACTGTCAGAATCAGGATACTGGTTCTGATGGACCTTTGCTCTGCCCCCAAACGGCTAATTTTAAGAATTGCTCTGCTACTAAGCTGGCAGTATTCTTAATTCTCTGTGCTATTTACTATCTGAAAGTAAACATATGTACAATTATTTTCAGAGAAGTGTGGACAACTTCCATGACTTTTTCTTCACTCTCATAAAATGTGGTGCTTACACTAACCCCAGTATCTTGAGTCAGATTATGTGAGAGTTTTGGCCTGAATTTAAAAGAAGAAGAAAGGAAAACTTCTTGCTCACGAGACTGTGAAGGAAAGTTTGAAAGTAGGGATCCCCAGGGTTCAAACAGGGAAGTCAAATCACAAGACTAGCCCACATTTCTTAGTATTTTTCAAGTTTTTCTGTGTTTTTTCAGTCAGTCTTATGATTTTGACAATTTCATTTATTGGACTGATTTTAAATACAGAAAGACCGAAACGCTGTCTGGAGCTCCACATGGCAAACTTTCATTGAACCAGTTGCTATTTGCTCATTTTGGGAGGACCTCTGGATCAGGGGTTCCCAAACTGTACAGGTTTGTGGGGCCACAGTAAGTGACCCGGTGTTAACGCTCCACAATATTTTAGGCAGAGATTTCAATAAAATTCTTGACAGTAGATGTGCTCGCTGTGACATGACAAACCGGGCACTTTAAGAACCAGCACTTCAGATATTTTAAGCCAATCTTCATGTTTGCTGTTGACAACAACTGGCAGATGGATTACAATATTATCCTAAAACAGTGCTACATTCTATGCTATAATCTCTTTTAAGGGTTTGCTCTAACATCTTTCATCATAGTAAAATCCCTGATTCCTGCCTCTTGCAGTTTGTTGGGTTATACATAAATAGCATCTTTCCATAGAGATCAGGAACTTACAGCATTGTGCTTTGTCTTATCTCTTAGGATAGCAAAAAGAAAAGGAGAAAAAGACAGGAAATAAAAACCCAATTATATGCTGATTTGCTAATGTTATTTTTCAGATTAAATGCCACTTTCTGTTACAAAAAACGCAGCAGTTGAAGCTGTCAGTTTTCTGAATGCTTTCACATGAAGCCCTGTCATAGCAAACAGAACGCTGGATAGTCATGCTCCTTAGGGGGCCAGAAAAACTTTGACAGAGGTTTAACAGCCCTTGAAATTATATCCCCAAACCTTGGAAAGCCTGCTGGTTCAGTGGGAAAAGACATAAGCTGACCAAGTTATAAATAAACTCTTTTATCACAGGCAATGGTGTCTTGGTGACTTCAAAGGCCAAGTAAGAAGACTGATTTCTCTGAAGTCCCATAGACAGTAAGAACTTTATTGTGCCGGACAGGCGAATCCCCATCCAGAGCTGCAATTTGATAATACTAAACTTTTTTCTTTATTTCCCCTCTCTTGTCTTCTTTTGATATCATCATCTGAATTTCTGGTAAACTGAGATCAGAAAACTTTCAATATATATTTGATGTCAGATCGAGATGTGTGTACTTAACACTTTGATTTCCTGTGCAAGCTTTCTCTAGTCTTGGAGCCAACACTATAAATGTTTTAAATGTAACAAAAAAAAAATCTACAATTACATACAAAGCTACTCACTGTCACCACTCCTTCTGCAGGTGAAAATGAAAGGACGCTCCTGAGTGTATGTAAACGTTATCTTTTTCCATCTGTTCCAACTTAGATCAATGTTACAAGTTAAAGCAAAGAAAAACAAAAGCTGAAGTATATTTTAGCACCAAGTTTATATTAAAAAAAAAAAAAGTTCTGAAAATATGAGTTAGTCTTTGGAACTATCCTGGACCTCTTATTTTAAATATTATCTAATATGTGATCCAAGCAGGATGAAAACTGGAGTGCTTCAGAGTGACAAAATATCAGAGGACCCAAAACCACATTACTTTTTACAAATCTTAGCTCTACTAACAGTGGATTGCTTGTGCTAAAAATATGCTACTGTGGACATTTGCCTTTTAAAGACCTAAAGATACCTTTGGGTTTTCTTTCTGAGAGATTCTACCACTAGTCATAAGCAACCTGTTCATGAGACTCAACAATGGAAAATGTCCATCCAGTTTCAATGTGTATATACATTGCCTTGTTTGGAGAGCAACTGGTGTTTGGTAACTGGGTGGGGAGGGGAGACGTGAACAGATAAAGTAGGACAAACAGGACAGCATCAGCATTTGAAGGGATTTGTATTGTGGTTAGTGATGCGCATGTGGTTTTGACATAAATGCCTAAACAGAACGGGAGCATCTCAGCCTTCTTCCTCCCTTCTTCCCCCAGAATCAAAAGTCCAGCTACTGGGATAAGGTAAGGTCCGTATTTTTATCAGCCTGTTTCAGAGCAAATTTTATATTTAAACTCATTTGTGGAGTTCTTCTCACTATTACACATTGCAAAATTCATTTGTGTAGAGTCTGCGGGCAACTTGTTTTACTTACACTGTTCAAACCAAAATACTGTATACTTCTTTCTGTATGCAAGGAAAATCATGTCAGACACAGATACACAAAGGAAACACTGAAGCACAGAATATTGTCATTGGCAAAGCCAAGGAAAGAAGTTGACCAGCTGCCAATATTTGAGGAGAACCAGCGGAAGGGGCATTACTCCAAAGGACACATGCCTTAAAGTTCAGAGATGCAACAATCTTTCATGTCGGACAAAGACAAAGAAGAAATGTTCCACCTGTTCCATGTGCCAAAGAAGCAGCCTCAATTTTGTTTTTGTTTTGTATCTTGATGGTAGATAAGTATTAAAGAGGCTAGACAGTATGATATTTTCTTTAGGAAACTTCCCTACCAATTGAGAAAAAACTAGTACAGAAGTCTCCTAGCAGAAAGTAGCTCAGTGACAGACTTCCACGTAATATCTAAAACTACACAATAACTTCTATACTTTTTATTTTAAAAATATGTTGCTTTTATTACCTGACTTCTGCTTTCTGCTCCTGATGTTTGAATTTTCTGCCTATGGCTACCAGTTTCTGGTACCACAGAACTGTGCAGGAAAATTTGTTTAAAAACAAAGCTGTCAAACTGTTAAAAACCAACCGATGAATTTAAATTTTTTTTTGAGACACATTAGAAAGTGATGATTTTCTGAAAACCTGTCCTCTCACATTGGATACCCAGAAGCACTAATCACAGAAACACAGGATGTTCAGGGTTGGAAGGGACCTCTGGAGATCATCTAGTCCAACCCCCCTGCCAGAGCAGGGTCACCTACAGCAGGTTGCACAGGATGGTATCCAGGCGGGTTTTGAATGTCCCCAGTGTGGGAGACTCCACAACCTCCCTGGGTAGCCTGTTACAGTGCTCTGCCATCCTCAAAGTAAAGTTCCTCCTCATGTTTAGATGGAACTTCCTATGTTCAAGTTTGTGCCCATTACCTCTTGTCCTGTCACTGGGCACCACTGAAAAAAGACTGTTCCCATCCACCTGGCATCCTCCCTTTATGTATTTACCTCTTACATACATAGTAAGAAAAGTATTTACTTACTTACTTACTTCTTCAATTACTTCTGACAATCAGAATCAAATGGATTGAACTAGCAAAATGGTGTTCAGAGAATACCTCACTAGTGGTAAAATGCACACTTGAATTTTGCATCAGTATGATGTGTTAGTGACAATTTTATTCACAACACCATCTGATTGCAAAATTCTGTGTATTTTCAGTCCGTTCTTTTTTAATTTCATGTGCAGCTTTTGGATGGAGCAGATAATGATTTCTTTGAACAATTTTATCTTCTTGTTCTCTTCTTGAGAAGGATATCCCATGATTGTCCTTTTGTCATTCCATCACCATCTTGACAGCCCCTGAGCCACAGTACACCTTTGCTTCTTTCATCACTCTGTTAACTTTTTGTTTTCCTTCAAGATACGGTGACTTATTTTTCCTCACACCCCCTCAAAGATCATACAAGCCAAAATCTGGTTGGGATCAGCTTAGTACATTTCTCAGCCACATTGCTGTAGATGAACATAGCTGATCTGTGTGTGACCATGTTCAGGATACGGACTCTGACCATGCATCATTCATCATGTGTTCTTGCTGTTGAACATGATATTCCATGGTTAGACCACAGACATTAAATTACTCAAAGATAGCTCAGGGACAGCCCATAAGAGGTTATTTCATGGAGTCAGTCAACAGAGGGTAGTATCCTAAACATGATCACTACACAGTTATAATAAAAATGTATTTAGGGAGTATTTCAGGAGTATAGCTTTTTATTCAAAGATTGTTGTGCTGAATTCCAGTGCTGTTGTGCTGATTCTGACTTCTTACCCTGCAGTACACTAAGTTCTTCTCATGCTAACCTAATATGCTTTGGAGCTTGCTTTGGTCACCATGGCATTTACTGTTTTACAATTTTAATATTATTATACCCCTCAACCTAGCCTTCTGTAGTGACCCTTTCTTATCTTTCTTAACTGACCTGCTTGATATACTTATGTATTTATATAACTATATAAACATATTTTATTTCCAATAAATTAATATTTTATTCTGCAATATACAGTTATGGCAATGACATTTCATTATTCTGTTGGTATTCCTTAATTTTACCCTAATTTAATCTCAGTATAAACACAAAATCTGTAATAAAATATAAACCAAAAACTACCCTGCCTCTCTCCAAAATATCCTGAATTACCATGCTAAGTTTCAAATTCTCCTTCTCGGATTATAAATCCTCCTTCAGCACTAAAAAAGTGTCTTAAGTATAAAGGCATATTTTTGCTGTTTCAAGCCCTTATGCTGAACTCCTGCTGACTACCTCCTGGCTTTATATACTGAGTGTATGTTAAGGAAGAAGAAAAAAGAAAAAAGTACCTTTAAAATTCAACTGCTCACCTTCCAGCTAGTCTTTCAGTGAAATGATACTTCACTGTATTATCTGTATTTTATCCAGCTTTACATCCTGGGTACCGGTCACATATCAACCCACCACTTAGTATTGTTCTAACATTTTCTATGTGTTTGTCTTGAACTTAGAGGATAGCATATGATATCTGTAATACTATTAATGCTATTAATGTCTCCTCATATCATCCTGCAAAGATCTGAAATGTATGTAATCAAATTTTTATCACTACTAATTAAAAGACTTGTCCTGAAATATCGATGCAAGCAGCTATCTGCAAATAAGGACCATGCTTTAGTGTAACTTTATCATAGTTTTCAAACCATCCAGCCAATTTCTTACTCTCAAATTTATTTTTTTGAGACTTTTTGAAAATCATTAGTTGTGTTGAACAGCCAAACTGGATAATGTCATGAACAAACTGCCCGAAGAGTGCTATGAAAGTGCTGCAGAGATATTTTTATTAGTTGGGAGTTTCAAAAATAAGGCAGGAAATTTAGTTACTTTACCTATTAATGTACAATTATCTTGTGGACTCTGACTGCCATCTTAATCACTGTGTCATTGGGAATGGAAACACATTGTAGTTACGCGAAGTGCTATTAGTACATTATCTAAAGCAAATTTAAACTTTTAGATTGGCATCTGGACCTGAACCAACTGGTTTCCATCAGATTTCACCATGCCCTTTAGTGAAAGGATTGCTGCGACCCACAATCTGAATCTGTAGTTAGATCCTGCTCCGGACTCTGGAGATCCTTCAACGACTTCCACTGCCTCTGAAATAGGCAGTTGATTGCATTAGCATTAAGCTGTAACGGAGCCAGCATTTTCCCTTCTATAGTTACATTTTGCCTGCAGATTTACCTGTAGGTAGGCTATTACTAAATCTTATCCCATTATAACAAATCACTTTGAAGCCTAGCAAAGAAAGGAAAGACCTCAGAGGATCCCATAGTCAGGTTTCTGATACAGTAGTAGATTCCTTCCTTCCTCTTTCAACTCTCCTTCAGCACTGTAGCTGCCAGCGCTTTGTCATCAAGATGGTCACAGAGGGAGGGATGTTTCCAGACATAGGAAATTCAGAACTCAGGACAAACTAGGGGTAAATTTCCAATGCATCAATTGCCCTTCACTCATCCCTTGGTAACTACTCGCTCTTCAGCACAAAATGCCTGGAGATTGTTAGTACTGTCTATTGGGAATGACCTGTGGCCCATAGTCATTTCCAGACTGGAGCCTAGGACACGTTCAAGTTGGATCTCTAGTAATATCCATCTGATTAGGATTGAAATGGCAGTTCTGTTTTCCTGGCAAATCCTGCAAGAGAAAGCAAGTGTTGATATGTCCCAACGTGGAAGATTTCAACCTGGCACACAGAGGTACTGCTTTATCCTGCTAGCTTGAGCCAGAGTGTGTACAGCTTGGCTCTGTCATAACCTGTTGACAAATCAATAGCAAAGAGTAACGTAAGTCCTAGGAGGAGGTCTTCTGGCCTTGGGGAGACCTTGGAGAAACAGACTCCAGCCTTGCTTCTGATCTGCTGAGTGACCACAGGCAAGTCACTTCACTGGTACCTACAGCAGGTTCTTGTCTTTCAACTAAGTGTTGTAATGATGTCTATGGCACCCTGCTTAGAAAGTGTTTCAAGATTTGAAAAAGTGCTACAGAAGAGGAATGTACTAGTCATCAAACCTGTTTCATTGTAAAATAAATTAAACTACATTACATTTATGATTATATTATTTTATTAATTCCCCAATGCTAAAGAGGTCTATCAAAGCAGGGAATAAAATTATAATGTATTTTTAATACAACACATGAACCTTAGGTCCATGCACAGAAAGACAGGAGGAAAAGGCAGAAGTCCTAAAATTGAGTTGACATGGATATGTAGCAAGAACTCGCTTCATGGCCTGTCACCCTGTGTTGAGAGCTGAGAAGAGATGAGGGACCAAGTGCAGGGCCTGTACTCCACAGGTCTCTGGCAGCAGTTGGTTTCCAGGCTTTGCTGGCCCATGGGCAACTGTACAAAGGTATAAATATGCTGGAGGAATCTTCATATTTCACTCCCTGGCAGCCTCACTTAGGCTATGTCCCTCTGCTGTGAACTGGAAATGAAGAGTCTACTATGCAATGTTATCTTTCAAGCCGCATGTTGTCAAAGACACTGGGAGTGCTTTTTCACGGCACAGTTTCTGTCTCTCATGAATACCTGCAAGGTCTGCAACTTTCACAGGCTTGGACATTTTTATCCTCTCTGTGCAATAGCTACTGCTGTCCTCGTATAAAGGGGTGGGGGAGAAGAGGGAGGCTCTAGGCCCAGAGAGTGTAAACAACACGTCCAAAGCCACAGAATAGGTGTGGCAGAACGAGATCTTGACCGTAAGTCTCCTGAGGGCGAAGCAAGGGCATTAATCATCAGCTTTCCTAACCTGACCCACCCCTCTTGTTGTTTGTCGAATTATCTTTTGCTTCCTTTCTGTTTCTGTTTTCACTTAAATTTTGAGTCTGCTTGGACCTTGCTGGTTTATTTCTAGAAAGCTACTTTATTGTTAGGGAAGTTCTTAAGAGGCTTCACTGCACACTTTCCCTCACCCCTCCCAAATTCTGCTCGGACTTTTTGTCCCTCGGGTCTTTGGGGAGATGGGGTGCCCTGGCTGGACAAGGGCTGAGGGCTGAGGCGGGGGCGCTCCTGGGCACGCGTGCAACTCTGCTTCAGGGAACACTCTGCTTCTCCGGCAATTCCTTTGATGTTTGACAATATATTTTATTCAGGGAGTCACATTTCACCTCTAATATATTTAAGTTTTTTCTGTGGTTCAAGAATCACCATTAGAGTTGTTGCTTTTTCTGTGTTTTGGTCTTGGAGACCTAACAAAGCTGCAGCCAATAAAAACTCATTTTTTCTGTTGTATGCCCAAAAAATATCATCATGTAACTAACAAATATCATATTTTGGTTACAATATCAGATGGGCAGAGCTTGTTACCTCCCAGCAGATTAACCTTTGAATCTTTACCGATTCATTAACTGTGCACATCAGTCACCAGATTTCAGTAAAATTTATTGCAATTAAGTATTGCAGTGCTGTGGAGGCCGAATAGGATTCTCCGTTATCAGTACCATTAATGGCTTTCTGAACTGTTGCCAGTTCATTCACCCCACCCAGCTTTCAATAATAAAATAATTTTGACAGAGGGCCCATGTTTCAACATTTTTAATAAAAACAAAATAAAAAAACCATCAGTAACAGAGCAGTAAAGTTTTCCCTCTCTTTCCTCCTTGCCAAAACTAACAGAAGGGAAAATGTCAGCCTGGCTTGGCTCCAAAAAAGGAGGAAATTGAATGGTCTTAGTTCTTATTCTTTGACTAGTAGCATTGTGTACATAGAAGACTTGACTCTTGGGCTCGTTTTGACGGATCTGAAACACAGATAAGAATGTAGAAGACTAGATTCTGTAATTTATAGCCAATGATTCTGTTTAAGATCTTTCAGTACCACATAACAAATCAATGTGATTTAGAAAATAACATGGTTTCTGCCATTGACATAAGCCATATGTGAACTGCTAAGCTACTATTTAAGCCACAGCTATAAATTTTAGTCAGTAGGAGGAGATTCTTTATGCTTTTCTGCTCAAAACTATTTAATCCATTATCAGCATTTTGAATGAGTCTTTGCTAAATTGCAGTCTGGTAATGCACTGGAATGTCTCTCTTATGCTAAGGGAAGATAGAAGGCTGTCTTCCACTCGGTTTTCTATGTAACTCACTCACTTGAACTTTCTAAAACAGGAAAAAATTGTATTTTACAATCCTGTTAGTATTTTGCAGTCATGTACTGATAACAGATTAAAACCTCACCGATTCTATTGCATATGATCTGTCCAAATAGTAATAGTCAGCAATGCAAACCCCAGTGAGTAGAAGAGCTAAGTAGCTGTAACAAGACTAAACCAGCAAATAAGTGGCCAGAGTCTTCCCTAAAAAATGTTTGAGGTTTCAAATGCAGCCTGAACTTTTTTGTGAACTTCATGCTTGCTTGTTCTTCCCTTGCACATCTGAGATTTCTGACAGTTTGATGACATAAAATGAAAGAGTAAACATTCGTATAACAAAAGTGTATGCTGCCCATTTCTAAGGCAGGCTTCTTTGGGCCAGAACAGTCCCATCTGACATGTGAGGCCAAATCTTCAAGTACATCATTACCCACCAAAAGGCAAAATCCTGCCCTTCCACACAAGCTCATTTGCACATGCAGGTCTTCAACTGTTGTATGGAAACATTATGGGCAAGTGAGATTCTTCTCCCACTGAGACCAGAGAATGAGGGAGCTCTGTGAGACTTCCCAGCAGAAGGAGACAATGTGGGATGGGCTCCTCCCACCCAGTGTTAGACACTTACCCGGGTTGCTGCACTCAGCCTCTGATGCTATTGACAAGAAACAAGTACTCTCAGAGAGTGATTTGGGTCTTAGTTCACTTGATTACTACCTGGAAGCACCTCTCGGGGCAAAGAATTTCCCTGCTGAAGCTCCCTCAGGTAACTATCTTCTGTGGGGTGGGAAAATCTGTGCCTACAAATCTCCGCACTGTTCCCCTATACTGCAAGCATCTGAAACATCACAACTAGTCAAGGTGGGAAGGAGGGAATGGCATTTATCTCCCCCAAGCTTATCATCAAATG
This sequence comes from Ibidorhyncha struthersii, assembly GCA_013398815.1. Taxonomy (NCBI): domain Eukaryota; kingdom Metazoa; phylum Chordata; class Aves; order Charadriiformes; family Charadriidae; genus Ibidorhyncha; species Ibidorhyncha struthersii. The sequence goes on along the minus strand of VZSZ01004990.1, from coordinate 75,800 downwards.
CTGTGGAATGGGTGTCTCCTGAGGGACACCCCTTACTCCCTACTGGCTAGACACAATTGCAAGTAAATCCTACCCAAGGCTTTGGAGCACAATACTGAGTGGATCCACATCATTAAAATAGTGCTTGAATGGAAAGTGGGTGGAATAATCAGTTTATTTGTCCCAGAGGCACTGAGTTCCTGGAGCTATGATTGCTCTTTACCTCCTGCATCTCAGTGCATGTCCTCACTGCACTGTGTTTTCATGCCAGAGAAAAATGAGGCAAAATCCATTCCCCTTTCTGCCATGCCCTAGTTTCTAATAAACAAAATCCAGGTACAGGAGGTGGACACACTCTGCCCTGGTGTCCCGTCTGAATGAATGGTGCTCTCCAGCTCTGCTGTTTAAAGGCAATTCATGCACGTTAAACAAATTTGACTGCCTTATCAGCGTCATGTGTTGCCTCTCATGCAGAATCACCATAGCACGCTGTCTTGAAATAGGAGAGCTCAAGGGAAATACGGTACAAGCTAAGCCACAATTTCTTGAATCTTAGCTCAGCAGTCACTCAGCCTGGTTTCTACATCCCTGGCATAGAAATCCAGCTGCATGCAGCTTTGAAAAGGTGATCTGCAAATCTCTTTGTGATGTGAATAAAATAAATAGCTAGCACAAACTCAGAGTGTTTCTGGTGTGTACATTTGTTTTGTTTATTAAAAAATCCTGTGTTCTTGTAACAAAGCACAGCGCTTGGAAGCAGTTCTGGTGTAAGGAAATGAGAACAGATTTCCGAAGGTGAAGGGATGCTAGAAGAGGACCTGTTATAACTTTTAAACAAACAATACCAGAGGCTGAACATTTCTTTCTCATCACTGGTCCATGAAATAGTTTTAGGAAATGTACTGATTCGGAAAGTATTTGGTCTGGCCCTGTAAAAGTGTTACTGACCCTGGCCGTTAGCAGAATACTGGCTCTTACAATGTGAATGTCACTTTGGCTATTAAAATATTGGTATGAGCTATTGAGTGTTAATGCTGTGCAACTTCAATAGCTAGTGAAGATTAAAGGAAAATTAATATTTGTGTCACTTCCATGGTCGAGGCTTTCATGAGAAGACATTCTAGCCATATGGCATAATCAGCTCCTGGTTTTGTGCACCCAAAAAAAAAGGAGGAGAGGGATTTCAATAGATTAATTAAGTGAAGAAAATATCAATCTCTCAAAGCAATTAATTTCAGAACATCTAATGTCCTATGAAAATCACTTACACATTTAGGAAAAGATATCAGAAGGCTTAAAGCTGCAACCAGGCCTGTAGTGAGATTTTAAAAAATGGCTAGCCTAGCTAAGAACTTCTGAAAAGCTCACTAGGTGTTTGTTTACATAGATCTAATTCCCATTAATTTCAGCAGAGTTTAGACACTGACCAGTTAGAGGTCCAAGTCACAACAGATTATTAGAATTACACCTGGAGGAAGAAGAAAAAGAAAATGAAGGAGAGAAATACTTTTGTGCATTGCAGGGGTTTATGTATGATTTTTTACAACACAACACAGAGCTAAAGAAAAGAAAAAATCTGATACTTTGTATTTCTAGTTTACCCTGTTGTGTCCTTGCAACTAAGAATGAACACGGGAACTGCTTATGAAGACAGCAGTACTATAAAGAGTATCTCAGCCTTAGCTGGGAAATCGGGGGACAGAGAATAAAACTATTTCTTGTATTGTGAAACTATTCATTTTTAAAATAACATAGTGATACCTAGACTTTTAAAATAATAAAATCAGGCATTAGGGTTTTAAATATTTTTCAATGGTAGTATAGCCTCCAAATATTCATGACGCTATTCTAGATGCTTGTAGAGGAGTAGAAGCAAACAGGATTTTGCTCTAGTATGACATTGCACAGCTGAAATGGAAGAATGCTCTTCTTCGTCACTTTTCTGGTGACTTTGTCTTCACCACAAAAAAAAATTAAAAATTACTTCAAGCTTTCTAAATATATTTAAGCATTTTCTATGCAATTAGATACCTGAGAGGATTTTCAAATTAGCTCAGTTGAAGTCATCTAGACTTTAGTAAGGCTTTTGAAACTCTTTCCCACAGCATTGGCTTGGAGAAACTGGCTGCTCATGGCTCAGATGGGTATATACTTCACTGGGTAAAAAACTGGCTGGATGGCCAGGCCCAAAAATTGGTGGTGAATGGAGTTAAATCTAGTTGGCGGCCAGTCACACGTGGTGTTCCCCAGGGCTTGGTATTGCGGCTTGTTCTTTTTAATATCTTTATCAATGATCTGGACGAGGGGATTGAGTGCACCCTCAGTAAGTTTGCAGACGACAACAAGCTGGGCAGGAGTGTTGGTCCGCTTGAGGCTAAGAAGCCTCTACAGGGGGATCTGGACAGGCTGGATTGATGGGCTGAGGCCAATGGTATGAGGTTCAACAAGGCCAAGTGCCAGGTCCTGCACTTGGGTCACAACATCCGCGTGCATTGTTACAGGCTGGGGGAAGAGTGGCTGGAAAGCTGCCTGGCAGAAAAGGACCCGGGGGTCTTGGTCAACAGCCATCTGAATATGAGCCAGCAATGTGCCCGGTGGCCAAGAAGGCCAACAGCACCCTGGCCTGTATCAGAAATAGCGTGGCCAGCAGGACTAAGGAAGTGGTCGTACCTCTGTACTCAGCACTGGTGAGGTCCCACCTTGAGTACTGTGTTCAGTTTTGGGCAAGGAGTAGCTGAGGGAACTGGGCTTGTTTAGTCTGGAGAAAAGGAGGCTGAGGGGAGACCTTAACTCTCTCTACAACTACCTGAAAGGAGGTTGTAGCAAGATGGGGGTTGGTCTCTTCTCCGAAGTAACAAGTGATAGGACAAGAGGAAACTGCGTCAAGTTGCACCAGGGGAGGTTTACACTGGATATTAGGAAAAATTTCTTCACTGAAAATGTTGTCAAGCATTAGAACAGGCAGCCCAGGGAAGTGGTTGAATTCCCATCCCTGGAGGTATTTAAAAGACGGGTAGATGTAGTGCTGAGGGACATGGTTTAGTGGTAACTTGGCAGTGCTAGGTTAATGTTTGGACTTGATGATCTTAAATGTCTCTTCCAACCAAAACGATTCTATGATTCTATGGTCTATTTTTCAAAGTCCTCCTCAGCCCGGGATTCATCATGTCTAACTTTAGCTTATTACCTGAGATGCTTAACTTCAGTGCCCAATCTTTTTATATGTTCTTCACAGCCAACAAGCATATTCAGACACCTAAAACTAGATCATAGGAGATCTCTCTCACCCTTGGCTGTTAGGGGTGTCTAAGGCAAAATAACTTAGATGTGTCAAACTCTGTCTAACAGTAAGGAGGTGAATTGTGGTCTACAGCTGCAAAAGAACCTCAACTCCTTTCAAAATATGGCCTCAGACCATACCTGTACATCTAGGTCTGAAAGAAGACAGTCTTTGTTTCATATCAGGGAGAAGTTACACACACTGTTGGGCAGTGAGCTCTGTTTAAAAATACACAGTCTCCTCAGTTCCACCTGAGCAAGCTCCTCTCCTATGGGCAGCAGGAGTTAATTCTGGCTTAAGCAAAAGCAGAGTTTTTGCCTTTGTAACTCCTACTGAACATAATCAAAAAAGTGGTAGGAGGTAGGTAAAATTTCCCATTTAAATCAGTAAGGGATATATGTTTTCTATAATAGTTCAATAGATTTTCTTAAATAAAGTTTACCCTGCTGGAGCTTTAGTTGCAAACACAGAACATCCCCCCCTGTAATAAGAGCCAAACATTCAAGTACAGATCAGTTCATATCTCAAAGTTCTGACTCCTCCAAACTGCTTGAATCTTTGCCCTCTGCATGGTATTTACTGCAAGTTTTGGTTCAGAGCAAAGCAGATAAATGGTTCCTCTTATTGAGTATTCCACGGTCTTTGTGTGATGTAACATCTGTCAGAAAGTTATAGATTGATGTTTCAGTTTTATGCAGTACTGTGGTCTTTGGCCTCAGAACTAAAACCAAAATAAATGTGAGCATTTTTGGACCTTCTGCTAAAACTACGCTATGCATTCCTTTAATCTTTCTTTCTAGAGACACTGTACAATAGTTTCCTTGTTTTAAACCTTCAGCATTGCTGACATTAATGCAATTATTTTTGACAAGTTGAAAATCTTCCTGTAATTGAGTTTCTATTTGACTTTAATGTTTGCCCCATTTGGAAGGCCCTGTTAACAGATTTCAAGCTGTGATAATAATATTTCCTTCCTCTATTATCAAGCGTTCTAATCTGTTTTCTTTCCAGATCACCACTGCTCAAAACGGCCATGAGATATTTTTCAAAAGGTGGAAAAGGTCCTCTTTTCAAAAGCTTAAGGTTTGGGGATTTTTTATTTTTTTTTTAACACATATCCAAATGACACAGTGAGTCTCAAACAAAATAAGCCAGTGAGACTGGAAGCACTAGAATTTAACACAACAGTGTTTACTTAGCACCTTTCATAAAGCAGTACCATTTTTTTAAAGTAGCCTGTACAATTTATGTCATGTATTAACTGATATAGGTACAATGAAATATAGGCTTGCTGAAAGTATTTTTCTCAGCTGTAGATGTTATAAAAGTCATATAACAGTTAAATTTAAAATAACTTTCCCCGCTAAGTTCTCTTCCTTGAAATACTTTCCTTTGCTTGTATGATGTTTCTTATTTCTGCACTCAAGGACACATAATAGAATGCAAAAATTAAAGACTTCAATCTTTACCAATACAAATTTCCTGAACTGTCACTCACAAAAGTTATTGCCACAAACTTTCTCTTTTAAGGCACACTGACAATGAAGTTATCGTTTTGGTTTCAATGTGATTTTCTTTTTTTCCTGGCAGGATTGCCTCCAGTCATTTATTCTGAGTTATCCATGCCAGAGTATAGCTATGTTACTCTAACAAATAGACTCTGGGGTCTTTATGACTATCTGATAGTTTGAGTTTAGAAGAGAAATGTCAGCCTTCGACTCTGGCTGTAACCCTCTGCTTTTGGAAAGTGCAGCTAGGGAAACAGTGTATTGATATTAGAGGCAACATTGTTTTCCCCTCTATTCACTATTCCAACTATTATTTAAGGGATAAAAGATAAAGCAAGGTTTTAATAGAAATCCCTGCCAAATCAGCCAAACAAAGGGCAGTTTCATAGACAAGGAAGATAGTTTTTAAGTACTGCCTGGGCTACATCAGCTGCTGGTCTCCAAGACTATCAGGTTTGGCAAGGGTGTATACTACCCAAGTACAAGCATCACCGAAGATGTCCATACCAGCACTCATTTAAAGTATTATTCAGATTTATTATGCATTTTTAAGGGTGTATGGAAGTTGGAATCAGATGAGAGAGGCAGTATGGTATGACCTCAGCTATTCTTTCATTGATGCAAAAATTGGCAATTGCTCTGACGCCCCTTCTCTGCAAAATTCAAAAGCAAATCCTCTCATTGCTAATGTAGAAAACCAGATACATAACTGTAAGGGCATAATTATTATGTTCATACTCTATGGGAAAATGGCTACATTATGCTTAGCCCCTGTATCTTTCCTTTGACTTGTATACAAAGCATTTAATAGGAAGGGAAAAGATTCTCTTGGAAGAGTGCTGGCTCAGACTTCAACCATGGATATATAGGAGCAACAATGAAGAATATGGAAACCTAAAGCAGCAGTAATCATTGGGAACCGCTCTGATGCTGCTTCTGGGGACTGTGCATAATCATTCCTCTTTCCCATCTCTCTACTTCCCTTGGTTTCACAACACACTGACACTGGGCTGAAGCCGTACACCAGAGAGGACGGTTGCCTTTGCAGAAGTTATAGTCGATACTACAGAAAAGCCATCAACTGCCCCCATGTTGAGGAGAAATGTAGCCATGAAACTTTTGATGAAAAGTGGAATTATAATATATCACAAACCTCTAATCAAATGACAAAATAGTAATGCACTGTGTTTCACTGCCATCTGGATTTCATTAATAGATTATGTTAGAGAATGTGTTTCTATTATCAAATAAAGAAATGCTTATTTGCTACATTGGGTCAGATAACATAAAAACAGATTTGCAAATACATGCACAAATAAATGATTCAAATTCAGTTTGGCAATATTCATGGATTCATGGTGCTGCTTATCACCAGATGCTCCAATTTATGCTGGTATTCATGAAAATGCTCACCAGCCACCCCAGATTTCCTAGTGTGTGCCAGAAACGCACTGTTACTAGGTCTTTGTTCTTTTTCTCTCATTAAAGAGGGCAATTCTTCTGATGGGGGAGCAGGAAGCATGACCCATTGCATGCTGCGACTGGAGAGCTTGAGACCTTTCAGGTCTGAAACCTGAGCGGGGAAGTGAGAAGGTGCAAACCCGCACACAGCAAAATGAACCCTGTGTGACACAAGAATGTTGAGTTTTACACAGGACTGGTACTGGCATTTTAAGTCTGTGATGAATGCAGGAGGAAAAGCACACCTTGCAGTGCTCGTGTAAAAGATTTTGTAGTTGGTATTTTGTCCCACAAATCTACAGCTTATACCTTTGCTCTAATCGGTGTCTTCGTGTCACCCATTGCAAAAAAGTCTTGCGTTGAAGCTTTCTTTACCATTGAACCCCAGAAAACTTATTGTTAAGAATTAAAATATGTTTCTAAATATCATTTCCATTGCCAGGAGGTTCTGCCATGTAACCAGAAATGTGCAGAAAAAGCTTTTCACAAAAGAAAAATGACTGGCATAACTGATAGCCCCAGAGACAGCTATGCTCCCCCTTGCCTGCCTTTCCTTTTAATGGAGTGATGCTGTATATAATAACACCAGATAAAAGGGAATGTGTCTTGAGTAAATAAGCATATACCTGAAGGCTCTCTGAGCACAAAATTTTCAAAGAACTAGCGGTTTCTGGGCTGTGTTGTTAATGTATGCAGCAAGCTGCTGAAATGTTTACTGTACCACTCTTTGCAGCATTGTGAAGCAATTAACACTTTTTCACACTATTGCTTTTTCTTTTTCTATTTACACATTTAACAATGCAAATTTCAGTTAATGAACTAGAATGGGCATTCTGTACATGATTTTTTAACCTGCTGTTGCTATATAAACTGCCCTTCAATGTCATTAGCTTTCATTGGCACCTTCTAAAATACCCAGACTTGAAATTTTTTGTAATTTAGGATTCTCTGAAGAACAGTCCAGCTCTGAAGAACATTTATTTTAGCATTAGGAAAGATGAAAGCTACAAAGTTATTACAAGGCCTTAGAAATAGGAAATATAATTTGTTGATTTTAAAAGAGAGAACAGAAATCTGAAATACCAAAAATGTTTAACGCAACATCAAGCGAAACAGAGAGCAACTCATTAAGCAGAGTGGTGAGCATATTTGACCACCAAAAATGGCCTGATATGGAAAGGAGTTTGAAGCAATTTTTATGCTGTATTAGTTGGATGCATGAGTATAACATGAATCTAAACAGTGCCAGTACTGCTAAAAAATGCAGATATTTCTGCACATTCTGCTGCATGACTTGTTAGGCAATATTGGACTGGATATAGGTTATAGAGGTATTATACAGTTTATAATTTGTACTACTCTCCATTCCCTTTTTCTTCTGCAAGATCATGCAAGACAACCTTGTCCATAGCTGCCTCATGGTTTCTTTTTTGATTCTTGTGACCCCATATTAACTAACTGGTTTGTGATTTGAAATTTTGATTGCACATAAGGTAACATTGAATGATCAATAGGGTTACAACTGATATATCGTACACAAAAAAAAAAAAAGATAACGAATAACATAGCTTCATAAATTGCGTTTTTCTGTAGTGAAAGTGGTTTGCCAGTTTTGCCCGAGTAGCACATTTTATTCTGGGGTTCTTTGTTTTTTCTTTCTTTTTTTTGTTTTTTTTTTGGCGCGACAGCATAGATTTAACATTTGTGGGAAGGGATGGAACTGCTCCTATTACTGAGTTTTGCCACTGTATTGTGACTCATACCTGCAAGTGCTGCTTTTCCTGTATTTTAGTCTCTGTCTTAATTGTGTCTCATCCTCTGTGAACAAAACTTGCTGAATATGCAGGTTTATAAATATGCTTGTGATAACCTTAAATAAACCGTTATCTTAGCTGTGCAAAAGCCATGCCTTTTTTACACAGTTAAATACAAAAGTTCTTCAGATTCTTATCAAGGACTTTGGATCTCATTCAAGTTGGTTTGGCTCCCAGTAGCAAGATGTCTTCTCTAAGGCAATTGCTTATGCTCCACCTATAACCAGTGGAGAGGGACAGCCACATCTAGGAGGTGATCTGTCTCACATAAAGGTCTTGGGTTATAGCTAGCTTCCAGACAGCATATATTGTTATGTCCATAGCCAGCTTTTGAGGGTCCTGTGCCACTGTAGAGGTCAGAAGGTTAGGAAAGGACAAAATGAGTAGAGTCAGGATTTCACTCTTCATAATAACCATGTGATTACTTAACTAGAATGACTAATCGAGTTTTTAAATATTCTTTATTATCCTTCTCTGCTTCTATCAGCAGCCTGATTTTCTACCTGCTGTTTAAGACAGATGGGCAAAACTCATCTCAGAAGTGATGGTGCCTCAGAATAAATATTAATACATTTGCTTCTTCCATGAAGCTCCCAAGTGAAACCAGCGACTGATTTATTAACGTAATTTGCGGACAGGTCCCCCATCTTGGCTGGCTTGTTGGGGACCAGCCGCGTGGGTTTTAACAAAGTTTGAACAATAAAGCAATGTGTTGGAAGGAAGGAGGGAAGGAAGGAAGGAGGGAAGGAAGGAGGGAAGGAAGGAAGGAAGGAAGGAAGGAAGGAAGGAAGGAAGGAAGGAAGGAAGGAAGGAAGGAAGGAAGGAAGGAAGGAATACTCTGAGAGCAGGCAAAGGCAATGCTCTGAAGACCTTCCTCCACTTTATTCTGTACTTCTTTGTCTTAGTGCCCAGAAAATCAATGCAACTATTTTGATTTATATGCTCTGTCTCTGACCTAAAATATTTTATGTGTGGATGGGAATGACCTTGATCCTTGCAATTTATTATATGCAGATTTATTAGACAGAAATGCAAGAAGGATTTCAAATGTTGATTTCTAGGCATATGATAACTTTTAACTTCAAAAATCAAAAAGGGAGGGGAACTTTCAGTGTTAAGGTTCCCTCTTTCTTTGAAAGACCAAATGTGACTCAGAACACTTCACCTCTTCTTTGTATATATGGGGCGACCAAGGACACGACTCATTTGGGGGGCTGACAGGGATATCTCATGTTAGACAGTGGAATAACCCCCACCCCCATACAATGAAGCTGTAGCATTAAAGATTAAATTACATTAAATGCATTTTAAATATGCAGTGTTTATGCTGTCTCTAGTCATATCATCACGTCACCATCATGACTACGAGTCCAAGCAGTGCTAAGGGGTTATTTTTAGCAAGCAGCTGACAATGACTCACGAACTCAGAGGGAATTCTAGCAGTGGAGCACAAAGGAGGACATTGCTAATCTTTGTGTGTTCCCACAGATAAACTCAACATCTTGCACAGTGACAGACTGCACACAAGGATGCCTCATACCCGGGTGCTGAGGTGGTTTTCCTGCAAAACAAAGGCTGGTTAAAACACTATGCAGATCCTTAAAAATCAAAGGCCTCTGGCTTTTTGAGTCCACTTCATACCCTGATTTTGAAGTTTTCCTTTTCAATGCCAGACAGGTTCAAAAAGAATGTCTGTTTTCATTTCAGCTGGGCTAATCCATACATAACATCCTTTCCCACTATTTACTAGACTGCAGCTATCAAATGAAGATATGATGTCTGTGTTTGGGTTAGTTGGTTTAAATTCTAATGACCATGATGTAATCACTATAGTCAAGCAAAGCTTGTCTGTCTTTGGATTTGGGTCTCTTTGCCATAGGCCCAATGTTTCCAGTCTTGTCATTAAAGTAACCACAACACTGCCTAATTTTCAATTAACAGCGATCTTGCTACACAAAGTGGTGGCCCTAATTTAAAGCTTTCTTCTTTGTTCTTTGTTCTTTTTTAACAGTTTGCTAATATTTAGATAAGCAACCTCAATCTGTAGTAGGCGCTTTGTTAGATTGATCTTCGCCTGGGTTTTTTTGGTGGTCATGATGGTGGGATTTTTTTCCAAAAACACTCATTAACTCTCTTCACATCCAGTGCAGGCAAGACTTTTGGGTAGGGTTAGTCAGGAAAAGCTTAATTTAAATCAGTGCTGGAAATGTCTAAGAAGAAGTAAATGAGATTAACCTATTTTAATGTCCCAGTTCCTCTGTGTATTTACCTGTGTTTACAAAATATTTTAGATTGTATTTTTCATGTTTTTATTAGGATAAAATGTGGGAACTCTGGATAAATTGTAATTCTGAAGCAATGAAGGGAAGAGAAAGAAACAGGATTCAAACTATTGCTCTGTTTAGCTTCATTTACCTTCATGTCCTCTCTACCTGAAAGTTTGGTTCCTCGCCTTTGAAAGCAAAATGTCTGCAAATTTTACATCATTTGTCTGTTACTGGTAAAATTGCAAAAAAAAAAAAGTCAAAGCTCACTCAACACAACTTTTACATAATTCCTGCAAATTTCACTAGGTTTTAGTGCAAAAAAAAATTAACTGATCAGAGAATGCTGACACAAATTTTCAATATGTGAAGGCTTAATCTAAGAAAATATTAACCAAATGCATGTACTTGAGCTGAACTGCACGTACAAGAGGAGCTTAAAAATACCTGAAGGTGAAAAGAATGAGGAAGGAAAATGTCCCATTTGCAATGCCCATAGACACAATAAGGACCGTTTAGGTAGGACTAAGATATAAAATTATGCTAAGCATCAGGAACAAATTCCTGTCGATGAGATGTTTTGAAGGAATAATCTATTTGGGAAATTAAAACTACACAGGAAATAAATTCCACAGAGCAATTCTTCATTGCCATAAGATGAACTGATGCACTATGCCACTCTGGTTGAAAAACTCAGATGCATTTTATTCTCTTACTATTAGGACATAGGATTTCTGTATTAGCTTATCCCCAAAGTATGTCTAGCTCAGTACCCTGCGTCTGACAAGAACCCATTGCAGATGCTTAGGAAAGTATGTAAAAAGAAGATGTGTTTCAGTAATTTGATTGAGAGTTAACAAAATGAGATAAATATAAATAGTGAGTAAGTTATGTGTGATTTCTTTTTATTGCCACTTGTTTAGGAAATCCTGACTAAGTGTTAACACAATCATTAAACATTCCTCATTTCATTGTCTTGCCACATGGATTCCTTTTTAGGAAGAGAGACTTTTTTTTTTTGAGTCAAATTAGCCAAGCTGTTGTTCAGTCTGTAGAGGGATTATTTGCTTATGACCAACACCAACAAAGGACTTACTGTAGGTTTGATTGTCATGTTGGCTGAGTGTCCTACAACTGCTTACATGCCTGTAAGGGTCTTTCCTGATATCAGAATATTGCTCAGCCTCTGATATTCACTTGGTATTTATAGTTCTACTAAATTCTATCTCATTTCTAACTACAAATATTTCTCTAGAGAATTAAAGAGGCATGCATATTAAAATAAAGCTATCTGTGACTATAATAAAAAGAAAGGGGTTTTATCCAATTTTAAATTAGATTAATTTTTAGCACAGCAAGCCATAGACAAAATTAAATTTGCTAAATTTACTGAAATTTTAGTTCCATGTAAATGTATGCAGCAAACATAGTAACACGGCAGAAATGGCTCATTTCTGATTCCGTTATTTTGTGGACCGCTGTTAAAAAAAAGGGTCATGATTAGTGTAAAGCTGGGCCAAGATATCTTGAACTGAAGTGTGGAGAGCTCTGTTTGTTGTACCTGCTATGGCAAAAGACCCTGCTCCAAGTGTTCTTTTCTGATTTTGAGACTACTTAAACTCCAAGTCCCATACTGCAGAACCAAATAAAATCTTTGCACAGGCAGGCAGGCACTTAGGCAGCTCTGCATACATAGTGATGGAAAAGGGCAGAAGAAACTAAACTAAACTGAAAGGAATAAAAAAGCAGAAGGTACTTGCCTAGAGTCGGGTTCTGCCACATATTAACACAGTGCAGCCATGACTCACTGGGCACGTCTTAACTGCAACTCCCAGCGAACGGAGGTTCTGTAATGTCTCCAAGGGCCACACGGAACTTGTCACTGACTTCTCTATTTCCAGGCCCAGAGCAAACTGTGAAGCTATCAGCCAGCCAGCCAACAAAGAAAGCCTGCCTTCCAGATTTCCCCATGCCCGGATCACATTGAAAATGCCAACCCAGCCAGCAGTAAGTCCCTCTTTCCTGGTCCTCCCATCTGGAAAGCAGTGAACAGAGATGCTTTGCAGGCCAGCCAAATTTAAAGTGGCTGCACTAGCTGAAAAATAACTTTCCAAGCTGTCCAAACCTCTCTGAAATCATCAGGCTAACTTCTCTGACTATCTTAATCCTAATTTTCTAGAGTTTCCAGAGACCTGGGGGATGATCACAGATATTTATCATCTCCCGTGTGTAATGCAGGAGCAGAGCTGGCTGCACACCAGCTAACTCCCCTCACTTTGACTGTTGCTTCCCATATACTGGTTTATGTTAAATTCTGTCCTGCTGGTGCATTCCCAAAAACTCTTCATCCATGGCATGTGCCAGTGTTTTAATTTCCACCTCTCATCATGCCCTTGTTGTTGGACCAGCTTGGAACTGATCACACCTCATTTTAGCTACCTGAAAGTTAACTGTCCAATCAGACGGTCTCTCAGCTCCCCCCTAAAATCCATGAGAGTAAGTAGACACATATGAATGTGCATTTATCTCACCTGTCTTCAAACACCTTTCTTAAAAAGGGACAAATTATTCTCAGGAGGTGCTTATTACTCTCTGCCAACTATCAGAGAAGCTTAGACTACCTGCCAAAATTTTAAGGGACAAAATTAGAAGATAAGAATCCAGCTCTGATTGCGGGTTGAGGAGCAAACAGCAAAGCAGCTGAAACTCTGTGTGCTCTGACATGTAACCAGACAAACAGACCGACCAGCTAACAACTTCTGGCCCCAAAAGCTGCCAATTGGTTGTTGTTGCAGTTTTAGAGAAAGAGGAATAATGCACAATGGCTAAGTGCCTGAGACAAGACTAATAAGCAGCAAGAGTAATGGAAGGAAATGGGAATTTGAGTTGCGTACCACGAGGACGGTAGCAATTGCAAGAGTTACTACTTGACTGAGCTTAGCAGTTCAGGAAGTATTGGGAGCATTAGCAGACTATTTCTGTGTTGTGTAAATCTTTAAATGTGGCTGAAATGTAGCCTCTGACTTTTTTCAGATAAGGCTGTCTTTAAGAAATCATTTCATGTTTTGCAAAATACATACATGTATACACCTGTTTCAAGGTATAAAGATACACAAATAAATGGAGCATATCACTCTCTTTGTAAATTTTGTTTACTGATTAGCTATCTCTCTGCCTGTCCTAAGAGGCTATGATAGTTTGGTTGCACCGCCTCCAAGGACATAGGCATACCCCTTTTAGAGTAGCACAGTGCTGGGCGCAATCCCAAACTGAACAAACTAGCCCCAGTCACCTCCCAGGGTGGCAGGACGAAACTTGCTCTAGGCAGGTATGGAACCGTTGGCCTAAAAAGGACGATGAGGTGTTTTTCATTTCTTACCTTAACACCTGTTAATTAGGGCTAGTGTTATCTCTGTTGCAGTCTCACTGGTTTCCCTCTGCAAGCCCTCATGAGACATGACCTTTTGCTGCTGCCACAGCTTCTAGAGATTCATGAATGTTTTTATTCTTCCAGCACCATGAGTCCAAGTGCTAACCTGAGTAGCCTTCCAAGAAAATGAAATAATTTAACGGGAATGATGTAATGCTGTGTAAGTGTATTCAGGCTCTTACATGCCAGTGTCCTGCAAAAGCTTTTCCTCCCAAAGAATAAATTATAGATGAAGTCTGCTGCAAACCACCCACCCACACTCAGCCTCTCTCTCCTCCCCCACACCTACTTGTCAACAAATTGGATCAGAAAATAGCCCATGTTTTCATTGCTTCAGTCAACAACAGTGTCTGCATTATTGCTACACAAGTGAAAAGTAGAGGACATTGCAAGCAGAAAAACATAGAACTTCTAAGGCCAAATATTTGTACGTTGCTTTAGGGTTATTTTTACCTATAAAATGACATGCTAAATGTGGTTTACTTAACGTGTTTTACTCAAACTTCATTCACCTATAGACATCTGTGTTATATGGCACAGTATAACTGTAAGCAAAATCAAGATGAGGAAGTGGAACATATTCATTAATGTAAGTCTTTTTTTTTTAGAAGGAGCAAGGAAATACTTACAATTTTTCTCAGTATTAGAGCCAACAGTTTAAAAAAACCCAAAACATACAGATGTTGAAACAAAAACTGTGATGTTTATGAAGAATAGTAACTATTGAATGAAGGTAAAAATAGAAGAGAGCAAAGTCTGAAACTTTTGCTGGTTCTTATTTTAGAAGATGACTACACAAAGCAAACCTAAAGAGTGGGATAGGATTTCACGTTTTATTGGCATTTAGGGAAACTTTATACTCTGTCTCTGGAAAATCAGAAAGGGAAGTGGTTGCAAGGAATCCACATAATAATGTATGGGAAAGCCAGCTAGAATTTACAAGGGAGTGGACTGTGCTGGTAAATCAAAAGGTTGCCAGATCACATGGTTCACAATTAATAATAGTGGGGTGTTCCACCAGATCTCCATTTTCTTTTACTTTATTACCATTTTATTCCCACTAAGCCACTAAATTATTTTTCTTAACTATTGGTGCAAAATACATGTTATTAGTAAAAACATATCAGCTATATAATGAGAAGTAAATAAGCTTATTGTAGTTTCATAAAAAGCCAGGAAAGTTCCAAACTGCAGGGTGTTTTGTTTTGGGTTTTTTTTCTTGCTGAGAAATAAGATTTTATGGCCAAATGTTATGAGAACCAAGTATTCACAAGAACCAGAGTTTCAATGGTTGTTTTGGAGGCTCATTTTTAGCTATGTAGCACAATCTTGCAGTCTGTGCTCTTGACTTTGTGCCAGTTCTCTAGCTATAGTCCCAGAAAAGGATGTTTAGGGACAACTACTGACAAGATCTAACTAAAATTTGGAAATATTTTGGTTGCACTCCACAACATCAAATATCTCAAATGTCGTCCTTCTGTCCCATCACATGGTTCTTGAGGAACTAACTAAGCAATATCGTTAAACAAAACACATTGCCTTATAAAGTGAAAAGGAATGCCAGCTGCCTATGTGATCCCAGTTCCCCAAACAGTTTTGCCCTAAAACCAAACAATTTTGATGTATTAATTCTGTCTCACATTTATTTATAGTATCACTATACAAAGGATTTTTTAAGCAGAAAACTAGGTAAAGAGCACTTTGCAAAGATTGCTCTAGAGTACAGGAGGAGGAAACACTCACAAGAAATTGGGTATCCCAGGAATCATCCTTAGAAACAGGCATCCTCCCCACAACTGACATTTGTCTGTCAAGAGAATCAGTTTTATACGTTTCAAAGTGCCTTCTTATTCACCACAGGTAGTACATGTTTATCGCTCATTTGCCTTAATTTTAAGTAACAAGTGAGCTCTAATGAAGCTGTTAGATTCTGGTTTCAGAGTTCCTGACATAAAGGACCTAGAAACTCTCCTACTAATATTAGCAATAAAAACTTCAAAGAGAACATCAGCAGCAATAGTGTTTTGTCTGTGCTGGATTCTGTGTTCCCAGCTCAACTCTACAGTGGTTTGGTTGTTTTCCCCCAGAAAGGAAATGATAATTTGTCAGAACTCATCCCAGTTTTACCAAAAAAAAAAAAGGTCCTTAAAGTTTAAGAAGTGCAATGGAGCAAATTAATTCTGAGTATATTTCTGGCCAAAACTGAGCTAAATCATTCTTAGAGTTTGAGGAGTGAAGCGTTTCCCTAAAGCTCTCAGATCTATTCATAAAGACAAAGCTCCCATTGAATTCAATGGAGGGGAAGTTGACACCAGACATTTCTGTAAAGATTTATACATACCTTCATTTCTCTAAAACTTGTTATACATTGTATGAAAAGGCAGCATGCCATATGGCATAAGTAATTTCAGTGTACATTTGCAGTGAGACGTCAGTGGCGTTTTATACATAGTTCAGAAACACCAACAAGATTTAGTAAAAGTCCTCTCCCCAAAGTACTTATAGCTTTAGAACCAACCCTGCCATGTTCAATTTCACTTAATGCAACTCCTCCCTACCATACATGTGTTTAGCAAGCTCAATTATAGCAAACTTGGGTAAGGGAGGAGGGAAGGTAAACACTATGATGCTGTTAAGACTAATTATTGTATGGACGAAGTTTTGGATTGAAGGTAGTCAAAGGTGGGGAATGTACACAAGAACTTGAGATGGTTTACTGATGTCCTGATTAATATTTTTAGATAAGGGAGAAACTCAACACTTTCTCATCAGTGAAAGGCATTATGGTCCTAAGAATGGGCTTGCATGTTCAGATCAGAATGGAGAGACAGAGAATTCCTCATATAACTTTATAGATGGCTGTTGTGTATAATACAAGAACAATCATACTAGTATCTTTTAAGCCTACAACACCTTTTCTTCCATGGAATTTTAATGTGCTTTTTCCACTCATTAATTGTTTTATTCTTTCTGGAAGGCTGCTTTGT
Organism: Ibidorhyncha struthersii; assembly: GCA_013398815.1. Taxonomy (NCBI): domain Eukaryota; kingdom Metazoa; phylum Chordata; class Aves; order Charadriiformes; family Charadriidae; genus Ibidorhyncha; species Ibidorhyncha struthersii. The sequence goes on along the minus strand of VZSZ01004990.1, from coordinate 59,077 downwards.
TAAACATAGCATGTAAGACATGCTTAACACTATGTACAACTTGTACAAGAAACTTTGTTATTTCCGTTGCTCTAAAGCATAGCAGATATGCCTAGAGATCTCAAAATTTATATACAAGAAAATTTAAGAGTTAACATTGATTTTCACTTAGAGGTCAATGGGATTTGTATATGTAAATGTAAAGTAAAAGCAACCATATTGCACAGATATGTTCCAGAGCTGTTAAAATTAGTATTTCAGTGCATATTGGAGAAACAATAAAAATATTTTAATATGGATTACAAGCTCACCATGCATATACACAGAGAATAATTGAGTGAAACTGACATGGAGAAACAGAATACTGCCATTTTTAAAGAACAGTTTAAAAACTAGAGGCAGAAGCTTAATATGTTAGGAGCCAAGGAAGGCTTGGAGCAGAAATATTTCATTCAAGGAACAGTAAACTTATGGAATAAGTTGGAAAGCATAACCAAATTTGAGACAGCTAGATGCTTTTATGGAGAGACAGATGAGAATGAAGGTTCAGTGACAAAGTAGAAAGTTAAAGATAAAATTGAATAGAAAGATAGAAAGTTCTTATACAGCTCCCTTCCTATTGAAATCTCCAAATTGTGGTGCAATTATCATGCTCTTCAGTCATGAGAATCTAATGTAAGAAATTACAGTATCTATAATGACACAGGAAAATTACTGACTGTATGTGCAATGTCTTGTCAGAATATGTTAAGGGTGGGATTTACAAAAGCGCTCAGTAATCAACTGACTTTCTTTTTACTGAAAATGGTGAAGCAGAGTTAAGCTGATGCTTTGTTAAATCTTAAATCTACTGCTCATACTGTATTACTGCAACCTCTTCTCATTTGCCTGAAACTTAACCTTAATCCTAGTCTTATTCTCAGCAAAGCGACCTTGGCCATTATCAGATATAAACCTAGACAGAGAGTCCTAAGGTCATCAAGCAGAAATCCAGAAACATCATAGAATTGTCTAGGTTGAAACGGACCTTTAAAATCATTGAGTCCAACCGTTAACCTAACAAGTTCCAGACCCACCCTTAGCCATTGGACATTACCAATGAAAACATGATCTTGACTCCAAACTTAATCTTGGCTATTTTTCACACCTCTGTACGTTAAACTGGAAAGGTGGATCCCACAAATCTAGCTTAAGAACCAAATCCAAACCAAACTCAAAACTAACTAATTCTTTCAAGGTCAAGGACCTGTAGCAACACAGTCTATCATAGGTCCCAGGCCTTCACTTTAGTTCAACGTAGAGTTGCTTCCCAGCTCCAGACCCAAACCAAAGCAGCTTCTCTCTTTGCCATTGGTGACTTGACTGTAACCACATCCCTTTGGTCCTACCTTTAGGCTGTAGGTAAGCCTAAGTGACTTCTGACTAGACTATACCAAAAGTTAATAATCTCCCTCCCAAGTCCCATCTCCCCTGCCATCTCCAGTGATAATTTAATAACTGTGTCTCTTCCAACACTTGCTAAACCTGCAGTATGATTCCCACATGAACTCGCTGGGTCCATAACCCCACCTGCTCAGTCCTAGTATTGGTGTTAACCTAATATACACCAACAGCTTCAAATCTAACTTAAACAGACTAATGCCTGACAGTATGGTCACTAAACTCCGATTTTGCTGGGGAATTTAGGCCTAGGGTTTGGAATTAAATTATGGTTGTGCTGAATACTTTTGACCTTGGATATATTATGTTCACAGCTGAAGTTGACAGGAATGTACTGAGCTGATGTGAAGGCTCAGTTTGGGCTTACAGTGAGGTATCTTGCTTCACAGGGAGCGGCCAGATCGCTTGTGAGACTAGCACTGGAAAGAAACAAGGAACTAAATTTTGATCTGCCAGGACTGAAGAGAGAATAAAATCTGCAGTTTGGGCTGATTTTCTGATTTTAGCCAGAAGGTCTGATCAGATAAATTTCTGTTCAATTAACATCTGAACTGGTACTTGTGACCCACCTGCATAGGTACAGGTCTGAGAACTCCAGAATTGCCTTGGGGTAGAGTAGGTTAAGGTTTAAGCTATAGACCACATTAGGGAATATGGCATTTGACTTTGTGAGAATTCTTCTCGCCACTCTAGGGAAATACTTCGTGAGAGCAAGCAGATTTCTCAGAGAGATAGCTGCAGAAAGAGAAGATATCTGTGTTCATTACTTATCTTTGAGCCTTTCCAAACTTCCTCCAAGACAAGACAGGCTCTCAGTCTTATCTCTCCAGGCAGAGGTGATACCAACTTTAATTCACCAAAGTTTAAGAGATAAAACTGGAACACCTCATACTTCTTCTGACACATAGATCTCAGTTGCCTGCAGTGGAAGCAACAATGGGAACATTCATTTAAAACAAGTGTAAGAAAAGGAAGCCCAAATTCAGAAGCTCTTCAGAAACCAAAGGAAACCAAATGTAGCCTTTCATTCCTAGGCTAGCTAGAAGTTGGCTTTTTCTAAGTGAACATTTTTTGTGTTTGCATCATCACTTAACCCTAACAGGCTTTTGATTGACAGGTGATTGCGGGAATATCCAGGAATATGACTGCTAACACACAGTTTTGTAACAGCAGGCTGCAATCAGAGCCTGAGCTCAACTTGAGTCATTGTTGTTTATGAACGTAAGCCAGAAGCGTTGGAATCTGTATTTAAGAAGAGCTGATGACTTTGTGGCATCCTTCTGGCAACGACAGCACGTCAGAGGTATATCTTCAAGACCACGTTGGCAAACATGTTGTAACATTTGTGGTAGCTACTTGACAATGGAAAACCTTAGGATGAATTTTCAGCTCATAAATAAAACAAGAAGGGCTCATGCTTACACGATCATGGCTGTTGAACCTGGCCATCTGTATAATGTTCCCACTTGCAATGACATTCCTTAAGATGAGCAGTCCATCATTATAGAGCAAACACATAATTATGGTTGCAGACTTGTTTTGACAATATTTCCAACATTACTGCAACCTGCTCCGGAATTTCTTTATATCAGCTGATCTCAGGCATTTCACAAGTGACGTGTTTTCTAAACACATGCAGCAGCTACCTTATCTCAGAAAGAAAGGTGATCCAGTGTCATTAACCAGAGTTAACTAGAAATCAATTTAAAAGTGATTTTGTTGTACACTAGCAGTAATGTTAGTGACTGACTTCTAGTGGACAGAAGTCTTCCAGTCTCAGTCATTTTGTGAATGTAGACAAATTTATAGAAGACATTAATACACTAATGCTGTCACTCAGAATTATTCAGGGTACTCAATTCACTTCTTGCCCTAGAAATAGACCAAGCGTAATTAAATTCAATATTTTGAATATTTTGTTGCCATGTAGCAATAGAAATAAGACCTTTAAATTGGTTTGAGGGGAAAATTCTCATTCCCTATAAAATGCAGTACTTAGTTCAGTTCTGGAAGGAAAAAATGCATTTTAAAACTTTATGAAGACCTTTATAAGTTTGTATGACATCATATGTATTCTTTATAATGACTTATAGTAATTAAGACACATTTCAGCAGAAAAATAACCCCAAGTATATTTTTAGAGATGTTTACATATTTGCAAAGTACTTTTTCTGTAGTGCAAATGACATGTAGATAGTATTTGACAATGTGTTATGGTTTAAAGATCTTCTTGGTACTCGCTGAGGGTGAGTCAGTCCTGATTTTATTACCCATGAAGCCATTCCAAACTCATGCAGCCATTCCAAACTCTATCCCTTAGATTAATAATATTTATCTCCCATGTATTAGAATATGCATTTGTTATACTGTTTTCTCATTGGTAACCTCTTGCTCTTTTCATTGCCTGTATGCATATCTATGTACAAGAAAATTGTGCCTGGGAGATATGCATATTTTATATAAATATGTAAGTCTCTGTATTCCCTTTCTTATACCTGAATATGTTTGTATTTAACATTTTTTTTTTAATTTAGCTCTTAATATCAAGAAATAGAGTGCCAGAGCATTAAATATTTAAGACAGTCTAGAAGACCAATGCTTCAAGATAATACACATGAATACAGGCTAGGTAATTTAAAAGTCAGTGTGGTATCCATTAGTAAGTATTGGGGTTTTTGTAGTAATCAGAAATGTATCTGTTTTATTTTTAGTTGTTCGTGTTGTAATCTTACAGCTTCCATTCACAAACTTCTGCATTGTAACACTTTAAGTCATTTCCTTATCGTACAGTGGGCCTCCAAACTTACTTCCTGACATGAAATTCTTGGTGTATTCTTATTATTTTTTAATTAAGTAGCTTTAGCAGTCATCAAAGTTTTGGACGACAGTCCAGGGAGTGTGAAATTCCAAATTTAAGCACCTCCTGGGTGGAACCAGGAATCTTTTGGCAAGCGTAATGGCATTTTTCATAATGGGGGATCTTTTTTTTCCAGTAGGAACTAAAGCTGCCAGCTCTGTTTAGATCTGATTGTAGCTCACAGCTAGTCATGTGGTTATATCAGCTTGGCAAGACATCACTTGACCTTCTGTCCTTTTCCAAGGCAAATTCCAGCTTTTATTGTTAACAGCCTACTCTCCTTTAATTAAAGATGGCCTTACAGGCAGCCTTTGCAAAAGAGAGGGTTATCCATTTGACTGGCTGAAGTTTCTGCTAGTAAAATATACTCACTTTTTGGCCTCTTTCCTGAGGAGTCTCAGACTACTATTAAACTGATATAAGCAGTGCTGCTAGGAAAGCTATTGTTGAGGAAACACCACAATTTTAAATATCATATAGTTTTGGACATTACTTTGTTCAAATCAGGCAATGTTGAATACTGGCCACGAGGAGTTTCTTTACTCTTGGTCTTTCAACTAGCCACTCCATGAGAAGCAGTGATCTGGGATATGTCAGGATCCTGGGATGGATCTTCACCTCCACACAAGTAGAAATTTACTTATTAATTTATTGCATACTCCCTTGCAAAATCCATTATTTAAAAAATAACTCAATAGAATACATCTATCATGAATAAACCTATGACTGGTGCATTAAAATCTGTCATTCAGATCATGCCCTCTGGGAATACTTTGGCCCTTCTAACAGAAAAAAATAAGGTATTTTAAGGGCATTAATTTTAAAATAATCTAATTTACATCTCAAGACATTTTAAGACATTACAGATACTTTCAAAGTAGAAAATAATATTGTTTTCATGCAGCATCTCTTGAGCTAGACATATCCCCTCCATGTCTTTGCTGAAGCCATTTGCTAGTTTATTGTTTGACACACAGTCATACAAAGGTTTCAATCATTGTATGGCTTCAGTCATGTCACCTGAGTTTATTGCTTCAGTTACCAAAGCTAAAAACTATATAGCTATTACTTTGTACTTGTCTCAGGAGAGATCTTTGTGAAGAGTCAATTACTGCCTGTTGAGTTTTAAGAACATACAATTCCATTATCATTTCACCTTAGTGGCCAATTCTTTGTTATTGTTGATATTATAGCGCTGGCCCTTTATCAACTGTTTTGATAACACTCTTGCTTCTGCGTGCTCTGAAACATATAGCACAGCTTTCCATGCTCATCGGAATGTTATAAGGGGTTATATACTAAATGCAGACATAGTTCTTCTCTACAGCAAGACCATATAAAGAACTTCCTATTTTTCATCTTCCCTTGACCATTTACTCAATCTCCTTCTGACAGTTTGCTACTCCTAGACACCTATGCAAATGTTTTGAGATGTACATGGTAAACTGGATCAGTTTACACTCCTGCTTTTTAAACCTGGGTCATTCCCCTAATCCATCTAATAGTGCAGCCCCACAAGGCAATGAATTAGCAGAGTCAAATGGGCAGTAAACCTGGGAGGTGTGAGGAGGGTATGAGAAAGGATCAGGGAGGAAAGCTCTTAAACTGGCTTACCTGCAAGAGAAAATGTTAGCGGAGCCAAATCACAAGATTTAAAACTTTCCTTGTCAACCTGCAGGGGGAATGTTGTAATAGGATAACTGTTTGTATTTAACTTGGTTAGAAAGCAATAACTGTATGCTTTGCACTCACCTTTAAATACATGTTTTAGAAATAAACCCTCATAAAGTATTTGAAGAACATCAGCATTTCAAAAGTATCTTTAAAAGTCAAGAAAATCTTAGATGACATCAGGTATCAGTCCTGAGCGGGGAGGAAATTTGTTGAGGACTGATTTCTGAGTTACTATATTAGTAATTTGCAAAGCTCACCTGCAGGGTAGGACTTCAGATCAAACTCAGAAAGGAACCTTGAAAGGCAACATGAATAAAAGGCAAGCTTGCCTTCAGACTGATGTCCTATGCAGGACAGGGGAAAACATCAAAATAGGAATCTCACTTAAAGTTTGTATTCCAGATTATGGCTGAGAGTTTAACATTTTTTTTAATTTAATGAAACTGAGTGTTCCCTTGGAGCTTATGAACAAGTGTGGCTCAAGTTTGGCTTTTCAGGTATTTGTTTCAGAGTATAAGAATTATGTTAACACTTTTCAGCTTATAAAATATTTTTTTCCCTTCTTATTTCCATATAACAGTAATCTAGTAATTTGAAGACACCTTGCAGGCTTTCTGACACATTTCTTAAGGGCTGTCATCTTCCTTTTGTAGGATCCAAAATTCTCAAACTGGATCAAGCTACTGAAGAGGTTTTCAAACACTCCTTTTCTAAGCTGTCAGAGCTAGTGTGGGATAGGCATGTTGTGAAGTGAAAAAATGGGGACAGATCCTAGGTCCGAAGGCACATACGTGAAAGTCTCCTCAGAACTGGAACCCACTCAGCTACACTTCTCCTGTCCATTATGTCTTCCCTTTCATATTATTTTGTATTCACTGTACCACCTGAAGATCACCCAAGGTAAGAAGGATTGAATGTCCAAGTTTGGAAGTTTGTTGGATCATTGAAGGAAAGATGCAGAATAGGACATGTCCCATTGAAAATTACAATGAAGTAAGTGAGAAAACAGACACTATGAACCTCACTTATTAATCAGGAGAAATGGTGTGAATATGTTAAGGGACAGGTGGGAAGGAATATAAATGAGAAAAGGAAACAGCGAAGCAGTTGTAAAACGGTGTAGCTGATGTTCAGTGAACATGACTGGCCAAAGCAGATGGCAGAAATGAAATTTCTGAAGTGTTTCTGTAACATGTAGTATTCTTCTGACTAGGACTTCATCAGAATCATGACATAACATAAAACAGTCCTGTGTAGTCCTCGGGAGGAACAGGGGCTTGCTCAGCCTTGGTGCCATTACACACTGCCTCACGGTGTTCCATTACAAGAAAGAGTGGAAATTCATTAAAACACATGGTGGTCCAAAACGTGCACAGAAGGCAGTCGCAGAAGGAGTTACTTTTATTAGGAGTAAAATTTTCTGTGTAATATAATATTTCCCAGCCTCACTACTAAAAGGGCAAGAGGAATCTAAATGGAAAATGTAACTGCATTCAGTGTGCCACATTTGTGTGCGCATGCATACACACTCGCTCTTTACGTACACAGAAAATGGGGGAAAGAGGTTAACACATGGGAAATATGCCATATAAAAAGCTTATTAGCAAGGGCTATTCAACATCTGTGGAAAAGTTGACAAATTCTGTAATAACGGTTCTATTTTATTAAAAGATTGATTTTTTAATTTTTTTTTTTTTTTAATTTGCAAGCAGCTCCTTGGGATTATTTAACAGCATAAAAGAGCCACTGCATTGGAGACTATAAATATTTCAAAGCAGGGACTATAACAGAAGATAAAGGATATAAAGGGTTACATCCTGGTGCTACTCATTTTAGTATGCACATTCTTACTGGCTTCAGCCAAGGCAGTTGTAACTACACAGACATCCATTCCTCACACTGAATCGGTGAGTCCTTTTTCCTCTCTAGTTCATTTTACTTCCATGTTGACAAAATTGGCTTAGGAGGGTCAGGTTATGGGACTACAGTCATGGCAAGCTTCATACTGTTCCCTGCTGTTCTCGACAATATTCCTCTGAAGCATTGTTTAATATGTCCATACATTTCTGATTGTTCATAACAACCCATTTTTACCATTGCTGTATCAATTTCCTACAGCAGTTGCAATATTCTCCCAGTGATTCTCTGAGCCATGGAAGTAACTTGTTCATTTTTTTAATGAATAAGGTTTTTATTGCACTCAAATCATTTGGATGGAAAACTGACGATGGAATTTGTGATAATCAATGCTTATAAGGAAGAGGAAGAGACTGTTAATCATGTTTTCCAACACATGTTCCCTTAGCTTTACCTTTTTGTTTTACAAGTGAGTAGTATGTATACTGGCAATTAAAAATCCTGCATAGTCAGATTTCTTGGCATTCATCTGCTTTCCAGTGTTACCCACAACCTCAAAGGCAAATAATTACCCTGAGCAGCAAACCACATAGTTTTAATGCAACTCTGGCACTGCTGGAAAGCAAGATTGGCAGCGAACTGATTTACTGTTTCATAAAGTCCCAGAAGATTCCCAGGTATATGCCTGCTTCATTATTCATAGAACTTTTTCTTTGACAGATTTGAATGGTAATGTAGTTTTCTGTAAGTTCAGAGTTGCTTTTGAGTTCATGTTTGCAAATCTGCAGTGTAGCCTTTGTTAGTAGATTTATGATAAGCATTTTTTCCAGCATAAATATGATATTCAGTGTGCACATTTTTATATACCAATGACTGAACTATTTTAGCAGATAGGTTTTCTTTAGATTTTATCTCTTTCACCTGTGTACCCCATAACACTCTGCTTTCCACCAAAACCACGTTTAATGTTTCATTGAGATACCTCTATGTGTTGAAATCTTTGTTACACAGGAGAGTTTCAGGCCAGTCATTAGCTAAAGACCCACAGAAATATTGCCTGGGTGTACGACATATTTCAAGTTCCTTATCTATAGTGCTCTGCTAGTTAAACTGATCCTATATCCTCATGCGTATGTTTCTGGTTTGTCATCTTCCTGAGGAAAGCATAAAGGTCTATTATATTTGATGGTGGCAAGGATAGTGAAGAGGCTGAGTGACTGCAAAATACAATAGTTCAATTTGCACCACTACAGAGACGTGGTGTTTTTGAATTAGCAGAGTGCGGAAGCCTGAAGGCTTTTCTTGCAGGATCCTTCTCAGTAGCTGGAAGATAACTAAAATTCGTGTCTTCTCCCATCAAAGTCAAAAGACTATCTGCTAGTAAAGCTTTTTTTTAATAACTCCATCCCATCTGACTGCTTATCCTAAGTGAAAAAGAGCCTTCTGTCAAGAGAAGAATATTTGAAATATGGATAGACCTGCTGGCTGCAGTTACAAATAAAGCAAACCACTTTTGTGTGCAAAAAGAAGTAATACCGTGACCATCACAAACTGTGGGATGAACTCTAGAAAGGTGTCTCAAACTTCTCTCTATTCAAGATGAGATCCTTGTAACCCAACTTAGGGGACAGGTAATTACTTTTTAGCACTGAAATCATTATTTCACAGACTCTATAATTTTCACAAAATAGTATTATTTTTTTAAAAGAAAAAAAGGCTCTAATCTAGAAAAGAGCTTAAGCTTATGAATTTGAAGTGTCTTGTTGATTGGAAAGCAACGGATGAAATAATGATACCAGTGAAGTCAATAACAAATATTGCCTCATGCTAAAAGTGTTGGACTGAGCCTTCTGTTAGTGAGATGTTTGTCAAGAACATTTTAAGCAATTGATACAAAAAAAATTCTTGGCATCCTAGATAACCTTTGTGAATTGATGATATTTTTTAGCTTTCTGCCAGCATTCATTTTTCAAGCTACAAGGCATATAAAATATCTAAATGCACAATGAATCAGCAAATGGCATGTTGATTCCCTGTCCCCACCCCTTACCAGTGGAACTTTTATTGATATAGTCATTTGTAGCATTTCTTTGCTGTATTTATTTGCCATCACTTTGCTTTCCTGACTTCAAAGGCAGAAGGGTAGAAGGGTTTTCATCATTCTTTTCTTAGAGCCGAGCACAGGAAATGGGGGATCTGTGCATTTTATCAGCTTGGCGTCTGTGTCACTGTGGCACTAGGGGAGGAAGAAATGCCATGATATCTAAAACTAAAGGTCGTAGACAGGTAGATGAGCCAGGAGAGGATAACTAAGAATTCATCCTAAAATGAAAATTTGCTTTTCATTATGATTGTGTTGGGGAGAGGGGGAGAATTGAAGTTGGCTGTAAGACTCCAGGCTACAAACTATTACTGCCATGCATCTGGAGTCTAATTCAGCTCCCACTGAAATCAGTGAAAGGAGTCTTGACATTGGCGTTACTGGGCATAAGTTCATCGTAGTCTTCAGTAAAAGTGTCTATCCTACTAATTAATTAGTTAATCTAAGCTATAAGGGATGATGAGACTAATTTAGCTGCAATGATTTTACTATATTTTTGAACAAGAAGATACAATGAAAGTGTGTGTGATGGTATCTCATTAACACCATTTGACTCATGAGACCAACATTCTGTAAAGTACTGCTATGTTTTAGGAGCCCATATTCCATCTTCAAAATTATATTTAGACAACTAAGAACCTAACTATGAAAAATTAAGTCAAGATACTTCCATTATTTCAGTGACTTGGGCTGTATTTCTGTAATTTCTACTCTCTTAATTGCCATCAGTCTCATCTGACGACACTTCATTTTGGCTTTTTAATCTAAACCAAAATTAATTTAGTCTCCCACAGCAGTAAATGAAGAAAGACAAAAAAATCCATGGGCATCAAATAAGCATTTAATATCAGAGAGGAAAATAATCTTCTGGAAATAGCTATCTTTCTCTGCTAACGACGGAGGAGGATTTGATGACTACCTTCAACCAGACAGTTAACTTCTAGACACCCAAAATTAGAGAACATGAAACTAAACCTTAGTGTATATGAGACGACATAATTCAGAGTTGAGTTTACCCGTTTCCTGCTTTTCAAGTGATTTATATTACCCACCTAATGCCCCTTTAGCTGTGTTTGACTAGAGCAATATATTTATCCAAAGAGGCAAGCAAGAACATTCCAAAATACATCCTGAGTAGTGCTTTGCGCAAAGTCCTTATTTCCTACTATAAAATCCTGTATTTCTATATGAATTCTAACTTGATTTCAATATGTTTGTTCTTGTAAACATTTATACTGCACTGGAAGTCAATTTCTTAAAATTTTTACAAAACTTGCTTGTTTCTTGAGGGATGAAATGAAGTAAGATGAACCTACTTTTTCTTAATGTCACACTTCAGCAGTTGGATAAAAGCAGGTATAGCTAATGCACATATAATAGGTTTTGGTTTCTTATAAACACTTTTTGTCAGGTTCGTCTACATGTTCCTGAAAGAAATGAAAAAAGTCCCTTCATGAAAAATAGATATCCTGAGACAGTCATCTGATATACCATCTTTTACAGTGGATTACTTCTATTCTTTTCTTCACCTTGGACATGCCAAATATTAATGCCTCATTTCCATAAATAATTTCCTTCCTCTTCATATACTCTTCAATAATTTCTTTCATCGTATATTTTAAGTCAAGACTTTTTAATGACACTCAGTTTTTCCTCCTTGAATATTGCCCTCCAACATTGCATTTCCAAGAATCTTTCCTTTAGTTATTTTCTATAGGCAAACTTATGAACTCTTCATCCTTTGGCCTTATGATACTCAGCATCATCCCTCTTTAGAAACTCTTTGGAAAGGTTTAAACATTGCGCATATACATAAATAATTAATTTGCTAAATAATATTAAGGTTCCAAAGTCAAGTGGTAGATTTTGGTTAGAAAATATATCTTATTGTGGAGAATTTTGCTACCATTCAATTTGTTCTGAAGCGTGATGAAAATTTGAAGAAGTTCTCTGCAAAAGATGATGTGTTCTTAGTAAGGGTGATCTGTCCTCACACTGCTCTGAGGCTGCACACTCATTGATTCTTAAAGTCAACCTAATACAATTAACCGACTAGTAGAGTGAAAACACAGGCGGGAGGAGTATCATATGCCTGGTCAACAAAAATCTTTCGAGACTGATGGAGAGAGAAATCTTAGAAGAAGCCATCCTCCTCCCGTGAAGTTTGTTGCTTTAAAGAATTTGTTTTTAAGACTGAGATGAGTGCTCATATTCTAGTTTATGTGGGCTTAAGCTCAAAGAGAATCAAACCCATATTACACACTTAGCCACCAGGCTCCTGTGAGCAGGGTGGGTCAGCCACCCTTCCTACAGGAAGTATTCCTTTATGGAACCCTATTCAGGAATCACAAGACTACCTAGAAGGAGTGTGATTGAGTAGTTTAATTTTTAGGTTTCTTTTCTGGTAGGCAGAGTCTTAGGCTCTGGTGTCTTCTCTCCGTCAACATTGTGCATTTTGTGCAATGATTGCTTCATGTAAAAACCAACAGCATTTCTCTTATTACCATTCAGAGACAATTGTCTTTTCCCAGGCAATGCATGAGAAGTGTAATGTTTAGCTCTGGCTTCTTGATTCCACTATGGAAATTGCCTACGGTTATGAGCAGCAGCCTCTACCACATAATGCCAAAGGCTTTCAACTGGATCTTACCCTGGGTTAGGCATTAGCTGCCCCACTGAAATCATCTCAGACCAATGGTAAATGTTTAATCCCATGAATATCTAAGAGATATTTTGACACAGAGGGTAGGCTGGATCTCACACTGCTGTGGGAGAGAACACATAGTGACATATGCACAGGGTCTGAGTCCACTTGTCCCTCAGCACTGAAAGGTTGGATACAGAGAAGGGGCAAGGCAGCCTCCTCTCTCCCCTTTTGAACAACCTCATTCAGACATGGGTTGAACTGGCAGGAGGAGGTTGCCCCCACCAAAGGGGCACCAGCTTCTCTCCTCCCCAGCATGACCAGGGTCTCTTGGGTTGCTGGGGCTCCCAAGATTATGTTAGTTTGGCTCTCTCTTGTGCAGGCTGCACCTTCACTGCTAGCCCTAGCCTTAACTCTTTGGCTCTGGACAGAAACTTCAATGTTGAGAGGCCAGGACTAAGTCAATTTGAACTTGAAACCAAGTATTTAAATCCTGAGGGCATGCAAGGCTGTGGGGGCAGGGGGCTGAAGTTACTGCTGTCATATAAATACATGAAACCCCATAAAAATATTTACAAGACACAGCTAATCTCAAGATAACATTTTTTGGCCATTGTAAAACTGACTCATCAATATAATGGAGTATATTTTTGGTTACTTTATTTTAACTTCCTTTTTTACAGTTAATATTTACCAAGTCTCTGGGGCCTAAAATTACCTCACCCTTTTGCTTCAGGTCTACAGCTGCAGTTTCTTGCCTCACCATAGAAACGCCTGGAATGCAGCGTTCTGTTTCCTTTTCTGTTAGGAAAATAAGGGAAGCTGAAGTAGCAACTACCACCAAGAGACAGATAAATGCCTTTATAAATGACTAATTAATAACTTAAAGCTATGTTACTGGGTGGAATGTAGGTGACTTTTAGGTACTTTGATACTCCAACAGGCAATAAGTCAGCTACAGTTCCTGGTCTATCTTATTGTGTCGTCAGAATATATGTTCATCTGGGTTTATCAGATCAACACCTAAAATTCATTTTTCATAGTTAGTCTGGAGAAGAACTGTTTGGCTTTTCAAAGCGGCTGGTGATTATGGGGTTTTCTTTATTTGAAAGTTCAAAATAAAACCTACAGGAGATTTGAATTTCAACTAGTCAAGTTGAGCCCCCAGACAATAAGACACTGAAAATCTTGAGTTCTTTTAGAAAATCTCAGCCCCTTTTTATTTGAAGGATATTTAAGCAGAGTGAAAGCTGCATCTCTCTCAGCCAAGAATTATATCTTTTGAGCCAGGCCAAGAAATTAGGTAGAAAAGATGAAAAACCTTTTAGTCCCAGAGTTGATAGGACTTGGCTTTGAAATGACTTCTGTGAACCTTCCCATTACAGTGCTATATGACTGGAAATAACTATAAATACTGATATCTTTCAATAGTGCACAATGACATCTTTTTGTTGCTTCTGTTACCATACATGAAAATCACAGTAACCACAATTTCTTATTCTGTATTTCGGGGATAGAGATTATTTTTATACTTTGCATTTGAATGCAGAAGTATTACTAACTGCTATTTGTCTTTTGGCAACATTTCTATAACTTAAGCCTGACAAAGTTATTACTCAGTTATGAAAACAAGACTTGGACACATATTGAGTGCTGATATCAGAGCATAGTACCATGGAAAATGAGTTTCCTAGGAACGTAAAACACTGCTTATTATTTACCTAGTCTCAGAGTTTAATATGGGGCAATAACATATATTACCATATTAGACGATCTGTAACTGTTATAATAGGTTATTCTTATGAGGATTGCTTGAAGAAAAATGGAGAAAATAACCATCTATCTGTGATATTATTTCACCCTCGTTAGAACTGGGCCTGTGCTTCTCTCCTAAGCATACAACCTACAGCCCTTAAAACTAGAAAGGGTCAGTGTCAGATTGAAGAAGCGCTGCAATGAAAGCTGCATTTAGAGCTGTGTAACTTACTTTAATCATAGCATGGTCAAACCCCTCAGTGTGCAATTCAACAAAATAAAGTCATGCAGCTAAATCTGTCCTGCTGCTCTCCTTACCTGTTGGATGGATATTGCTGTCAAAGAACAAAGAACATGTGCTCTTCTTGTAATTCTGCTTTTGAACCTTTCTAAGTTTCCAAACTGGTATGTAAAGATAAATTAAAATTGAAGTCAGGCTGGGCTGGAAATTACAGGGGTTCAAGAGCTGATTCACATTCTTGTCTCAAAAGCAGCAACATCTGTCAAAGGAGCAAGACAGACAGCTGCATGCAGCAAAAGATTCTAAATTTAATCAACTACCTCATGCCTGTTAGAGTCTTTTTCTTTTTTTTTGCGAGGGGTGGGGGAGAGCAAAGCCTGTCTTTGGCATTCCCTTTGGTTTGTCTTAATCAAATGCAACTGCAACAATGCAAATTCCACTTTATTATGGTGATGGTAACTGTGGAGCAGTGGAGAAATGCATAATAGCTTGTTATGAAAACTCTGCACCCTGGAAACCTTCAAGGTCAGGTTGGACAGGGCTCTGAGCAACCTGGTCTAGTTTAAGATTTCCCTGCTCATTGCAGGGCGGGGTTGGACTAGATGACCTTTAAAGGTCCCTTCCAACTGAAACTATACTATGGTTCTATGAATATTAGAAAAGCTCTTTTCAATAAATGTGGATCCCTGAGCTATGAATATCAATGGGACCATATTATTGGTCTTTTTCATTGTCCACCATGAAAGCTAACATGGGACAGTGGCTTCACAGGACAGTTGACTAGACCTCAAATTTTCATTGACAGAAAGAATATAAAGGAGTTGCTTTAGCACATCAATCTACTTAACATGCTATATGTTTATTTAGGTGGGTGGTGCAGGTAGGAGAGGAGGGAAGAACCAAGACTAATATACTTACCAGGTCCTCACACATAGCATCAGCAGAGTAGCTTTAGATTTGCAAAACAAATCAGAATATGGTCAAGGGGGAGGTCTTTATAAATTAATAATTTAATGGTAAGAAATGTCTCATTGCATAAAGACAATATAAAAAATGTAGAATCAACAAGGCAGAAGAGAATATACTGTCCCTACTGTTCAAAACATTGAATATTTACATACACACGCCAACAAATAAAGAGGTGAAACAAGTCCTGGTATCAGCTTCTAAGTCAGCTGGATCAGACCACTGTTTTCATCCTGTAATAAACATCTCATATTGAACTTAATTACCTATGATGCATACAGTACTGCCAGCTACACTGTAACCCAAGTCACTCCATAGTTTGCTTGCCAAAACTGTTAAAGCATTTCTTTTGTAATGTACCATATTTTATCCCGGGGGATGGGGGTAGTGTGGGGAAAGAAATCATGCTATATGAAATAACGTATCTTATTTTCACACAGTCCTGGACTGGAACATTCTTATTTTGAACATAAAGCATATGATCTTATTTCCACTGGAGCTGAAAGGAAAAACAAAATAAAACCATTCCGATTTCAATTCAAGCAGAACCTAATTCATACTTTGTGGACATGTCTATAAATAGATAACAGCTGACTGAAGCTTTGCCACATATTATTATTCACCAGCTAATCTTGATCTTCAAAATTCCATAAAATCATTCATCCCCATCACACCTCTCTGTGGCAGTTTTGTCTAATTACTTTAGATAAAATACAGGACAGATAATTGAAAAATTTATCCAAATAATTCAGAAGAAATGGAAGAGCCAAATTCTGAAATAATATGGAGCTGGGTAAAGCCCCCATGTTGCTCGAGACTTACACTGGACTGTGGATTCTTCTCATCACCAGACACAAAATAAAAGCATCACCTGTTTCTTAACTCCTGTCTTGCTGTTTAAAAAGCTCAGCACTATCTACTCTTAGTCAAACTCCTACATTACATCCTCAGTCTCAAAACGGGTTCTTACATGTTTTTGGTTTTGATGACTAATTGATGGATAGACAACTCCTTCTTTGTGCAAACCCTTCTTTTTACTGACATGCTTAGCTCATGAAAACACACTGCTGGAATAGGCCTGTGATGCAAAAAGACTAACCCGGTTTCTCTCTATGGTCCGCTTTATATTGGACCCTTATCTTTGTCCCTTGTGTCTCAGAATTACGATAGAGGCTTTGATTACATAACCATTTAGCACTGGGCAATGGCCAATATTTATCTTACAGATATGAGCTAATTAGGCCAGGAACACAGACACATTTCCTACACTGATTTCAGTAAGTTATCAGATTGCACAGGTAAATTGACATCCAGGAATTTCCCTATCAGAAAGTCCTATCTTAATTCATTTTCACAAGGGACCCAAGATAAGGGTGGTATGGGAAGAAAGATGCAAGAATACTGTTGAAAGGAGATCAAGGAAGGGGACTAAGATTGAAGAACTCTTATCTCTGAATTTCTTGACCTCTTCTGGCTTAGGTTCCATTCTGAATATTTCATATTTGCGGCATTTGCAGCTCAACTTCCTCCTTTGTGCTTTCTTTTCAATAAAATAAAATAAGATAAAATAAAATAAAATAAAAATATTAGAGGAGAAAGGAAAAGAGAAGTTACACAAGGAAGAGAAAGCGAAAAGGTGGAAACTTTCTCCAGGTCCATGTCTAACAGAACTATGAGTTTCCCATTTAACTTGCAGTCCCCTTTTTTTTTCTTTGCTTCAAGAATTATTCAGTACATGTGTAAATAGATGTGTAATCAGTGTAAAGGAATAAATGCAAGTCCTACTGGACAGGATGCCCAAGCTGTAACTGATTTCGATGAGTGCAGTACTGAATTTATCTAACATGGCACTAAAAGAGCCATCTTATAAAAGTGTAAGATTCATGCTTTTGTCTAGCTACCATTTAAAAAAATTACATCAAAACCATAACAAGGTGAAAAATTACATGATTACAGAACCACTGATGTGAATTATAATAGTCTGTAGAAAACACAGGACCACGCTGGTTGGTCCTTTCCCTGGGACTGGTTGGCAGGTCTCCTGCAGGTGAAGCTTAGACCCTCTAGCTTCACTTCTGCCCTCACTCCTTTGGTGCAATTTCAAGCAAGTTTCTTCCAAAAGCTGGCACAATAAGTAAACATCAAATCTAGGTTTATTCTTAAGTCAGACCGCTACTGTTACGTTTGCAATCACCAATCAGGAGATTCTTCTCGCTCCTTATGTAGCACCTGATCTCTTGAGACCAAGGAAGAGCACCAAGTAACAGCCAGTAAGCAGGAATGGGGCATGCCAATACCAGTTGCTTTCACAGGGTTTTTTTGTAGAGGTTTCCACAAATCTACTACATTTCTCCTGTTAGCACTGTGGGTAATATGTCCATAACCTAGTGTACCCACCAGCTTTGGAATGATAAGGGTTATAATCTAAAATGCTTTGATTCAGGACAAGGAAAACTCCTTTAATATGAGTACAATTAACAGCTGGCTGCCAACAGTCAAGCATGAGACTTTATAAAGACTTTATAAAGTCTCATGTTTTTATAGGGAAGCAGAAAGCACATAGCTTCTTTGGCCTTACTGAGGTTTGTAGGAGCATCTCAAACCCATGAGACAAGTGAATGAATAATCGTTACAGGGATCTGATGTATTTTTGTTAGTTACTGAGTTACTTTGTGATCCAGTGCCCACTTTATTATCTTTGCCAATTGAGCTAAGGGATAAGCTTGTAGTTATTTAACAATCATGACCCACAGGCCAAAGGTTTTAACCTCATGCCTCAAAAATAGAAAGCTAAAAAAGTGCTGAACACAGCTTAAGGTAACACAGAAAGCAGTAAGGCTCATTTAAAACAGCAAAGCATCCTTCCTCAAGAAAAGTGGAAAAGGGTTAAAATCTTTCTTGATTCAAAGGAATTCAAGTGTAACCAATTACTCTATATCAGTGGAGAATATGGTCCTGTTAAAGTCAAGCAGATAGAACCTGATATGGAGAAAAACACTATATACGCTTATGTACAGCAGAACGTCCAAGAAAAGGCATTTACAGAGAAGGCAGTAAAATACCAGCTGATGCAATGAGCAGGAAACATTGGGGAGCAGACTGATTAAATACATGTCAATTGGAAGACCTTTCCTCAGGCGTTCAATCACACAGAGTTTTGGGGGAAATCCAGAACAATACTTCATGTGAATTGCCAGGAAGGGGGAATATGTACCCCTTCCTGGAAGGCATGTTGTCAAAGAGTGCCAAAACCACTAGAAAAAGTAATAAAAGGGAGAAAGGTAAAGAAGGAGTAAAACACCACCAACAACAAAAAAAAAACCAGATAAACTGTAGAGCATATTGAATGAGTAGGTACATAGGAGAGCTGAAGAATGATACAGGTGTGGCAGGCCTTTTTAAACCTTTCAAAAAGAGACAATGAAATAGGGCCACTGAGGAAAGTTCATCTCAGTGAGAAATGACATAAGCTACACTATGTCTACACTGGTGTTTAATTCAAATTAAACAATCCACTTGAAAGAAATACATACTTAAGCTAGCTTTCCTAAGAGACATTATGGGGGCAAGCCCTAATATAAACACACAGAAGAAGAGCCAAGAGGAGAAGGACAGCATTAGTGTAGTGAAAGACACTATTGAGTCAGTTGGTTGCAGGCCAAAAATTCATATTACAAAAGGCCAATCCTAAAATAGTGAAAAAGTAGTAGTTTGCAGACATCAGTTCTGGAAGTGATGGGAATCCCATTGCTTAATAAGCGCAAAATTTGTATGTATCTTTCACCTATCAGAGCAAATGTGATATCCACGTATGCTTTTGCTGTCTGTGAAGTGCAAGTACATGACAGCTTACAGGCAGACACAGCAATCCGACAGCACACAGCTGCTACAGAGGTGTTGAAAGAATAGCTACTTTCCATAGAGCAGACAGCATCTGATTTCCGTATTGTGCACTTCAGCGATGTGCATATCAGTCAAAAGCAGATGATCTAGTACATATCTGACAGGACATCTATTTATTTTGCATCTTCTGCAGTGCTAATCACCAAGGGGCACATTCATTGCTAATACTTTCTGCCATTGTGTTCGGCATACAAATTCTTTAAGACTGTCCTCACTAAGCAGGCATAACCTGGATTTCCTGGTTAAATCGGCTAACCACTGAGATTGTCTCTTGAGTCTCAAAATATGCACTAGTTTTCTTAAAGACTCTGTACCTGGCAATACATGAGAAAGGCAGAATTTTACTCTGCTCATTGTGGTTCTAGGAAAAAAAAAGAATATCAGACACAAATCAGTTGAGAAGAGTCCAGTATACGGAGGCAAATAGAAGAAAACCCAAAAGGCTTTATGATGTTTCAAGTCTCAAAATTGTGGGGGGCTGATTTGAAAACCAGTAACAAGCTTGTCATCTCCAGAAAAGTAAATAAGACTGTACTGGAGCAAAACAGAATGAAAAGCTTGTGGATTTTTAATGACAACCTATAATTTATTTTAGGAAAAATAAATTTCAAACTACTTCTGCTTATGTTTTAGAGAAAAGATTTTGTGACTTTATAAACATGAAGCTGTGCTTATTCAGGCAAGTATTTGGTATTTTTATGTGCCCCTTTCCTTCTAACTTATTTACATTATTATCTATCCCTTAGAACAGCCCAGTTTGGGGGACTTTACCTCTCATACTCATGATTAAGAAGAAGAAAAGACTCTTAAGCTGTGAAACAGGCAAAGCAATGATTTTACCCTTAATACTTTCCTGTCCTTTCCGTCTGACTTCTAACCGGTAAGTTCACATTTAGAATCTTTTAAAGAATTCAATGAAAGCTTTCAGTGTCAATATGAAAGTAATAGTGATACTCCATTAATAATAATAATTAAATGTGAATGGATTGACATTTTTCCATTATGTGTTATAGTCAAGCAGTGGCTGAATATTTGGGAGATTGTTCCTACACCTCTGTATTTTACAAAGTGTTTGCACGAATGAAAAAGAAAGCATACTTACATAGATAATTTATTCTTTCCTTTCTGAAAGTGTACTGCTCAAAATATTTCATGTCATCTATTCAGAGAGTAGCAAATGCTATTAACCCATCCAGCTTGTCAAATATGTAGTACACTCTATGTGAATATGTTCCATTATCAGTCCATTATTACACCAAATACTGCTCTGCTGTGTCGTCTACCTGAAATTGTATTAGCCATTGATGCATTTGTTTTTCCTTCTGCTAAAGAATGGAATAAAAGAAAGAAGGGAAGCAAAAAAATAGTGTCTGTGCTTCAGTGTTGCAAAGAAAAACTTCCATGTAAGAACTGATCATAGAGGGTGAATTGGCATCTACCTAGGCCTGGAGACAGACCTAACAGAAATGGCAAAATGAGAAGTTGGATCATCAACTCTTGAGTTCCACTTCCAATTTGCTAATGTTTTTATTAATTATGTTTTTCATTTTACTAAAAAGAGTAAAATGTTGAGTAAGCACTAACCTGAGAGAAAGAAAAAACTGTGAGGCAGGAAGAGTATGCATAAGGAAGAACTTGAGATAAAGTAAGTGGCATTCCTTGAAGACACTGGAAGAGTGTCTGGTCCTAATAATGGCAAATATGTTTCACCATGTTTAAACCTGTATAAATGACTAGTGATTCTGTTATTTAGCCATCACTCAGCAGACGCTGGTCTTTAAACGTGCTAAAAGCCAAACACAGCTTCATCAATAATGCCAATGGATGAGTTAAAAGTTCCACTGCTTGTTCATGCTGAAGGAAAACCTCAAAGAATTCAGTACAAATTATAGCTAAAGATTCCCATGGCTCACTCTCTCCTAGTGCTTAGCAACGAAAACATGGTGCTTCACATAGTTGCGGGGCCAGTGTGCCAATATACATAAAGGTTAAGGGGTGGGAGGGTTAAAGGAAGGATGTCAGTCATATTTTGGGGAAAAAATGACAGCAGTGGCTCACCAGAAAGTGTTACGGCTGACAGTCTCCATCATTATCTTATTTCTTAGTATCATAGTCTGTAATTAGAGTGCAGCTGATGTGCTGAGAAATATCTTTTCCACTAGTTACTGAAAAGAGGGAAGCACTTATTCAAAACCTAGTCAGGATTCCAAATGGTTCGAGTCCCATGCTAATTTCCCCAGATATTTTATATTAAGAAAGATGGATAGGCTTCTAAACTAATACTGTTTCTGTGTCAAGAACACATTTCTATTTCCATGTTTATATTTATCAGTCTAAAAAAAAGCATATAGTTGTCACATGACAAGAAATATCGTGCTTGTCTTCTGCAATCCTGATACTGTTGAAGTACTGCTGTAAATTTATATTATGTGGTACACTATTAAAAATTACTTACTTGACTTAGAATTATAAACATATATTTTGTGTTACAGCTATGTTACATCTTAGTTGTGGTCTTTCTTCATCCATTTGCAGGCATCACTTTTGCCAGCAAACCATATTTATTTATATGGATAGAATGTCATAACTGAAGCAGCAGAAAAAGCTAGCCCAAAACACCTCAGAATCCCCTCCATTACAAAAGATGAGATTTATAGTTCCAGGGTGAGCTCACATAAACACAATTACCATATGAACTGTCTGAGACATAGATAGCATTGCCTAGGGCAATTATCAAGGGCCTCCTTACCTTTTTTTATCATGTCCCGTACTGTATCATGTCTCACAAATAATGAGACCACAGCAATCCCTGCAGAGCCATTGAGACAAGAAAATAATAGAAGCAGAAAGGATTGGTTAATCCTTTCTGTAAGTTAAAAGTTTTGCAATTTGGCACAGACTTTACAAGCCATGATATAATGAATTTTGTACTTACATGATACATGATCTAAAAGGAAGTCCAAAAGTTAAGAGCATACATCTTTTGGGGGTCAGGTTTAAATTCCCAGAACTTTCAAGACATGAAGAGTGAACAGCCTGACTACTGAAATATGAAACTTAACATTATCATCATGCATATCCATCACTTTTGTTTGTTAACCTATCTGGAATGAGAGAAATTAGAGGGAGAGCCATGGTGAGCATCTGGCATGTACTAGAGTAGCCAAGGCATCTTCAAAAGGACCATTTTTTAAAGAGTTCATACCAACAAAGATGAACTAGAAGGGACTCCTTTAAAATATAATTCAATCATTAATTGACTAATTTAACAGAACATGTGGAGTCTGTTTATGACTGGTTTTATTATTCCAAGCTTTACACATAGTTCTGAGCCATGAGGACCGAATATATTAGACCAACCATTCAACAGATGGAAGTTGCACATGCAAATTTTTACCAGCTGAAGGGTTTTTCCAGTACATGTAGGTTTAGGTCTATGAGCTGCTATTCATCTCTCAAGTGATGGTTAATGCTCACTGAAGTCACTAGGAACAGCGAACACACGTACCACGCAGGACCTCACTACCAGTCAATAACTCACCAGCCCATTGATACTGTTCATATACGTAACAATGCTGTTTGAACATCTGCGTAAGCCACTTATTCAATAAGGTCAGCTAATCAACGGGGTGGAAATCATTTTATATTGTAAAGAATCATCTTACAGATGAGTTAAGCCCCAATTAAACAAATCACACACAGTTCAACTGTCCACAGTTTTAAATTGGACTAAATAACTGCATAGGAAAAAGGAACACACATGAGGAAACTTTAACATAGAACAGGTTTATCCCTTCAGCCCTCAGGATTTCAGACCTGCCATTCTATCAAAGGGATGTCATGTTGCACATCTCTGCTCAATCTATGTCTCTCCTCTTGGGGTCAGCCTTTGAGTAGGAACATGAGAGATCATGTCTTGCCACAGGAGCCACTTCTAGAGCTTTTTCTATCTATCCATCCACAAAAATATCATGAGAGGTCCAAACAACCATACCAGCAATGCACATGTCAAAACTCTTCTCATAGTCTTTCGGAATAAATCCCGTGAGAGCACCATCCATGGATTATGTATACTGCTGTTATTAGTGGACTATTATAAGTTGCTTTTCTGAGATGACAAATTTTGTGTGTCATCTTTTATATTTTTCTTCTTTAGTTTGCTGACTAGGGACCCCACAAAACATTGGTATGGAAGATTGAGATTGAAGTTAACTCCAAACCAATATTTTGCAACATTTTCTGGCTGATCAGACAAACAAAAATATTTAATTTGGGGTTGAAAAAAAGAATGCAGAACTAAATCACATGGCCAAGTTCTCAACCCCAAATTCTCATTGAATCCAAACCTCTTTAAATAAAAATGTCTGACTGGATTCATCTTCAGCACTAAGGAAGTCACTGCTGCTCTGCTTACTCAGTGAAACAGTAATACTGTAATACCACACTCTTGAAAGACTCACCATCTGTGCAATTAATAGGAAGGGATACAACACAGATGAGAACATCTGCTGTTTCTTAGAGTTGGTGAAAAAGAACTCGAGCTGTTAATATTTAAAATTATAAATACTATAAATATGAACATACTTA
Organism: Ibidorhyncha struthersii; assembly: GCA_013398815.1. Classification (NCBI taxonomy): domain Eukaryota; kingdom Metazoa; phylum Chordata; class Aves; order Charadriiformes; family Charadriidae; genus Ibidorhyncha; species Ibidorhyncha struthersii. The sequence continues at coordinate 35,073 of VZSZ01004990.1, read as the reverse complement.
ACTCTACCCACTTTTAAGGCAATTAATGTCAAAGTGAAATTTTAAAATTCTACATTCTCCAAATACAACATTTTATTAGTTACATCAATATTATTAGGCAAAGCCAGTTGCTTGCCACTGCCTGTTGATCAGACTGATAAGGAATGTCACTGCCTCTGGTTTTGAAAATAAATTAGAATCCTAAATTAAAAGAAATCTTCAGAAGACATTGGCAAGTGTTCATAAATGGTCACTTGGACAGAAGCATGCAGAAATCAGTGTCCGTATGCCCACAAGAAGTGAATGAAATAACTTATACTGTAAGGAAAAGCCCCCCCAGGACAAGGACTAGTGTGCAAATACACTGATATACAGAACCAGAGCTAAGGGAAAGGACAGAGATGCCAAGTATGCCTGAACGAGGTAGGCTGCTGCTACCTAGGGCATACAGGGAATGTACGGGAGCAGGTGTCAGCTATAGGGAACCTAAAGAAAGGAGGGATGCCTGCAAGGTAAGAGTAGGGAGAGTGAGTGTGTGCGTGAGTGTGAGTGAGCGAGAGAGAGAAAGTCCTGCAGGTACCTACATGCTATGGCTCTTCTGGGGATGCTACTGGGTGGTGGAAACATTTGGCTATTAATCCTAAAATAATACTTCTCTTATTCACCGGAGTGGGGCAAATATGACATGATTTTTAATTTAATATTTTTATTTTAACAAAGCCTGAAGGCAGAACTTGAGCCTGACTGCACAGAGGCACTGAACAAAACACATTAAAAATGGCCCTTGTCTCAGGAAACATAAAGCCTGTAAAGCTTCTTGTTCTCCTTGGATAATATTCCGAGGAACGACAAATAGCAATGTGATCAAAATGTTGTTTATTTAAAAGTCTGTATGTCCTTTCTGAATCCAGCCAAGCTTTTACAAAATTGCAGTCTGCCAAAATTATAACCCCTTTTTCAAAGAATCCTCACAGAGCCACAACCCTTTCAGCAGATACACAACTCATCCAAATACATGCAAACAGAGATGCATACTGGAACAGAATAAATCCCTCAGTAAAGCTCACTGTATTAACACTGGGGCAAGAATTCATTCAAATGCTAGGAGACTGTAACCTTACCTCTACAATTTTCTTAACTAAATTAGATATCAAAGTCTCTAGCTTCTTTCTAACAGTTATGTGGTAGCAATGAGAGGAAAATCCCAGCCCCTACTTAAGTAAAAATTCATCTTCAAAAGCCTGCTAAAATTAAGCTTTTGTTCCGAGGCTTCCTCTTTGGCTGCTCCTTGTACTCAGTCCTGAAAGTTTCTAGAGCCCTGGTTGTCTTTCCCGGGTTTAATCCAATCCTGATGGAAACAGAGAGGAGCCTTTGTCCCCTTCCTCCCCTCTCAGGAGTCTCTTCTAACACAAACACAAGCTAAACTACACCAAATGCAAGCCATTGACAAAATTGCTTTTACACCTAACTAGAAGTTACCTACTCCACGTAGTGCATCATGATGGGCACCTTGTAAATATGTTAAGGGACCAGAGCCAGAGGAATTAATGGTCTAAAAGTGTTAACTGTATTTGTCTCACCTGGATTAAATGTACAGAGGAGGATGAAGCCATCTCTCTCTTTCATATCAGTTTGTCTTCTCTCTTCTTCAAGAGGTTAGGCACAAAGCTTCATCAATGGTGTATGTGATTATAAAATGTTGGATAGAAGTAAGCACTGATGTGCCAGGGTGTCCTTCACGCTGGTAGCAGGGCTATACTAGCATGGTACACGTTCCCCCATGTCTTCATCTCACATCCTCACACAAGACAAGCAGAAGTTTTTTGCAAAACATATTTATAAAATAAAGTTCCATGGATATGAGCAAAGAGTGATATAATTGAGCTCCAGTGGTTATTACACAGCCATGCAATTTAGAATTTTGCGCTGGAATATCTGAAAGATAAAAATCTTGGTAAAAAGTCAAGTGTTTGTTCCTGTTTATAGAATATTTTTTTTTGCCTGGAGGTTTATCTTGAATTCTGCATTCAAGGTCTGATGTGACTGTTCTACATGTAATCTCATTATCTTCCTAACAGAGAGAGTAGGAATGTAAATATAAAAGAACTATGGTTTTTGATTTAGAAACCATGCATTTTGTTGCTTGCGTTTCTGAACTGTCTTGGAACTAACCCAGCCTGTTGTGAACATTAGAATAGAAGTCCATCCGGGCAAAACCTTGTTGTATGGTAGTATGAGATCCAATTCCCAGAAACTCAGTTCCTGTAGTAAGTAGGCTGCTTTTGAAAGGGTGGTAGCATGTCTTTCAAAGATAAGCATTTGGAAGTTTAGTTATTTAGTCTATGGGAACAAGTTGTGTATAGAGCTTGTATTTCATGTAGCTGTTCTCCCTGGCAGGATCCTCCTTGATATTTGGTAAACCGGGCATACATTTCTACCTTCCTTGATTACTTGAAGGCAATCCTTAATATCCTGCCTTCCTTAGCTGGATAGTGGATGAAACTATATTTGCTTATATTTTCACTTGTGCACAGGAAAACCTCATGTGTCTCTACTGATTCATTTCTTGACTAGATCAAGTTACATTGTTTGTGCTTTCTAAATTCTCTGGCTCGGACTTGGCATGTGTGCCAGTGGCATGTGATACTCAGCATCCATATGACCAGCTTCCGTGGTGTCACCCTGCTCTAAATCGTGGAAATAATGGAAAGCATTTCTGAATTACATCCTTAGCCAGTACTAGAAACCTGACCTACTGTTTTCCATAAAGTATAGCAACCAAAATTATTCCTCCTGTGAACAAGTCATTTCTTTCTTGACTTGTCTTACTTTTCCCCAGAACATTCTTATTAAATTCATACAAGCATCCCTCTGTAACAGGCTGATTACAAGGAAAGAACTGCATTTCGTCCTAAGCTCATGGGCAAATATTTCCTCAGTTAACACATCTCTCCATTCCCAGTAGGATTAGATCATTGTATCTCTAATATTTCGCAAGAATTTGCTGCTGGTTTGATAAATTGAAAAGATGGCATCTTCTCTACTGCAAAGTCCTGTGCCCCACAAAAAAGGCATACTGTAATAAATAATAAATATACAGTACAGCTTGCTTAGACAGATTCCAAGAATTTTATATGCTGTAATTTAATCCTTAGAAAACCAGAGGATATTAAATGAACTAAACTGTCTTAGCCAGAAATCTCTGATTTGGGCTGCTCTTTGATGTTTATATCTGAAAGTCTTTGATGTCTTAAAATTGTTTCAGAAATTAGAAAAAAATCTTGACTTTGTAAATCATTTTGTGATTACATAAATGACAATATGATGATGAATGGCACAGAGTTTACAAAAATGAATCATTTCTCTGAATATTAAGTTAATCAAAAAGCCAAGACTGTCTAGTATGAGCTCCTAGTGCCTTAAAGATCTTTTGGCATTCCAGATGCACAATGAAACAAAAATAGTATAGTCTTATTATGAGCACCTTTCCACATCTGCAATCCTGTTATACAATAAACTCTTGTTCTTTTGTAGCATGATTGCACTGGTTCTTTTTTTCTTTCTTTTTTATTATTAATTTGAAACATGTGGGGAGAGGGTAATCCAGTAAGCCATAGGCATTTCATATCAGAGCTTTCATACAATCACATGTAACGTCAACCATCTGGGTGGAAGGATAGATAGAATTTGTTTTATATCAATAGACTGCGAATGATAGCAAAGAGCAGAAACGGTAGAGTTCGAATGAATATTATACATATATTCACGTCTATGAACATAATACTAGCAGTATTCATTGAACACAGGCCCGTTGATGGAATAAGCTGGTTTTGCTATTAAATAAAATAGCAAGCACTATACAATAAAAATGTTTGTTGTATTTACAACACTTAAATGTATAGCATTGTCTAAGTGGATGGAAATGATAGATATGGAACATAAAAGAGAACAAGTGGTATGCGTATACATGTGTAAAAAGAGAGATTTCTGTCAGCAACATATTTTTCTGATTGGTAAATAAATGCCATTTTGAAATTCCACAAAACCAGTGATTAGGTAGACAATTAAAAGATAATAATTTAGAAACCAGATGTCTGCTTTTATTTTGAGCAAAGAGAAAGCATTATCTCTGAAAACACATTCATTTATTGTTTATTTTTAAAGTGAACTTTAAAATTAAATTACAGTGTTTGGAAGAAAAAAAATTAAATAGACATCTGAAAGAAATAGAATCTATTTATAATTTTACCTTTTTGATGTCAAAAGATATCCTAGAGGAAAGCCTTAGGGATATAAATTCTTCTCAGACTTACAGTAAAAGCGTGCAATTTTTTAAGATGCATAATCTTGTACCAAACTTTTGTGAAAACCTGATAAAAATTCAAGAGTTCATGCCTCTAAAAGATTAAAACCAACAGCCAATGCAAACACTTAAAATTATTTACAGTCCTGTGAAATCCATACTGCATGCATGTGGATCTGTATGCATCTGTATGTTGTAAAAACTGCAGTTCAGTCTGGAATTTGTACAACAGAAGCAGAGAGGAAAAGACAAGACATGCACTATCTTCACCTGTACAGCACAAATTAGTGAGTTTCCACTCTAAGTTTAGGTAACATATCATCTAATCATTAAGACAATTCTATGCTGATGTTTTCTTTTAATGTAGTATTCCAGATGTTTGTTCTCTGTTCTCTACAAGTGACTGAATAGGACAAATTCCATGGTAAGAATCTGAACACTGAAATTATGTTCTGGTTGGTTGAATGGTTTTGTAAATAAGCCATTAAAAAAGGTACTGTTTTCCAGGTTAGTTTTTTAGATAGTTAATTGTCTAACTGATTGATTACTTTTTGGTTTTGGTTGCTTGCTTGTGAGTAGTGAGCATTCTGCACAGCCCCCTGCCTTTTACATTCATTACCTCATTTTAAAGAAGAACTGAAGCCACAAGCCAGCAAATCACTTAAGCACTTGACAACTTCAAGTTCTCATCGCACTTGAAGTGAATGACACTACTTCTCTATGAACACAAATAAGTGTTTTGACTTTTGGGGGCCTAATCATTGATCTAAAAGCTCAGATCTATTGCATCAAGATATTCTGCTGTATTTCATGTATATTTTCTCAGATGCCATGACGACAAATACAGTCAAGAGTTTTTATTGGCCATCTATCCTAAATAAACTCTCTGCAGAAACTTTTTCAGAACCTGAGGACAAGGGGACATGTCATCTCCTCCCATTGGGAGGAAGTGTGTTATTTCAAGGGGAAAAGACATTGGGGTTCAGAACTCTGGATTCCAAGAATGGCAAGATCATAGAAGTGCTGTTTGTAGGGGACATTTGGAGATCCCTCCCACACAAAGTTTACTTTTGCTAGCACTAGGTCAGGTCAGACATATCTTAGTGCTGTCCTGTCTAGAAAACTTTCAATGACGAAGATTCCCCATCCTCTCTGGGCAGCCTATTCCAGTGTTGTGCTATGTGTCTGCCACAATTAAGGTGTTTTTGTCATCTTTGCATCTCCCTTTCTAGTAGCTGCACATTGCTAGGTTGCTAATAGATCATTCCTTAGCCTCCTCACTGTCAGATTAAACAAGTCCAGCTTCTTCAACCTCTCTTCATGATCACCTTCAAAGTGCATCACTGCAACCTCTTGTTTCTCAGCATCCCTCAGTTACTAGGGGGCTCCAAACTAGGCTTTGTTTTCCTTATAGAGTTTCATCAGTGCCAAGCAGCGAACAATAACTTCATTTGGTCTGCTCCCACACTCTCCCTAACATAGGGACCTTTCATGTGTTTGAATACAGATTCCAAGCGGCCATGCTTTACAATCTTTACAGGGGTTAATATGGCCTACAGTTCCCCAAGTCCTCATATTACTTTTCTTCAAGATGGGCATAGCGTTAGCCATCAAGCGATCTTCCCTGATAACCACATTTTTTTTCAGAGACAGCAACCTTGCAATCACTGCAGCCAGCTCTTTCAGTGGCCTTGGGTGAATCTCATCCAGCTCCGCAATTTTTAAACTTCTTTCAGTAATACTTATCCTGTTTCTACCGCATTATTTGGTTTCCCTCTCTTTACCAAACTGCATTGGTCCACACAGAGGTATGAGATCAGGCTTTGCCTGTGAAAACTGAGACAAAAATTATTAAGTCTACTTCAACCTTTTCTGTATCATCTCTCCCTAGGCTTTCCACCTCATCAAACTCACATTTTTCTTGGACTTTGTTTTTCAACTAAGATATCTGCAGTCTTCTCTCACCACCTTTTACATGCCTGACTACTTTAATTCTGACTAGATGTTGGTCTTCGCATTCTTGTCCCTAAATACCAAAGAAAAGCACTATAAACATGCATTTTTAGCTGTTTTCTTCCTACTTCTTGCATGTTCCCTTTGCATTTTAATTCATTGGGAACGTTCCTGTTTAGCCAAAAGGAGAGCTAGTGAGATGTCTTAGACTGGTCAAGTGAATGCATAATGCTACACTGGTCATCACTGTTTGACTTGTGAAGCTGAAATGAGGAAGGATTTCCATAGGCTGGCGGACAAAGAGGGTTCCTGTGGCTTCATGGCACTTTTCTGTAAGCCGTCTGCTTGGGAAACATGAAAAGTAAAATGGTAAACAGCGGCAGATAAAATCTGAAAAGTCCAAGTTCTGGAAGAGACCAACTGAGTATTTTTGTCTTCTTTTCTGAGTCAGTGTTAGAGAACTTCTCTCTGCTGGGAAAAAAATTAATGCTCATTTTTAAACCTTTGACTTCTTGCCCTCTTAAGTTCCCTTATTTTTCCTAGACCTTGCTGTCAAGCTTAAGACCAACCATATATCAATAAGTTCTATCATTGACTGAAAACATAGCACCTGTTGTTTTAGCTGCAGAGTGATGTTGCAAGTTTTTGCTTCTTTTTGATTGCTCTGAGCAAAACTATTTTGTAAAAGGCCTAATATGCATTACATATGGCCAGTGGGAAGTTTTCCTGAAAACTGAAAAGTGAAACTGAAAAGTGCACTGGGGTAAATATGTCTCTTAGTAAGTTTATGCAACTACCTAGATCTACAGTTGCTTTTATCCAATGATTAATTTTAATTTAGTTATTGATAAGATAATGGGTTTTCAATATTAAAGGACTATTAACTAGAACTCCCAGTTCTCCCAGCTTCTTTAAAATATCCTATGTTTGCCTTTGAATAATAAATCAAATAACATTAATACTTTCAAAAATTCTCGATGCAATTAAAACAGATGTGGTTTAAAATATTTTGAAGAAATTAACTGCAGTACTAAACAGTAAGTGGAAAAAAAAAAAAAAAGAAGTGATGTGATTGCTTCAGAATGCATTAAGAAACTCCCTTTCAACACAGGCTTAGCGGAATGAGTCAAGAAATCCTGGAAAAAATCTCTCATAGCAATAAAGACTAAACCAAAACCACCATGGCTAATCTTTAACATCCTAGGACACTCCTTCTGAATGAATGTTGTGTACTAATGTATATCAAGGTTTTAATTCAGAATGCTGATTTTCTACCTGAGTTAAGTAAAATGAGATTTATATGTGTCCTTTTTATATTTCTGAAAAGTAGGAAAGAAAATAGATTTGCCTAATTATTCAGTCTTTCTGGAGCTAAAGTTGAAAGAGATTGTTCCATTCCTAACTTATTTTCTCTGGATCTGGTCTCACAAATGAGATAATCCCAGAGAGGTTTAGCTTTGAAAGAAAAAGTGAGTGATTTGACTTTCCCTGACTTTGTGAGCCAGGATTACCTAGCAATTAGAGAATTAAGCTAGTAGACAAGAGACAGTGGTTTTGTTCTTAGTTTTGCAACTATTTGGTAATCCAATGCAAATAATTGAACCTACTTCTCTTCAGTTTACCCCTTCACAAGGTGATATACTCACACATTTTGCAGGTGTATCATGTACATGCTTACACTTGCAGTTTAGCACATTCTACATGATGTTTGAATGGAAGCCAGTATGGAAAGACAGAGTAACAGAATAATATGACTCTCTACAACTCACTGACTCTAGTGTTAGCAAAACAGGCGATAGCCAGGACCCTGGATCTACATGGGTAGCAGTAAATAATTGCAGGTCCTTTTTTAAATACTTACATAATTGCACTTGTGGTCTAGGGCAAGGATGAAGCTGTCCATGATTCACCATATCCTTTGTGCAAATGAATTGACACTGTTGTTCCTCATCGCTAGCCTGGGGAAAACCCTAAATGGAGATGAGACTGCATTATTCAGGAATTCTCTGAGGTGAGGCAAATCTCGAGCAAAGATGACCTGGGCAAGAGGACATGAAGAAACTGTGTTGATATCACTAAATTTACAGAATAGGTAGTGTATGACTCCTCATTCCTCACTCTCTAGCCTTGAACATTCACTTGGGTGCATTTTTTATTTACTATCTGTTTTTAAAATTTACTACTTATGTATGGTTTGATTTACGATTGTGCCCTCAAACGACTGTACCCATGAATAGCGCTACAATAGTTGCTACAACTTTTAAGCTCAGCCTGCCTATGTCATGTTTTCCCTTCACTGGAGAGAATTTGGGATTTAAAAAATTAAAACCATTTTCAATTCCAAGAGCTCTGGGCTTCATCTGTGTGTGGTAGCCTTCCCAGAACTAGCTCTCTTTCCAGCCCTAGTGGCGCAGTAGGACAGGATTCACCTTCCCTCCACACCACTGCCATCAAGGCAATTTGTACTCATACCACCTGCTTCCCCTTCTCCAGTTAGGCTATGACTCTGTTAACTCTTCCTCCCTTTAAAATATACTATTTTGTCATGAACTGCATAAAAGCTAATCTTTGCCTCATCTTCTAGCAATGTTTAAAGACCTCAGTAACATCTGGGCTTCCCCTCTTACCAGTCACAGCAGAAATATAAAGGAAGATTCAGTCCCTGCCTGGAAGATCTTGTAATCTAATGTGTGATGGGAAGCAACGTGTTTGTGATAATCAGAGGGGATAATGTAGGAAAGTCTGCTCTTCTTGATGTTGGGGAAGAAATGGGAGAAATACTTCACCTCCACACAAGTAAAGTCTTGTCATCTTCCTTGATAGCCAGGGCCAGGCCACCACTTTCCCAGGTATTAAAGTACCCAACTGTTCCTCATTTAATTCTAAAAGCCTTCTATTCATTCATGATAATTCCTACATTGTAACTACTGATAAGCACCAAACTCTGCGGTACAGCAAGATTTCAGTTCAGTCACAACCTAAAATACACAGAAAACAGGAGGAAGGACAACAAGTGATGCAATGACCTGCTTATAGTGAGGAGACACTGCTTCAGTGTGGTTGTTCAAAAAAAAAAAAAAAAATTCAGCACCCGGACTCATTATTTGTTCCTAATAACCCCAAAAGAATAGTATGCTATTCTTTTTTCCCCAAACAAACAAAATTACAGTCATATTAGCTATGCTGTACAAGTTAGTGTCTATGACACAACTGCAAGTGAGTTTCTTTGCTGAATGAGCAACGTGACCTGCAAATGAGATATTTTCTTGAATTCTAAGGGGAATAACAAAGGGAGCTCAAATAATAATTAAAAACCTATATGTAAATTCTCCAGTAAATAGTGATTCACATAATTGGAAAATACAAGCTTACACAAGATTTTTAAATAGCCAAATGCTTACCTCTTCCAAGTTTTTTCTATCAAAAAGATAGATTCTGTCACCTAAGTTGGCAGTAAGCGACACCTCCCACCACCTTTGAAACATTTTCTAAAAAAAATGCAGATTCAGGAGCATTCAAAACATTCAATCTCATACTTACCAAAAACATGAAAAGAAAAAAAATGATATATGTCTATTTTGTATGGCACAGATTATTAGAGATATATTAGACTGCCAATGTTTCTGCCAGGAGTTTAGCATGAAAGATATTTTAAAATTTCTCAGGTTAGTCTCCTTCCCTGCACACATACCCATGTGAATCAAATAAATGGGCTTAGAAACATGTGATTTAAAAAAATATGTTTGGACTTCCTTACCTTCCAGCTGTTAAGGATCTATATAACTAACACCAGTTTAAGTAACTTTAATACTGATGTTAATATGATTATTACTGATAATGTCATGAATTGTTAAAATCAGTTACACTGACATTAATGACACCTTTTTATTCCGTAATCCTGTCAAAATGACTATGTGTAGAGCAAAGCTACTGGGAAATGCATTGTTTTACTCATCCTTCAAAATTCTGAAAATCAAATGTTTTTGAGAGGATACCTCATTGAAGACCTGCCCTGCTAGAGTAGACAACAAATGATAAGCCTTTAAATATTCTAGATTGCTTACACGTTTGCATTAGAATTGCCAGATTCCTTAAGGATTCTGCCCATGCTAGAGCTCAGGTGAAGTTAGTGCAACTCTGAGCAGTTGTGCCAGGGCACGGCCTAGGGATAGACAGCACTAACTGCAAACGAAAATGGGCTATATGGTTAACGAGAGAGAGAAAAAATAAACAAACTGTGAGAAGCTGGAGTTTGGGGAAAACACAGCTGAACCTAGGGAGGTGAGTAGAAGATTGAAGCCCAGGGAGGTAAGACTAAACCATGCTCCACATGCAAACTGAGATAACAAGCCCAAGAATGGAGGACAGGAGAAAAGACAGTTTAAGACAGAAGAGATGGGACATGGCAGTGAATCATAACACAAAAAGAGACAGGACATTGATAAGGATAGATCAGGTTGGATCTAATTTATCAGAAATGAGAAGCGGCAATAAGTCACATTCACTTTGTAGACAGGAACAAATCATCCTCTCCTCAATACTCTTTTGCTGCCACCAGACATCTGTGTAATCTTCTGGCAAAGTATGCCATCTTCCCTCAGGTCCTGATGGCAGATTGTTGGGGATAACGTTTGGCTTCAGAGGTTTAAAGGCAGCAAGTAACATGATGGATCTAAAGATTTCAGCCCTGCCACAAACGCATGATGATGGAATATCGGATGGAGGCTTTAATTTTGCAGTTTACTTTAAAAATCTAGAAAATAACAATAAAACTGGTATGTATTTTTTTAAAAAGTTGCATTTCCAAAATCAAACCCTTTAAGTTAGTAAGCAATCAAATCTGTCTCCATGTTGTCAGTAAAAACACATTCCAGATACATGTTAATAAATTGCTTGATTAATATGTATTACATATATCTCATCTAAAAGTTCTATACCACTTATGGAAAGGCCTAATGCTCACAGCAGAGTAGCTTAATGGGGTTTTCTTAAGGTAAAAAGGCTGTATGACACAAATGCTCCCAAAAATTAAATTCTAGATAACCCTCAATTCCAATTTGCCATATTGTTCTATTCGCCACAGTTGTTCTGTTTCTATTTGCCGTATTATTCTATTTCTGCTTCCCATCTGCAAACAAAACCAATACTTATTCAGTCCGTATCTATCAAGCACAATGATATGGCAGCTGATACAACATGAGAAACATTATTAATCCTATATTTACGTCATGGCTTATATATCACAGAAAAAAAAACCACTGATCAACGAGAAGGAAAGAAAACACTATTCATTATATTAGTAGTTTCTAATGTGTTGAATGGGAATGAAATGGAAATTCAGTGGGAATGACACTATGTGATACTGTAATGGAAGACTATTGTCATAAATACGCACAAAGACACAAACTGTTAAAAGGGTATTCAGGACTAGCAAGGAAAGAAATTCCATATCGTTAGGAGAATAAGAAAACCAGAAGATAGCAGGGCAGCAGATGGTTAAGAAGCTTGGCAAAAGGGACCCGTTCTTTAGAGATGAGTTTCAATGTAGGCCTCCTTGCTAGTTGCAGGAGATGCATCTGTGAGCTACAAAAAATCAGCTGGAAATTCCAGATTCTATAAAATGAAGCAAGTAATGTCCAGATTCTAAAAAAATGAAAACAGAACAAAAGGTAGAAGATCCTACCTGGCACGTGTTCCTCAAACCAGGACAGTCAGTGTCAGAAGATCCAAAGCTGAGTAGGTCAAAAGACAAAATGGCTCATTTGGCCCAAGGTCACCCCACCAAATAAAAATGAAGCCTATGTACAGGATTCTGGTAATGAACCTGGGTCCACCATCATACACACATTTATTCTGTTGAAATATAAGCAAAATCTTTAAGTAACTATAGCTTTCAGCCTGACATTTCCCTGCATATTACAAATTGTGAGAAGTGGAAGAGAAAAAGCGTTAACTAACGTGTGTAGTACACAACTATATAATAATAAAATGAATGAATTGTAATAAAGATTAAGGAAAAAATTTAGACTCCTAGGTAAACAATACACATTTTTATAGCGTTCCATTTTCCACAAACAGTATTTACATAGCAAAATCAAGATGAAAGAAGCTATGTTTTAAAAACATTACATTTTTTCATGCGCACTGATAAATATCCAGGAAATTCAAAGTTAAGGTTGACATTCCAACCTTAATACATGTCCTGTTCTCAATCCCTCCCACCCCTAAGGTTATGATTAAGGAAAAAAGTATCATTCATAAAACTTCACAAGCACGATGAATCACATCACACCCTAACCACAGCTATTCATTTCGTTTGTCTATGATTTACCCAAAACTGCACTTCCAAACTTTTTCTTCATCATTTGGTCCCGTGTGGGGAAATATCAACAGCTACTTCTTTAAACTCTTCAAATGGTGTGTAATACAACTGTAAATAGAAATGAATTGCACTTTACTGGCAGAATGTGCCTAGTTTTATTAGGTTTTGCCCAAAATATTAAGTTTTGCTAACGATTTCCTGTGTCAGGGAACAATGATGTTACTGAATGCCACATTTTTTTCAAGGATAGTCAAGTTGTGAAACCTGATTTTGGTAAGTATGCGCTTGTATTCAAATTGGAGTCCTATTAAAGACAGGCTGTGACACAGGGATGCATTCATACAGTCAGATGCACGTGGGATCAGTGCCTAAAATTACTGCTAGCACCAGATGATGCTCTGGCTTCACTGGATATATTCTGATTTTAAGAACAGGACTAGTCCCTACACTGGACTAGTAGTAATTCACCTGCTTTGTGAGCAGAGGGTACTCATATCAATTGTCAACATAAACAATAAAGTTAATTTTTATACTGCCTGTACAGGTAAGGTTGCAGAGAATTCTTAGACTCAGATTCTAGTCACTGCACTCACATATATCCAGTTGTCTTTGCCCACATACTCTGGATATATATCATACTGGATTTTTTCTAGTGTTTATTCATAAACCCCTAAATCTAGAGCCAAGGTTCGTCACACAGGACTGAAGTTAGCTGAGTTAGGAGCCGGTATCCCCAAGCTCCTTAGAAAGTCCGTCAGGGGAGACAGACTTCAAGTGTCCTGTGGAGTCCACTACAGGTGCTCTGCAGGACTCAGTGTCTCCATGCTAACTTGGTACTTGGATAAGAACCAGCAGTTAGATAATATGAGCCCATTTCTAGCATCCATTTTATTTTTCTTAACTGATGGAGTCAATCAATTCTTTCAGCATGTGAGATCTGCAGAAGTCAGTGAGGTAACTTGTCCTCATCTCCGTACACTTCATCTATCTCCAATGTATCAAAGGCTTTCCCAGCTGTTTCAACCATCAAGTCACTGCTTCCTCTGGTCTACATTAGCTTTGAATTTGCCTTCGGCTTCAGCAGTCTCCTCCTTTCTGGTTTCATTGCAAGCCACTTGAAACAGTACTGACCGATTCATCTAATATTTTTCGTTTGGCCTCCTTCAGCTTCACAAATGAATCAGACATAAACTCTTTGAACATAAATTCTATCACAGTCCAATGTTCCCTGCCTATATAATCGCATAGTGCATTGAGACATCAGAGGTCTCCTTTACCCTTCCAGCGATACCGCATTCATTCACATTTTGATCTGCTTTCATCTGAATACCACTACATTCTTCTAGAATCAAACTAACCAGTCTTCAACTAGCTTTTCTTAAAAACTTCCTTTTTGTATTATTTCATCACTGGTGCCCATAGTCACTTCCTCTCCACTACTGATTGAGCAAGTGTTAAGGTAAGATTTTTTCCAAACTCTGTCTATCCCCTTGAGAGTTCACCCTAACTCCACACATATATACTGTGCTGATCTGGTCTGCTCTGTCAGGAATGCAAACTGTGACCTCAACAGGACAGGAACTGCTCTGTGCTTTAAGGTAGTGAGGTCCTGATCCATGGACATTACTGTAATTTTTAAGGTTTAACAACAAGACCAGACAGCTGCAACACCAGTAAGCTGAAAGAGACAGCATTAGCCTGCTACACAGTACATCTGTTTCTGTTATTCAGGCCAGGGTTTGAGAACGATAGCAACTGTCTGCTATTAATAGCTCGATTAAAGGAGAGAAGATTTTCCCATTTTACAAGAAAAGTGTGTAGGCATTTTTTTTTCAGTTGCATATCTAACTTTTTGTGGTTTCTGGAGTAGACAGCAACTTTCAGCTCCTTACTACAAAGCCATGTTTGATGGATGGCACCCCCTTATTTCAGCATCCCAAGATCACCACTTACTTCCAGTGAATTTTCCAGTAAAGTACAAGTCACTGGTAAAACCTATAACATCTCAATCAGTAATACTAAGTCATTAGAGTGTCTGTCTTTTCCTGTGTGATAATAGGGAAAATTATCAGTGCAGGGACTCAGCGTGCAGGATTATAAAAGGAGTAGAGGTACATAGAGGTACAGTGAATTAAAATGCACGTTGACCTCGTACATGCCAGTACAAAGGATATTGGATTTGTTATATAGGGAGACTTGCTAAGAGACGTTGATTTTCAAAATTATTGAGAATCATATCATAGATACTTCTGAAGAAGAATAATTACACAAATACTTGCAGATGTAGCTCAGCATCTGTAAACATCTTGTGAGCAATTTTTTTTGTGATAAGTGAAATGAAAAGGTAGGATATGAGGCGGGTGAAGGAAGGCAAACAGTCGTAGAGCAAATTGTATTCTTGGTTAAAACAAAACTAGAACACACCTTTGAGCACCTAATCTGGTCTGAGAAGATTTCAGAGTACAAGACAGGCTCTCTTGAGAGTTTGTCCTGCTTCCCCTATGTCGTTGCATTGTCTATGCACTGAAAAGCTGTCCCCTGCAACATGGGTGTTCATTATGTATTTCCTCAGCTCCATACTTTCCCCAATGTGATAAAAATCACCAAATATGTTCAAAAACATACCTCAAATCACAGTTCATTGAGCTTATTCTACATAACTTAAAATAGTTAATATAAGAGAAAAATCAATATTTTAGACTGAATAACAGGAAAAAAAAAAAACAGGAAACAAAGCAACAATAAAAAAAAAAAAATCAGTTCGACAGGAGGATTCACCTTGGCTACAAGACTTCATTTT
This sequence comes from Ibidorhyncha struthersii, assembly GCA_013398815.1. Taxonomy (NCBI): domain Eukaryota; kingdom Metazoa; phylum Chordata; class Aves; order Charadriiformes; family Charadriidae; genus Ibidorhyncha; species Ibidorhyncha struthersii. The sequence goes on along the minus strand of VZSZ01004990.1, from coordinate 19,716 downwards.
CTGCTAGGACCCCGCAGTCCTGGCTTAGTCCTGGCTTTAGCGCTTCCTTTAAGGGTTCAGTGACATGCACACTCTGCATTAATCTTTTATGTGTTATGTTATATCCCTTTGTGGTCCAGTACTGACTCAACAACCTTCTGCCTTTATGTTCTTGCAATATAAAACGCTTTTGGTTCCGGTTGTCTTTGTAGTTTGTGTCCTGCAAAAATCTGAAACTAGAGACGTGAGCAAGGGTTTCTTTCTGAAGAGACCGTGGTGAAGTGCTGCTCGATGCTCTTCTAACCGCCGGTTTCCCACACGACGGGAAATTCGTGTTAAGATTGACACAGAGCTGACGATTTCACATTTCTCCATTCATTTGTTTCATTATCTGAAGCATTTGTATTTCCCGGATCATTCTGCACCTTGTGGTGACACGTTTTTGCTGACATTTGTCCTTAATTTATACCTCCATGTCTTTAAACGAAATACTTGCCACCTCACGTGAAAGGAGCTCAAACAAGTTACATTCCTTTGCGGATCGATCATAAATATTTATCTGATCTTTCGCCCACCGAGCGTTTGTATGTAACACAACGTTTAGAGCTCTTCTACTTACTTACTTTTGGATGCTCTCTAGTCAGAACTTCTCTTAACAGATGCTTTACAGCTCCTCTTTGCCCTATTAGTTCATTCACCAGGTGTTTTAATGAACGGTATTTGTCATAAATAAGCACGTTTCTGAGCCACTCTCCCCCTGTTCGCTAAGAACCCCCTAAGCGCTGTTAGGAATAAAAGCAGCCTCCCGCTATTTGCTCTTTATTTAGCCCCAGGCACGCCATTAAATCGTTAAAGCGGACACAACGCCGCCGATCGCAGCCGCGGCAAGTGGCGATGGTGGTGGCGCCACAGGATGGGGAGATGTCGCTTGTTGGCCCGGA
>VZSZ01004990.1:1127-15324 GCA_013398815.1 Ibidorhyncha struthersii | reverse complement strand
CCTCGCCGCTGCCGGGCAAAAACCTGAATTTCTCCCCGTTTTTGCAGCAGACGGGCAGCAGCCAGCCCGCTCAGGGGCCAGCCCGGCCTGCCTTCAGCCTGGGAGTAAATGGGGGCAGTGGTTCTGCATGACTTCGCAGGACAGCTTTTATCTCTATTACATAAAATTGTCGTGATATTAGTGCAACCAATACGTAACCTGGAGTCGGGCTGGTATGGCTAAGATCTAAATCCCACCCTGATATCTCTTTGATTTCTTCTCTCGTGTTTTGTCAGCTCCCGTAGTGAATCTTCTTTTTCTCATTCAGTTCCCTTTAATATTATCATGAATGATCTAATATCCTGTATTAATACTCTAATATTCTTTCTCTTTTCACTTGTTTCCTTGGTTTCTTTTTCCACTTGTTTTTGTTGACCTCCCTGACTCCACAGATTGCATCTGCTCTCCAGTTGTCAGAATGCTTTTTTTCCAAGAGGCAGTTGGATAGTTAACACAGCTGGATCCTCTCTAGAAACTGGGGTGTTTCACCTCTTCAGATGGTTTTGGGTTGGTGGTTTTTTTTGTATTTTGTTTTTTTTTTTTTTTTCTAAAAATAAAATGAAGAAAGGAACTAAGAATGAACAATGTTCCAAAATCAACAACTGTTCACATGACCCAGATGCATTTTACTGTTACCACTGTCTCAAGCAGAACGAATTCTTTTAGGATAATGAAAAGTGCAATTCAATATTCACTTCTTAGCACTGTTTCTCTACGATCTCTATACAACTGTGCTTTCCACAGCATGATTATATATCTTTTCATATGTTTTTCTGGCTCACGTCACTGGATAAAATTAGAAGTCTATAGCACACAGAGTCTTAACTCAAGAGATTCATAATGTAAACATGTCTGTAACAGATAATTAAAAAATTACTGGTTTTCTCTTCTTGGTTCAATAACAAAACATTGGAATTTGTTCAAGATCCAAGGGTTTTCCATACTTGTGTTAAAGACTAGAGAAAAGCAGAAAAAAAATGTTACATTTTATTTTTAAATACAAATCACAGTCTGGACCCTGCATTATGAATCCTGAGTTTTGATGGATCACTGGAAATTTTGCAGCAGCAATACCGAACAGTAGTAACATTCTCGTACGAACCACTGGTTCTGAAAATAACATTAGAACTTGAAAATGCAGTTGTGGTGTAAGCCAATGAGCACAGTATGCAAACAGCACAGATAAAGTATTGAGATGCATTTCACGTTGCATCAAAGACTTTGCAGGAGCCTCTTGATTTATAGCAGCTGAGAACCTGATGAAGGGCGCTTTTCCCAAACTGGCAAAGATTTACCAGAACGGTAGTCTAGATGCAATTTTTTCCTTAGACACCTGTGTTAAAACTAGAGCATGCCCTTATGCCTGTAAAGAGTTCAGTGAAACAACGAGATACCACATGGACCTATGACTTGGCCCATGTGGACGTGTTCAAGTCCCAGAAGCTCAGTCTGCTAAGGATGTAAACAGATGATGGAATCATTGCAGACAAGCTTCTTGCTGGAGCTCTATCCCATCTCCCTGAAATAACAAGGCTGTGGGGTCCCTTCTCCCCTCACCCTCGACTCAGTCCAAGATAGCTGCATCCTGCTCTGTGGAGTCGGTGCAACAAAACAGCATGCCAGGCTTGGGAACCCAGTGAAACCCGGTGAAGTGACTGCAAAACGGCAGCTAACTTCAGCGAGGCTAGGATTTCACCCACTGTACCGACAGGCCTTCCCCTTGCTCAGAAACCCCGCTGCCACCAAGGCTGAGGCCAGTCGCCGTCCTTGGTCTCCCCAAAGCACCATGCCATTATCACCGCATTAAGAACAAAAACTGACAGTGTCAATTACTTCTGGGAAAAGATAATAAGGGGTTTTTTAAAGCCTTAGAGCTGTTTGATCATAGCCCATTTTTAGATCCTGGTCTGAGGCGTGTTTGTTTATATTCTCTTTGCCCACTGAAGGCTGCCTTTTGGTAGAAAGTTGAGTTCCCTTGAAGCTATCACGTTACGATTAGTATTCAGACATGTAAACCAAAAGAAAAGTCTAAATGAAATCATATTTGAGAGGCATTTCCAAGCTTTCTAAGAGAAGTATAAATAATCAAATGATTTTGCAGTCTATAGTCAGGCTGATCTTGTTTTACAGCTGCTCAACCTGTAAGCAGGTTTAAGCAAATTAGTGCTGGAAACAGAACAAAATATTATGATAGCACTGCAAACTCCTGCATCCACATTCTGACCAGCTACTATGGCCCCATGATTGGTGTTTATTATCGCATTTGTCAGCATTTCCATTATAAACACTCTAGTGTGGAGGGTTTATAACTCAGCTATAAAAATTCCCTCCAGGATGAAACTTGATAAGTGAAGTCTTAGTTCAACAACACTTTTTTTTTTTTTTCTCTTACAAACTTTACAATAAATTAGTTTTTGAAGTCACAGGGGTACTAAGCAAAAGTGATGGAAAAGAGTTTTTGATTTATTTTTGTTCTCCTTCAGATCAGCGGTGCTTCTAAAAGAGATTTTCTATGTACCCCTTTTGGTCCTTTCAATGAACTTGGACCTTTTGTTGTTGGGTTTTTTTTTAATAAAAAGTAGCCAAAATGCTGAGGCTTAAAATGGGACTGCTGTGCTTGCCGAGTCTCCATTTTCATAAGAATTTTTTGTTTTTACTAGGCTTGAATACTACCAATCTGCAACAATGGCAGCCAAGCTTTTCCTATTACTTATACACCAGCACAGTTAGAAAGACGAACATGTATGCTCATAATAATCTTTTTCTAGCACAGTAGAAATTGTTGTCTTTTCTAAGAAGTTGCTAAATATAATCAGTTCAGACTATTTTCTCTTAAACTTTACTCCAAAAAGCATGCTCGTTTCAGGCATTTAAATGAATATTCATCACAACAATATACCTACAATAAAAGAATTGACTAAATAAAAATGTTCAAGCGCAATAGCCTCAAAAAGGTAGCTGTTTAAGAATTGCAGCTCAGGTATTGTTTAAAAATTTGCCTGTATTTCATTCAGATCTTACTTTTTCCCCTCTCTGCCCCAGTTTCAGGGGTAATCTTTGGTCTGTTTGGCAGTAAATTTTGAGCCCTTAAAAATTTTCACAGCCACCACTCCACGGATCACCAGCCACAGTCCAGTTCAGTGGTCCCTACACACCTGAAATTCCTATTCCTTCAAAGAAAATAAAGTAGGCAAGCAATCCTGTAATCTTTACTTTTGAGTTCTGTCTTGTCAATCTTCACATGAATACATACTTGTAAGGATGTATTTAACTTTGTGTGCATTACATTATCTTAGGGTGGCTCATACTGCTCTCAAAGGCTTCAGAGCTGTAACTGTGATTCAGACCATCTCCTCCTACAGAGGGGTTTCGAATGGTTCCCACATAGTTATTGTAGTGCAGGACAGGCTTCAGTATTGTCACACGGAGCTTTGTTTCAAACCAAAGCAATCGGGCACCCTGAGATGCTAGGGCTGGTTTTGCTTTTCTCTTACTCCTGCCATAATTTCAAAAAGAGAGACAAAGAGCTTTCTTTTGGTTTAACTCTCTCTCTTTAGCTCTGAAAGCAGAAGAAAGGTGGTAGTTCTCCATGTTACTTCCAGTTCCATCTTGTCTTGCTCCAAGCCTTACTGGGGTTCAAGGGAAGGTAGTGCATTTTATGATTTTCTATACAGCAAAGAGGATATATGTTCATGGAGAGTCTTCACCACAAATAAATGAACTGAGACAAGGAGGAGAAAATTCAGATGCTGATACCTTTTTTTCTATCTTTGTGTACTTATTATACAGTCTTTAACTTTGTTAATGAATTATGACCTTTGAAACTTACAGCTATAAGAGGAAAGAGTGGTGATTATAGCGCTAAAGGATACAGGAATAAATATACTATAGCAAATACCATCACTGCTTGAACATTTCAGGTTCACGTGGGATAGATGATGTCTCTGATCTGGATAGAAGGTAGCTTAACAAAGACTTTTAAAACAACCAGTGATTTAGGATCATTCACTTTTTGTGTGACCAAGATGAGTTATCATATAAAGGTCCTGATTTTTTGGACTGGATTTTTTGCTGAAAGTAAGGGCATTAAAAAGTTGTGACCTGAAAGCATAGCCATTATTTTGGTCTTTGATGGTGAAATGAAGGTGTGCAGCTCCACTAGCCCTTTTCTCTTCAGCTGTGAGTAGTGATTACAGTGCACTTACTGCTCATATGCACTGCTGCTGGAAAACTATAGTGCCCTGGGATTCCTACTCATGCTCTTAGCTGCTTGGCAGGGCTGCTTCTCTGTGGAAATCCAGGTGCAAAGGAGGCACTGGGCCTTGCTCCCGGAGCCCTGCAGCAGGAAGGGGGCCACGCTGTCTCCACGGGGTGTTTCTGGGTAAAATGCCAGTTGCAAAAAGCACCCACCCCAATAAATACAAGGAGAGATTAGAAATATAAATAAAAGTTTCAAAACACAGGCAATACACAGAAACTTTCGCAAGCGTAAGGGAAGACCCAACAAAGCCTCGACACCCCACTCTGACCCTCGAGCTGGTGGCCCTTTGAATTCACCTTTTACCCCTCCACTGCTCTCCTGCTCTCTCTCCTGGTGAACAGAGGGCCCTCGAAATACAAAGAATGTCTCCTTTAAAACACGTTTGTTTGAAAAATGAACGCAAAACCCGGTAGAGCTAGATCCAGCCACAGCACATCAGATTTCATGTTGCAACAGTGTGCTACATTTTCTATTAAAGCTGGCGCCAGTGATCACATTCTGCCATTCAGTCCACTCTGTGTGGTTGTATATTTTCTTAATGAGGATCTGAAATCAGCCCCTTTCACTTAACTGACAGTCTGCCAGAATTATGCCATCTTTCCAAATGCAGAGATCATACGATCCATCTGTTGTCTGCAGCTATGCAGGGGAAACATTTTCCAAAGAGAAATGTGGGTTGGCCCCAAAAGTATGTAATTATCCAAATGCTGAAGTGTTTCAGATGTTTCAAGGTGCTCTTGGACCTGATCTTGGCCATCTAAGCTCCTCTGAAGTCTTTTAGAATAATGTACATAACTAAGCCATTGAGTTGGCAGGAAATTTTCAGAGTACAGGAATAATTTAAAAATTATTCTTAAATAACTTTGAGCTGAATCAGAGATTTAGGACTCAGCAATATCATCTGGGACATTTGGGAGTGCTTACACTTCTAAGTAGTTCACATTTTTGTTGTTAATATTATCACATATAAAATGAAACATAAAAAGTATTATGTGAATATGCAGAAAGATGTTTAATCTATTTTTAATCATATTTTAATGATATACCAGAACACTGCAGTAACTCTGCAGCATCCTTGACTCTCATAACTACAAACTTCTAGATGCAAGAGAAGTTGTAAGATGATGAATAATAGTCATGGAGAGAAAAATAGGAAGAGGAAGAGGAAGAGGAAGAGGAAGAGGAAGAGGAAGAGGAAGAGGAAGAGGAANAAGAAAAAGAAAAAGAAAAAGAAAAAGAAAAAGAAAAAGAAAAAGAAAAAGAAAAAGAAAAAGAAAAAGAAAAAGAAAAAGAAAAAGAAAAAGAAAAAGAAAAAGAAAAAGAAAAAGAAAAAGAAAAAGAAAAAGAAAAAGAAAAAGAAAAAGAAAAAGAAAAAAAAAGATTGAAAGACTGTGAAATGAAGGGCTATCTTAGATCTTTTCCTGCCTTACTTGAAGATGCGTGGAATTAATTTCATATAACATCTGAGCCAGTTTAAATTTGCTTTGCAGATATCTTGAATATTGCCAAATATGATTAAACTGATAGTTTAGGTCCTTATCAGGTGCCATCTCCTTGACATACAGAACCCAAATTTTAATCATGAGCAAATGCAGCTTTCACTGAAGTACTGATAACTATGCTTGAACTACTAAACCAAGCCTTGGCAAGATGCAGTTCAAGTCCTGTTGCTGAAAACTTCTTTACCAGCCCCAACGTATTAAACTTGGAGACATGCACATGGCCATCACTTTATTCTGTCAACCATACGGGGGTTGACAACAGTGTAAGTCAACTCTCACAGTTATGTGTTCCGCACATCCAGGAAATGAATGAGTACAGTATCCCCTCTCAGATCACAACTGCCATACCTATAGACTGAACCATATTATACTGAGGAAGTTCTGTGATGTTAATAGCGTGGGGTTTGCCCTTGGAGAGAAATGAGTTCTTCCCAAGCTATGATGAGAACATTTGGTACTTGTCATATTTAAAATATACAAGCATATTTCCTGAAAAAAACCCCCAGAGATTTCTCATATTCTGTCTGAGACCAGTAAAAGCATAAATCTTCAGTGCCCCATTGGCCAAATCCTTTGAAAGATCCAGTGCACAAGCCAAGTCTTTGACTGGGGAGGATTTTGGAATATCAGGTCAGTGTCTTTTGCCTCCAAGCTGAAAAGGCATACTAGGCAGCTGAGAATGGCACAGAAAGTGAAAAGTTCTAGTGACACCTCCTTCAACCCTGCTTCCCCTCCCAAAACGCAATTCTCATGAAGCTATGGGTCATTAACATTATTTATTGGGAGGGTTTCTGAATCACTTCCATACCACAGAAACACGCAATATCACCCCAAAGATGTCATGTGACCTCAGAGATGAAAAGAGAAGGCTTTATGCCCAAAGTCTTTTCTTTTGCTGAAAACATACGACGACACCTTTTCAAATGACTGGAAGTCTACACTGAGATTGGTAATGTTTGCCTTGCAGTTGCATGTTGGAAACGCTGGTGGCACCGTGGAGGTTTCCTACTCGGTGAAAATCTAGGCACAACACGAGCTACCTTTGCTGGCGTTTCTTTCCACTCTATGTATAACGCTACTACAACCTGTATGGCGCTGCAACTGTATTGCAAATGGGGTGATGCTACCTGCATCATTTGTGGTGCCACAGATGTTATTGGGGAGCCACTAATCCATTCCCTTCTGGTTTGGTGCCCTTGCAGTAGCACCTGTTCCAGGGTGGATTTCAGATACCATTTTCGAATGCTCTTGAACAAAGTTTAACAGCAAATTTTTGTCATGTAATATTTTGCTAACCTTTATGACTTAAGGAGCAATGGAAATCCTTTTCTTGCCTCAATGAGCAGTTTGGGAGGGTATGTTTGAAGAAATATAATGGCTCCCATAACCACAAGGAATGAAAAAGCATCTTCTGTCCTTTTCTAGCTGTATAGCTTGCTTCTGATCTTCGCTAGGTCTGTGAGAATATGAAGGGCTGTTTCTTGTAGTGACAGCTGAGTGACTGTATCGCCTTTTTTCCTGCTGTCTATACGCCTTTGGGTTGGCCCCTTACCCTTGATGTGAGCAATTATGAAGTACCTCCTATTATACATCTGATTTAGCATTAAGAACTTAATTTCCCAACAGTGTGTCTAATCTTTAAACGTGGTTATTTTTCTTCTTTTTTTGGATGAAATTTACTACCCACAGCGAGTTCTGTGTGGAAACAGTAAGACTTAGACAGTTAACCTGCCAGCTACACTAACAACTCAGATAGTTTGACATCCAGAGCAGACTATTAGTTCCCGCAATGAACTGACAACATGAAACCGCAGATGGAAGGATTTGGTGTTGTAAAATTTTACCTGCCAAATTGGAGGCTACGTTGTCCTTTCAGAAGAGACAGCCCATTCTGGGATGCGTCTTCGAGGAGAATGTGGCAGCTGTTTCACTTTGTACAGCAACATGACACAGTGTTATACGAAAGAAAATATGGAAAATTATCTTAGTTGATTGAAATTAAGCCAAATGACAGCATGCCATACCACAGCCACTCAATTACATACGTTGAATGTAGATAAAGTTGTAGTTACCCATAATGGAATCTGGCCAGAAGACAACATCGTGAGTCTTTCCAAGACACTAAAGGATTTCCACTGACCAAAAGTTTAACATGTTGGCTGATAATAGCTAGGTTGAAGGCCATTTGGGGATAACCAAAATAGATCATAAATGTCACTGTAGATAGCATATGGCTGTAAGCCATTGCGATATAATTGATCAAACTTCTATCTCTTTGAAAGGAATGATGACCATTTCACTGTCAAATAATCCTCATTCAGCAAAAATTCCTGCAGACATACGTCATTCAAATTACCCATACCTCTGATACAACGACTGCAAGGAAGCAGTGCAGTAATCTCTGTGAGGCTTTAGTTTGTTTTTATATTGCCTTCTTTTTTATCAAAAAGGTATGCTCTTAAATACTATGTATTGTTGTAGAAAAAAAAAGATTATCAACTGAAGGTGTAAACTTCACTGTTTTGTAATAAAGCCCTTGCTATATTCCTCTGCCTTTAAACTAATTACAACATTTGCTGTCACCAAGAGCTGCATTAACCCATTTGCAAATTGTTTATCAGCAAAGAATAACATTAGATCAGACATTATAAAATTTCATAAACTGCTTGAATATGAATTGAGACATAAACCTGATCATATTCTAGTCAGTAGCATATTTTGGAATGAAGGTTCTGCTCTGACTTTGAAAATCTGAGCCATATCTTACTGCTTAGGATCCAGCCCATATGCACACCACTGAGCTCAAATCATCTTTGCACCTTACTAGGTCAACATACTTTAACAAGAACATTTCTACTGGGCAGAAAATACATGGATGTTTTTAAGACTGAAAAAAATTACAACCCTCATGTAAAAGATTATTTTTCCAGTCATGGAAAATTCCACAAATTCAGCTAAATATTAAGGAACAATGACTGACCCTTTACTCCAAAGGCAGTCTCTCTTAAATATTCCTTTTTATTCAACAATACTCTCAGGCTGGGTCTGCTTCCATTTATTTTTTATTTAAAGTTTAATTGACCCATTTTAGGGCTTCATCCAAAGCCCACTGAAACACTCCCTTTGACATCAAAGGATTTTGGACTGAGTCCTTAATGAATGCAAGCACAAATGTTCTAAAAGGAGAAACAAATATTTTTCTGCTTCTGACATGAACTATTTTTAGTGCTGCAAGGTCAGATAGTAGATTTTGGCATGAGAATATGTTTGATACAGATACTTTTCAAGGCAGAAGCAGAAGCAGTGGGGTATTTGACAATACAGCATGGATATAAATACAGATCCTTGTCTGGAGGTCAGAGTACATAGACACATATATACATGCATACATACCTGCACAGTGAATGTGTGTTAATTTACTTTAACGTGTTCATAAACTACTGCTTCTTTTGGAAAACTGCCCTAGGAGTTCAGTAATTAACATTTGTGTTCTAGATCTGCTTCATTGTGTGACCTACTATATGACCTTTAGGCAGAAATTAAAACCAGAATATGGACTTATGGACAGATCAATGTCTAGTGAGCAAGGTGTTCTCTACAGGCAGGTGAATGAGATTGGGGCTGTAAAATGAGGGGTAATGGTGTACGGTAGGTCTTTAGGCATCATCGCTAATAGCCCATAACACAAAATAATTATAACCTCCCCATTTAGAAAGAAATGCATAAACTTTTGACTGCCTTTTCTGAAAGGAAATACAACTTGGCAGAGGTGGAAATAAACCCCTGCTCCCTCAAAAAATCTTCCAGCTCTAAGTAAGTGTCCTTAGAAGCAAGGTAACTGTGGAAAGAATTAGATGGGTGTTCATTTCTGTGAACCTTTCCCCTCCAGGCTCCTCTCCTCTGCATGGCTACAGTCAGCCCCTGTGTGGTCTTGGGGCAGGAGGAGGAGGAGGTGGATGAGTTCCAACTTGCAGACCTGGCATTCAATCAGGCTACCAATCAAAAAAACATTTCCATTTGCCTAGGAGAGCACATGTGTGTTAGGACAACCTTCCAAGCCGTTTCCCTCACACCAGGCTTTGCTGCCTGCCTCAGAGGTAAAGGAGAGCCTATTACCCTGTCTAAAGAACTCCTGTGGCGCTCCTCTGAGTCATAGGTGTTTCTTACATGACCCTTTTTTTCATCTTCTTCTCTGAGGTCCCAAGAGCAGCCGTAAGTCCAAAGCATACCACACTGAGTAGGAAGCACAGGGGGTTCTTCCCCAGGCTGCAGACATGGCTACTGGGGGAAAAGTCCGCTTCCATGATGAAATTCAGATTCTAGGTCTCTGACTCGAATTGCAGGAGCTGCAGGGAGAAGCCCTAGGAAGAAGGCTTTGTGGAATGCCTTATCCATCATCTGTGCCCGAGGTCTGCCCTCCCCCACCTTGGAAGAAAAGGCAGAGTTCGTGGCTAAAAAGACCTGAAGTTTTATGGAGTTTCCACAGGCCAAGCGTACTGAAAGATTGACTATATAGATTTGAGTAATGTGTGGGAGCAGAAAGAATACAAAAAGGATATATTTACATAGTTCAGAAAAGATGGAAGAGATGGAAAAGAAAAAAAAAAAAAAAAATAAAAGGAGCTGAAATAGCAAATAAGCTCCATTATTAATATAAATAACTATTATCCCCTGGAGTGCAGATAAGCTTGTTTTACTAAGCAGTCTTTTCAGATTTAGACATGAAACCACATAAACAAGGCCCAGAGCCATAATTAGGGGCAGAGCTCCACCACAGCATTAGATATGTTGATCTCTTGCAATAGGAAGGACTGGGCTTCGCTGGGGTGGAGAAGAGGATGCCCCTCAGGCTTCCACCAAGGTACTCATGCTCTGCTTAAAAAGCCCGATCCACTGCCACGAATTATTTCTGGAGCTGAATAAAACATATATAAATGAAAGATTTCATATCAAAACACGTGTTGCGACTCATGTCAGTCTGAATTTATTAGGACACCTGCCTCCTACGTGGGATCGCTCGTTTGATAATGGGAAAAGAGGTATTTCTTGGCCTTGCACTGGGGCGAAGATCGGGAGGAACGGCCGATGGCGGGCAGCGCACGGCCCCCTGCGGAGGGCGGCGCAGCGCTCCCTGCCGCCGGCGCAGCCCCGGGCCGGGCGGGGAGCGGGGCTGGCCGCGCACCGGAGGGGCTGGGAGCTCTGGAAGAGACGAGGCTTGGCTTCAGGGAAGTTAAAAATAAGTAAATAGATAAATAAATAAATAAGCCACCGTGACACCCTCCTGTGCCAGCAAGCCGTTAGGACTTTTAGATGAAGGACCGCGTCACGACGAGCTTGAAAAAAATAAAATGAAAATCACTGTAGTCATTCTGAGGGCAGCGGCGTTCTCGAGTCCGCCCGAGCGAGGAAAAAACCCACCCGGGGCTCGCCGAAACACGGCGGCTTTGGAGGAATCTCTGCAAACAGAGCCGGGAGCGGGCGGGCGGCATCCCCCGCCCGTGAAACTCGGGTGACCCATCCTGAAGGGACTTGGGCTGCCGCGGGAGCACGGCGGAGAGCCCGCCTCGCTCTGCCCGAGGGGGGGCAGCGACTCACCTGGCAGCCGTGCCCGCCGCCGCCGGCCGCGGCGGAGACCGGCGGGGAATCGTGCCCTCCGGTGGCCGCCGGCCGCACAGCCCCGGCGGCCGCGCTCCCCCCGCGGCCCGACCCCCGCCGGCGGAGCCGAGCGGCACCGCGCCCGCCCCCGCCGGGCCCAGGGAGCCAGGCTTCGGCATCCGAGATGCTTTGGCGGCTCTTCCCTTGGTTGCGTGAGCGTTCTTGGGTGTATGAGCCGCCGCAGTGAACAGGAAGAAAGAAAAAGGAGAAAGGAGACGGCAAACGGGTCCCGCTCTCAGACCCTTGATAGATTCTTTCTGCCCGTTTGCTGCTGCTCTGCACGAGTTTGTACAGGGCACGGTGAGAGTTCCCAGCTCGGTTCCTGGCGTGCTTTGAACACAGCGAAAACTACAACCTAAACGTCAGCGTGGAAGGCTGCTGGGCGCTCTCTCGTAGCTTTTGAAGAGATTGGGTCTTGACCAGACTTTCACCTAGCATCTGTAGGAATTAAAATACCTGGCCCTGGAAATCAGTGGGCAAACTTCAGTTGATTTCAGTGGCCTTTGAAACAGGTCTTGAAGGTACAGCTTCTGAGGAAACACTTGACCGAAGGCTTCCACATCGAAAATACTCGTGCAGCCTGTCTCTAAATGTGCATGTATGTAATAGTTACGTTGCTGAATATCCCAAGAAATCCCTACTAGTAAGAAAGTTTGGTATTTTACCACAGTGAACAGCCTTTGAGAGCTAAATTCCAATGTGTGTATATGCATGCCATACGGGGAATACTAAACAGCCTATTGCAACCCAGTTGTAATTTCTGTGTATGCACATAACACACTGGTGAGCAACATTGTCGTTGTAACCACCAGATTCTGTGCTCATTAGTTCTTAAACTTCTGCACTGATTTATAGACAGGCAGACAAAATCGGGCCTTTCATTCATTCTTAAACAAAAATCAAAGAAATACTCAAACTGTCAGCCTACTCCCCTCAAAAGCTGCAAGGTTTCTGCCTGGCTAAGGCAGACCCTGCTTGTCCCAACCTGAGAGTGGCTCAGCAGCTAATGGGTGTCTACACAAGGAGCGGCATATAGTCACAAGGAGCAGCATATAGTTGGGGGGAATCCCTTCCAGCTGTTCCCCTGTGATCAGCCATGACCACGGTGATCATCACAGCGCAACTTGTTCTGTCATTCTGCTAAGCTTATTCTTCATTTCATCTTCCTAGGAGCTTTTCATTAATTTAGCTCCACGTTTGTACCCACACCTGTAATCTAGGTGGTTACTTTACCAGTGTAATACGTTACTGCACAGATGACAAAATGCTGGAGTTCTCTATGTCCTCACAGTGCCCCATGTGAGGGCTGATCCCACAGCACACGTTTTCCTGAGCTGAGGCCCAGGGAAGCTTGCATGAATAGACCTGGAAATATCCCTAGAAAGGCCCTGGAGCTGCTTGCAGCTTCGCTTGCCACCTCCAAAGAGCAAAGCAGGGTTGAGAGCCTGCCCAAGGAACCAGAGGAACCCTCACGCCAGCCATGCCTATGCGTAGCAGGGAACAGGACATGGCATTCTTCATCCCATGCTCCAGAGTGGTCTGCATGTCTACTTCAGTGGCTTTTTGAGGTTCAAAGCAGATGGTTTAACAGTGTGTGAACTACACGATGATTACTGTTCTAGTGTGGAATACAAAGCCTCCATCCCCACCAGAACTATATGTTTCAAAATAAACTAGAGTTGAATTGATTTTCTTTAAACTCTGCACAGTCCCTGCTCCCTTTCCCACCCAACACACGTATGCGTGCACGCTGCAGAGGATCAACTATACCCGTGCACACACACACACACACGCACACAAACACACCACTATGTCTTTCTCTCTCACACAGTCCCCCAGACATGACTCTGTGACATGTCCACCCTCTACCAGACACACCTCCGCACACTCCAGCACAAGGCAGTATTGCTGCCCACCAGCAGGCCTGGGGGATCCAGGCGGGCTCCCACAGCCAGCCCAGCAGCAGGTCCCCAGGGCCAGACCGCTCCCACCACAGCTCTCCTGGTCCCTGCACTCCTGTGGTGGGTCTTGGCAGTAACAGCATGGGCTGTTTCCTTAGCTCCTGAGCGCAAAGACAAAGCAAAAACCAAAAGGGAAATGACGGGTTTTTCTGTGTAGTCATGGCTCATACAGCAATGTGCAGGTCCCAGGTAGTACCACACGTGTTCTGCTAACTACCGCTTGTTGCTTTTGCTGCAGTTTCCATGAAGATTAACTGACCCTAAACCCTACCATCTACCGTGGTCAATCCCCCTCCTGTCTCCTTAAGGTTACCCCCTCCCTACATTTCTCTGTGTTTTCTGGTTTTCCAAACCATGTAACACTCCCTCTCCACCTGTCCCTGCCTCTCCCACACACCCTCCTCTGCACATCCTCCTCCTGCCCCATGGCAAGCAGGTGACTCTGCACCTCCCTCCGTTCAGGCAGTGGACTGATTCCATTGATTTTGCTGGTGTGGGGCTCCACCGTCCAGGCATGGCCCCAGCGTCCTGTTCCTGGCAAGGTAACAGTTACCCAAAACCAGATATGGTTTTGCACTTTGATCTTTTTTTCTTTTTTTCCTGTAAGAAACGGGGAGGTGAGAGAAAAGAGAGGAAGGGAGGAAGGAAGGCAGGCAAGCACCCAGAGCTGCCTACAGATGCTCACCACCACTGTTTCCAACCTTTGCTCTGTAATGACACTGCTCAGCACTCCAGAGGAGCACCGGCGCTCTGGGCACAGCCAAAATCATTGGTGAGAG
>VZSZ01004989.1:30824-88602 GCA_013398815.1 Ibidorhyncha struthersii | reverse complement strand
CTTCCAACCCTGACTGTTCTGTGATTCTGTGATTCTGTGTGTTTTAATAGTTGAGGGTTCACTTGTTGTCTCATAATTCAGCTTCATGGAGCTCTTGATAGATTCTTTCTGTGAGGGAACAGGAAATTAGAAAGTATATGAACTACAGACATCCTTGTGTATATATATATAAGTGCATATACACACAAATGTAAGTGGGTATATATGTGTGTGTATACATATATACGCATGCATATAAGCGTGTATTTTCTAAGTACCACTTCTCTATATAAGTATGTATATTCCCCTTTCATATTATGGTCAAAGTTGTTGTCCTGAAAAATTAGTTTGCACATCTTTTAATGAGATAAATTCAAATCTTTTGAAATTGAAGCTATAAAAATTTAAAACAGAAATTAAGAATTTATTTACTATTTGAGAAGCAGCATTGCTTGGAAAATACTCAAGAGACATGACTTTTATCACCTCAAAATAAAGAGGTACTTTGACATTTACTGTATATATGCAATAATACAGTATTCAGGAGGCTTGTATTTGAGGACTGTATGTGAACTGTTATGATTTAATCTTAAAATTCTAGTATGAAATATTTCCTTAATGTTATATTTTAGTAACTTTTTAAACATCTTATTCTCTATTATTGTCTTATGTACTTGTAGTAGATCCTGAAAGATCTTTCGGAATTGTAAGCTGCTCAGGATCAAGAGTCTAGTATGTGTTTGATGCATTTCGCTTGACGGATTTGAAGGATGATTTCCTAGGGGGACTCGGATGACAGACTAAGGAAGCTTTACCTCTCCTTCCTCTTTAATGCTATGCAGTATGATATATGCTCAGAAAATTCAGCTTTTTTTTTTTTTTTTAAAAAAAAAAGACAAATAGAGATTGAGCACTAATCAGTTCTGCTCATAGTGCATCTCTCTCCATTCAAAGCTGAAGGGCCTCATTTTCCTGAGTACCCAGCATGAATGGTTCAGATAGCTGTGGGTATGAAATCTCCCTCTGCCTGGTAGCTTTGCAACATCAAGTTTGGTTATTATTTATCTAATGTATTCAATCTCATGGGTTAAAGAGAGAGAAAAGCAGGGGCTAAGTTAATCATTGCAATCTCCTCTAGAGAAATAGCCTGAGAAGTGGTCGGCTCTGCTGAATGTCTGAAAACAGAAACAAATCTGTGTGCTGGAGAAAGGAAGAGATTAAAGGTGAATAAGTTCAAAAATCCAAGGCTCTCTTCCAGAGAAAGTCCTGACAACAGCAAAGGTGGTCCAGATAGAAACCTTTTGTTACTCTCTGCTGTGGCTACGAGCTATCTTTCATATCATCGCTTGAAGGTAATCACTTAAAGTCTTATAGATTGAAGTAAAAATCTCACATCAAAATCCAGCAGGTTTATTGAGAAACAAATTGGAAAGCAGAGCTCTGAAGCAGTGGATTCACTTAGACTGCAGTAATTTGTACAACCTGCAGATTCAGACTAACCTCATGTTTTGAGGCAAATCAAATTCTGTTTGGAAAGGCCAAGATACTCTTCTTTCCAGGACAAAAATATGTTCTTGCCCATTCCATCATTTAGGTGTAAAGAAATAGCTCCAGGTATAACAACCAATTACATGTCTACTTCATGGTAGTTAAACACGGTGTTCACAAGGGGATGTTTCATGATTATTTCAGATTTTCAAGATACTTTTTTGTAAAGAGGTAGGAAGATTACAGCCTGGTATGGACAGTTTCTCTGCTAATTTATCTGTGGCTAATGCAAATATTTAATCCTTATGGCTGCAGGGCGAAGTGTCTGTATTTAGCCCTCAGTGTGGATATGCTTTCATTGTTTAACTCTGCATTAGATATTTTAAGACCTGCTTTGCAACCACTGTCTCATCCATCCCACAGAGTAAAGAATTGCTAATATTAATAATTTGTGTGTAAGCAAATCCAAAACCTTTTTCCTTTCTTTCTTGCTGGTACTAGTTACTGTGTTATGTTAGGATTCAGGTTTCTTTAAAAAAAGTAATTGATTATATGTCAGCTGCACAAGTGGAGGTTATGTAAGGTTGAGGAAACTTTGTCCTTTACTCTCTGTATGTTACTGCCTAGAGGCCTAGTAGGACCCATCATGGCATGCAGGCGGAAGAATATTTTGATGATTGTGTAAAATGTGTTATGTGATATATTAAAGGGATTATGGCACTGTGTAAGACTTACTATGGCATGTTTAGGGGTATTAACAAAGGTAGATTGGGGAGAAACGGTGTGGTAAAAATAGAAGAAGGGGTTAAAGGACCTGGTTGAGTGTAATCAATTTGCAGATCAGTACACTTGTCTGACTGAGTCCTATGCTTAATTACCACATTTTGCCATATCTTCTTACTAAACTTAATTTTTACTGTCTGTGTAGTTGAGCTCTCCATCCTGAGTGTGTGTGTGTGTGTATGTGAATATTAATAAATTTAAAACTGCAGTAGCCAGTGAGCAGGAGAAGAGGTCTTAGTACCAGCAGCTGGAGTTGGGCCATGAACCTTCAGAGGCTCGCAGGTCTCAGCTGGGGAGACCAGAGGATCGGGGACCACCTACTGGATAGCCTGAGTGTCTAGGGCAGCTGCTGGAGGGATTGATATTGCACATGCACATATAACATAACAGATGTATGTATTTATGTGTATATGGACACCCATGGTGTTACGTTCTACTAACAATGTTCAATCCTGGTCAGGTGGAGAGGAGGAAGAGGGATCAGGCTGCCTGTTTGTATGAGTGCTGTGTGTTTTCTGTCTACGTTGATCTGTGTGATGTGTGAATATGGGTATATCTATATACGTACACTATATAATGTGCATGTGTGCTTCTTGGGAATGAATTCTCAACCTCACTACTGGCTGGAGATGGGGTCACAGAGGTGTAGCGACCTATTAGGCTCTGGGATTTGGCAGCTTCTAAGAAAGAACTTCAGTCTGAGCAAGCGAGGCTCTTTTTTAAAAAAAAAAAAAAAAGCGGTATGTGCAAGAATATTTTTGGAGATGGATCTATTACTGCCAAGCAGGTTTAAACCTCCTGCCTTGTAGATGGTGATTCATTCTTATATCCACTAACATTGCTCTGTAATCCTTAGAGAACTTCCTTTCTTGAGATTGTGTCACAAGCTATTTTCATAGAATAAGGAGACTTCAAAATAAACTGACAAGCAGAAGAATCACAAGTCATATAAAGAATAGGGGAACTCACTTTATTAAACTGCCTTTTTTTGAACAACAGCACAAGCAAAACTTACGCTTCTTTAGGTGTGATATTATAAAAATGATCACTTTGCTATTACAAATTAGTACTGCTGTTGAGGAAATGACTAGCTGAGGTTAATTTTTTGGGGTGTGGGGATGGGGTGGGAGGCTGGCTGCTAAATCACAGGATCTAGTTTACTTGTTTCCTGGGGCTAAAGGCAGAGTATGTTCTTGTGAAACAGGAAAGATTTAAATGACTTTTCTATTTGAAGTACAACTATACATTCCTTCCTCTACTTGCACCCAGAGACTGATATGGCAAATGGAAAGTCTGTTTGCTCTTAGAAAGTGTAACAAGATTTTCTCAGTGCTTATAGAATATTTCATGGTTTTAAACATTAAAATTAAAATCACGGCACATAGAAAATTTTGACCTGAATTGTTCAATTTGTTGAAGTCATAAAAAAACAAACCCCACATTTTTATAACAGACAGTGCTGCAAACCTGAGTTGTCCACGCTGTTACCGTCACACAGGAGCTGTAATTCCTAGTCTATTTAAGACAGCTTTGGATTCAAAATTTTTTAGCTATTGAGGTAAATTCTCCAAGGGGAAGGTTCCTGTTATTCAGTTAAACTGGCAAGGGAAGACAGGTTGTAATAATTAAAAAAAAAAAGATAGCACTGACAGTTACTACAAAAGACATCTGTCTGAATGGGAGAAAAGTTGCTAATTTGAGAGACAAACTTACAGCAATCATTTAGGTAATTATATTAAATTATGGTTAATATAAGTAATCATAATTATTTAATTATAGCATAATTCAGTACAGTTAGATTCAGTCATGAGATGTGTTTGGTGTCTTGCCTGCAGAGAGGGAATACTCTCAGACGTAGTGTGTCTGTATCTTGTGTGAGCTGCCACTGCATCCAAAATGGACTTAGAGTCACTAATGCCGTTCACACAGCTGGAAGCTCATGGAATGACAAGTGATGGAAATAGAGGAAAGAAGCGACTCACCTCACCTTGTAGCCTATGAAGGCTTGTCCTGGAAGTACAACAGTTTTCTAACATTATGTCTGGTGGAGTTTAAAATTCCTAAGTGCTGCTTTGCTTTTTAGTCTTTTCTCCAAATGATTATGCCACAGTTTAATAATTCCCACTGTTAGAATATTTTTTCTAATAATTATTCAAGGCTGTCATTTTCAGTAATGTAATTATACGTATTTTTCCTAATTATAGCTACTATTTTTCTTATCTGACTAAAACAGAGAGGATTATTTTCTCCTTCCTTCTGTGAAGCAATACCTCAATCAGAATTGCATTGCCTTTTTTGTTTCTCTGTCATATTACATAGTAATCTCATTAAATTCCCAATTAAAATCTCCAGATCTCTTTTGGGATCAGTGCCTTTCACGTTTTTCTCACCCAGAGGCTAATAGTTAAATTATTTTTCCCAGATGTATTAATTGCCAATCCTACAGAGACTTATGTAGCTGCTCAGTTTTATCCTTTGTGACTATTCCTGTTCAGTTGGATAGGACTACTCAGAGAGCATAAACTGAAGCACACGTACAAATCTTTGTGTTATCAGTATTTTATTAAAATTAGTCTTGATTAAAAGTAAAAGTGATGTTATAATATTAACTTTTAGATCTCAACCCTTCGATGAACCTGTTTACAGTTTATCTTATTTAAATATGGTGTATTGATAATTTCTGAATAAAACCAGAATGAATTGTTTAAATTAATAAGCTTTGCTTTAGTCTAAGAATATTTGATGTCTCATGGCATTTTTATTTTTCTGAAATGAAACTGTAAAGTTTAGAATTCTAACAAAAATTCTGCTTGTTTTTCTAAGGAAGTTAAAATATTTTGGTTTTTTTTTCCCCCTCTCTTCATGCGTTATTCAAAACAGCCAGATGCTTTGGGTATTCTGGTTGCCTTTGGAAGGAAAATAACATTTACAATTTAGGGTTATAATTTAAACTGAAATATCTAGGTCTAGCATAGTTAGTGTACTTTATTGCTTTCTGTCTGATTGAACACATAAGACCGAATTATCTTTACAGCTCTTCAGTTTCGGTTTCTCTCATGTTCTAGACTTCTTTGTTGGGATATATAGTCTTCTGTGTCTCTAGGAACGGTAATTTCCCAGCAGCTTTGAGAAGTTTAGTATTTTGGCCCCATTTACTTTTTAATTGTTTCCTGCTAAAACCTTTTGATATGCTCTGGCTCAACCACAGTTATTGGACCTAAACCAGGATTTAATACCTGTGGCCTGCGTTACACGGCAGAATAGACTTTGTTATAGCAATGGTGCCTTTTTCACCCTTCTCTGAATCTCAGAGCTTATGTAAAACTCTGATTTATAGTGTGGCTGTTTGAACCCTGATTCAACCAACCATCCTTACTTTGCAAATCTCTAAAGCATGTGTGCATAACAGAATGTTTGCTGAAAAGAGAAGGATGAAAAGATGTGCTTATGTTTTACTGAGCTACTGTATAAGAAAGGTTAGAACAGCTGAAGGATAACAGATGTGAGAATCGCTTGGTATTTTTGGTAGTTCTTTGGAATGTCTGAACTTTTACTTCTTAAAACATTTTAGATGACTGGGCAATGAACAGGGCTTAACAGGGAATTGAACAGGTTAGGTAGTTAGTCCTGAATCCAGAGATTTGCGTTTGTATCTTCAATCATATTATACAAGTCAGCGTAGGAAATACAGACTAAGTCTCTTTCTGCTGCTCTGTTTGCTTGCTGCATGGAGAGGTTTTTTTTTTCCACCTTATCTGTGCCTATGGAAGGAAACAAACGCTTCATTTTCTATTCTTTTTGGAGCACCTTGATCAAGTGATCAAGTTCTTTCTGACATTCCTGTTTTCTCACCATCTTTATCTAGGTTCGCTCTAGAGGGAGACAGTGGCAGATTTTCTAGGAAGTGAGGGAGAACCCCCAGTCTGGTAAGAGTATTTAAGAATATGACAAGGAACATAAAATGTCCCTACTGTGTCAGAGTGAATATCTGTTGTCTGACAATAGCCTAGAGAAGAGTACATGAAGAAAGTCAGCATTTGATATTTTCCAGAATATTCTCCCAAACTCCAGTTTTTCCTGACCAACAAACTTATGGATTGAGGGGTGTCTTTGCATTTAACAGCCTTTGGTAGGCTTATTTTTTATTTTTTTTTTCTTTCCGTGATGTTGTCCTATCAGTTTTGAACCTACCTAGACTTTTAGCATGGGCAGCTCTCAGTAGCAAGGAATTCTACGCTATGGGGTCACACATGGGAGATAAAGGTAGGTGGTTCGTTCATTCCGACACCTCCAGTTTAAACTAGCTCATCTCTTTCTTGACAGACATCTTGGATTCCTCTTGAGGGGGTTAGTACCTCATCTCTTGGTACAATTTTAACTGTGGTGCTGCTGCTGCAATCTTTGTATAAGCACACACACACTCTCACACATCATTTCCCCACGGACTATTCACACAAAACTCGCCATGCTTTGGTGGCCAGCAATCAATTTCAATCAGCTCTGTCTGTCCAAATCTGTTCATATCAGATTGGAAGCCTTGGTCTATCAGCTGCTGGATGAATTCTCCTGGGCAGCTGAAGGAGAAATGAGCCAGCTGCTGGCCCTGTCCTGTTAGAGACCAGGTTATTTCACTGTGATTCGAAGCCAATTACTTCCTTCCCAGTGCAAAACTGTCTCAGTGAGCAGAGAAACTGAAAGTGGAATTTGCCTTTTGTTGTTTCAAAAATAAGCGATGTACGGGTGTGTTAGGCCAGACTGAGTTGGATTGAGCTGCCTGGTTTTAGATACTTAAACTAGGAACATTGTCACTGGCCTCTCCCCAGTCAGCAGAGTGAGATAATCTGCTCAAGGGAAATCTGGACCTCTTCCATGTTTATGCTTTGTACTTTGTACTTTACTACAAATTACTCTGTAGAAAGTTTGCCTTTTCCTACTGACAATAAAGGGAGTGTGAGGAAACCGGACAACTAACCTGAACATTAAAGTCTGTTAGCTAAAATTAGGCATAAAAAAGTGTAGGCAGGGGGGGAGATGTGGTATTGACCATTACAGTGAATGGGAAGCTATCAAATGCCTTAATGATCTGAACTACGTTGCTAGTTATGGGATGTGAGTATACTAGTATGTTAATGAGCAAGACTGGCTTTTAGCTGCTTCTGTAGAAACTCAGGACTTCATGTCTAGAAGTCCTTCATCTGGTTCTGTTATGCTGTCCAGAAGGGGATCTGTCTTTTTAGTATTCATTTGAAATGCTTTAATCATGTATAACTTTCTTCTCTGCTCCCAGCAAATCATCATGTGCTTTTTTTTACTGCACTTGTAGGATAAAAATTTCTTTGAAAGCTGAGCCCTACTTGTTTGCTGCTGCAGTACTTTGGTATTCTAATCTCAATACTGCTTCCTGTATCCTTTTAAGAATACATTATAGTGTAATTTATAGGTGGTACCAAAAAAACCCACCCCAAAAATAGAAAAAGTGAGAGCATAGCACAAGGACAATTTAGAAATTTAAAGTTTAATTGCTATCAATTTGCTGTACATTAAGTCTACTGAAAGAGCAGTACACTGGATTGATTGTTCTTTATTAATCTGTGTGGGAGAAAAAGTTTAGGCAAGTACAGTTGAGCCTTGTTCTGACTTTCAATATCGTGCCATAAATTAGCTGTGCTGTGTGATCCTGCAGATGGTATATGTGCTATTTTTATTGTCACATTTTTACTCTTTAGCTTAAATTTTCTTATTGCCCTTTATGATCATTGGGCAATTGGTAAGAAACCAAAAAGAACCCAAAAGCCACACAGACAGGCTTTTTTTAAATGGGGTATATTTGTATTAGGATGAGCTGATCAAAGGCGCAGACAAATAAAACTTTGAAATGAGGTGCATACCTCAAATCAAGAAGGCAATAATTCTGCAGTTTCCTGGTGATGTTGGCAGGAGAAGATATATGCAACTTATTTCCTTAGTAATTATGCCTTTTCTCTAAATAGCTAGAAACTAGACTCTATTCATCTATGAGTGTTCCACTGAAAAAGCTCTCCTGCCAAGAGAAAGAACAGTTAGAAAACAGACAAGAAGTGGCTTGCTGCAATTTTGTGATATATAAAAAGCAGTAGATGAAAAATACTACTCAAAAGCTATCCGCAGCAAGCTATACATTTTGTTCAATTTCTTTA
This sequence comes from Ibidorhyncha struthersii, assembly GCA_013398815.1. Lineage (NCBI taxonomy): Eukaryota > Metazoa > Chordata > Aves > Charadriiformes > Charadriidae > Ibidorhyncha > Ibidorhyncha struthersii. The sequence continues at coordinate 80,176 of VZSZ01004989.1, read as the reverse complement.
TCAAGTTATGCAAACCATTATCTTTGTGCTGCTAAGCCCTTTGCACTTTTACTTATTGCTGTACTAGTGCTCTTAGACTCTCTGGCATTTCTGGTCACTGCTGTGTTATTGTCAATAAGTACTGGATAATACTTTGGATCTTCTAGGTCTGAAAAACATGGTTTTGTTCTCCAAAGTTGTCAAGGCTAATAAACAAATCAATCTACTCAAACATGACTGCATTGATGCTCTGGATGTTTCAACCGCTCCCTCATCACTAATCAAGTGCGACCAATGTATTCATAAAATAGCTCAAGATTTTTCACCCCACCCCTATACATGCAGGCTATAATTATATTTTATTTGATCTGGACCTGTGGTTCTGACCATTCTTAAAACCCTTGCTGAAATTGTGTAAGCAAAACCTAAAAATACTTCATATTCATGGAACGACAAAGTCTACTTGTCTCTGTCCTTTTTCTGATCTATACACTTGGGTGTTTGACCACTAAAACAGGGTAACTATAAAGTTGATTGTTCATCAGAAGTAATGAGGTAATTTGGATGATACGAATAAAATGGGATAAACTGCGGTCCTCAGTGCAGAGACATCAGACCATGCTACATCGCCCCTGGTCTATTTAGCTGTATGACTTCTAATTCTGTGATGGTTTTGCTGAACCCAAGTTGATTCTTGCCGATCTTTATAGGCAAGGTTTACACCAGTAAATCAAGAAATGCCAAAGAACATGCCCAAGCACTGGGGATCCACTAGAAACTGTTCTAACAGTTTTATGGAGTAGGTGGTGTGCTCTTTGCCTGTGCCAACTAGCATGGCCCGAAGTAATCTGTGAGCTAGCACAGGCCAACGACCATTCCCAACAGACAGTTTGTATTCAACCACAGGATTTTGGAGGCCAAGGCAATTTTAAAATAGGGTTGTGAATTGTTCCATGCTGGATTGCCTTAATGGCAGAGAATCACCACAGGCAAGTTTAATTTACACGTGTGGATATAACCTCTGTGTTAACCCAGAATTCTGGGCTGCAGGATGCCTCTTCTTTTGGGCACAAAAAAACCCCACACTTGGTTTGTGTAAAGGTATATGGAAAGACAGTGTCTGCTCTTTTAAGGATCTCTGGTCAAGGACTTTTTTCAATGGATAAAAAGGGATAGTAAGAAAAGGAGCAAGCTAGCTACTGGAGCCACTGGTGTCTCATGTCAGCTACTGGAGCTGGTAGGAGTCTTTAACCTCCAGCCACTGGGTTGGGAATTGTGTGTGTCCCCAAAACCCAGCTATGGGGGTATAGGCATGAGTGAGGGGCTCAGGGCCAGGGGTTGGAGCAGGACCACAGGTCACAGCCCAGGTGCTGGATGCTGGGGGAGAGTGTCTGTACCTGCTGAAAACCAGGTGCATATGTGGATTCACTGGGAAACTCCAAGCTGGACCAGCCAGAGAGTAGGAGGCCCCAGGTCTGGGCAGGGGTATCAGTCAGGCGGAGGGTCCATACTGGTAGTCAGGGGGACCCATGAGCATGGGGTGCCTGTGGGACAAGTGTGTGAGCGCTGTGTGTTTGCAGCGAGCACCCAGCTGGATCAGCCGGTGAGTCAGGGACCTGTGGGGTGGGTAAAAGGGGGCCGGGATCTGGGCAGGGGTGACGGGTGGGCAGAGGAGCTGTGATGGTGCTCAGGGGGTCTGCAAATGTGCATGTGCTTGTGAACCTGGAGAGCATGGTGTATGTGCTGCACTAGTGACCTTCTGCCTCTGCCGACCCAAGAGGAGGAGGGGACATGGCTGTCTGTGCCTGTGTCTTGTGCGAGTCCTGAATGTGGGCGCTGCCAGAAGTGACACCTTGTCTGTGTGACCAGCCATGTCCCTGTCCTCTGTGTGTGTCTGGGGTATGTGCTCAGCTTCACTGCTGACTGAACCTGCAAAGGGGACAGCAGAAGCTGCATCCTTCAGCCTGGTCAGAGACTCTTGGTCCCTGGGATAGTGGGCTGGGCCGGAGGGGTCTTGGGCTGGGGTGGCTGGAGGAGATGGCCACTCTCAACAGTACAAGCCTGGCACTTGTGTTTATATGGGGCTGAGATAGACCTATTGAGTGAAGGTAGGCAGAAACTACTTGTACGGAGACACCTTCCCTCCTCCTGTTTCAGGTTTTGAGTAGGAGGTAGACTAATATGTGGTATTTCTCTTTCTCAACCAGGTCTCCTCTTCTGGGTTGAGCAGCAACTTTGAGGGTGGCAGAGCACTGGAAGAAGCTGAACATAGACGTGGTGGAGTATCTGACTCTGGAGACATTCAAAACCCACCTGGATGCCGTCCTGTGCAACCTGCTCTAGGTGAACCTGCTCTGGCAGGGGGGTTGGACTAGATGATATCCTGAGGTCCCTTCCAAACCCTATTATTCTGTGATTCTAAGTGAACCAAGGTTTGGGCCAACTTCTGTTCCTAACTGATCACTTGCCTCATTGACCTTTTTCTTTACATAGGACCTCAAAGACAACCTTCAGAAGCAGAAGGAAGAACACTCTTGTTTTCCAACACAGATGAGTTAAAACCTGTCTGGGAATTATTGAGGATTCATGAGCTTCATCTCTGGGGTGGTCAGCTGATAGTGTGAGGTGATTGGTTGGCCAGCAGCATGCCCAGAGACCATCTAAAACTGCTTTATGGGCTAGTTTGATCCACTGTCCACATTTCAGTCACCCCTGCTCTGCTGCATTAGCGCTACATGTAAGGAACTGTTACGTCTCAACTAAGACTACCATGAGGACTGAATCTGTCAAAACATTATCTTTGCTAAGCACCATGTTTGCTTTGCATCTTTGAACTGCTGTTAGAGATGCATTTCTGTTGTCTCTTGCCTTCACGTAAAAAGGTATCAAATCAGCTGGATTGTGCACACTTTAGGAATAGGTCACAACTGATCCATCCAATTTGAATGACAAATTAGAACATCAGGTATCCTGCCAAGAAATTGCAGGAAGAACTATATTTTACTCTTTAAAGTTTTGTTTTTTGTAAATTTATGTTCTGTCTCCTTAAACTACTTTATATCCAGCACCTGAGTGAGAACGTGCTGCAGCTGGAAATCTGAAAAAAGTCATTTAGCTGAAACATTTGTTGATAGGCGTTTGGGGATTTTTTTGTGGTACTTAATATATAACAAACAAGATGCCACCTTATCATATGAAACTGCCAGAAGTGAAAGTGCATACAGTAATAAGAAATAGAGGTGTAGTAAGTAAATGATCTCTTTGTCAGACGGTAAATTCATTGTTAAGACCTTTTACAGAGTGCTGTACATGTCTAGCTATGTCTCTCTTTTTTTTTTTTTCAGGATGATCCAAGGAATCTTATTTCTTCAAAGCAACATCTATAATGTCTCCATAACTGGCAGAGGTTTAGAGTATGCCAAACTGTGCTCTGAAAAGAGAAGACGGGAGGAAGAGGAAAAAAAGAAATTCAATATTATAGCAGCGCAAGCAACTTAAAAGCCTTTGGCTTTCTGTCAATGAGAAGTGATTAAACTTGCATCAAGGAATTAACACATTAATGTGGCACACTGGGCAGCTGCACACTAAAGTTTATATTAATAGTACAGAAAAGAGACATCCTGTTATAATTCCCAGTGATCTGCACAATTAAGGCAACAACACTTTTGTATTCTCTCCTGTGCTGGCAGAGAATGCTCTATCAGTTGCCTCATTAGTATGCATTGTTGTATGAACTGATTCCCTATTGTAGCTGTAGACTGTCACTGGCAGCCACAGGAGGTCTAGGAAATTATACAAGTATGGATCACAGAATGATTTTTAATTAAATGTGGCAAATAACAAGAAATCTATGGTATATTTTGATTTACATTATGGTAATATCAGTCTATTGATAACGCAATGACATTAATTCAAATTCAAAAAATTTTTTGTCTAGTAATTCAGATGTTCAGTCTGCTGAAATATCTACTAAAGCAATTTATATATGTTTAGATCTATCTGAATTTTCTATTGTTAGAGGTTCATTCTCCTACAAATCAAAAAACCTTCAGTTTCTCTATATTTCTGACATTCCTATGGGAATGTTCTTGAGAACCGTATGTTCTGTTCATGCCTGAATCTATTTATTTCACCTCTAACATTATCCTTCATGAGGTAGTCTTTTGATTCATTCCTGTGGCATTTGTTTCTGAAAATTTGTTAACAAATATGAATATGAGTCATCTAGAAAAGAAGAAAAATCCACATGGCCTGTAAAATTTGCAAAGAGAATAACAATTCTTACAGGAATATTTTAACACTTTACGCCGTCATGCTGCCTGTTGAATGTTACTTTTAGTAAAACATTTAAGAATTTTGTGTTATGCTGTGGTGTGAGCACTAACCTAAGACAGGGTGAAGTTTATGTTGTAAACTTCTATTCTCAGGATGTTTTGTTCAGATATGCATACGTACATATGCGTATATATAAATTGATGTATCCGTATGTCTTAAAGGAAAACAATTTTAAAGGACTGTCTTGTTCCTATTCAACTTTGTGATAAAACTTTAATTTTGTCATTATTTTTCAGCAGGAGGAGCCATAGGCCCTCAGAGTGACTTCCTTGCAATTTAAAATGAACCATGTACTTTTAAGAGCTGAGGCATAAACATACTTTTGACTTTTCTGCTTTCATCGCATTGATTTTCCAGATACAAATTGATTATGTAAATCAAGTATTTCAGTTTATTAGTTCATAACAGTATTTTTCTTTTAATTACTCCTTGCAACATTTAAAGCAACATTTTATGAAAAGTTAGAGAAAACTGTCACCGTACCTCCATGATCCTTAATTTTCTATACAGTCAGCGTTACTGAAACATGGTAATGCACCACTTCCCATGACTAATATTTCACATGGAAATGTGTCCTACTGTGATCATGCATCTGCACTCTATGATAGATAATAGCAATGTCAAGAATTCCACTACTGTGTCTGTCAATTAGTGTCTGTCAATTAATATCTGTCAATCTGTCAACTGAAACGTGAAACATGACTGAATGTACTCTGCGGTGTGGATCTGTAAAACATATTAGCAATAGTTTACATTCAGTATTTGCAACATTCTCAGTCATTACGGTGTGTGTTGTGAATGCATATTAAGAATAATTTGTTATGCTCAGCTAATTTTTAACATACGGGTTGACATGTTCTCCACCCCCAAGCACTTTCTAAAGGCTGCTGCCTTTTCTTTCTCCAACACAAGATAAGATACAAAATGCCACGACCTATGTTCACGAAATGTTACAGGTTTGATTTAGAGTCTCAAAAACTATACACTGTCTGTGTTGCTCAGGGGTTTTGTAATAAGAATACCAAGCCTTTTGCTGGCAGTAGTCGCCTTAATTTATTACCATCAGATGGTAGTCCATGCAAATTGGGTTGGTAGCTTCACTCCTGTTCCCGGGGGGCAAAAACAAACAAAAAACTACTGGCATTTCAGTGACGTTCCTGCTAAATGCAGCTTTCCTATTTCTCTCTAATCTTTTATGGAGGCTGCAGCTGCTTTTTGCATGGGTACGATGTTCTGTGAGCTCCACAGAAACCCTAAGATCCCTCCGTCCTCTTAGTGCCAATAATGATCACCAACTAGTCCAAGAGGATGAAGCTAGAACAGCAGCTGTCTGATGCTTTGGGGACTTTCCCCATCTCTCCCACCCATGTACTTTAGGTCACTCCAGAGCTAGGAGTAAGTTTGAATTCTCTGCCCAATGCTGATGAGTCTTGATCCTGTGTTTTGAATCTGCATTTACACTGTCCTGCTTGGCTAATTTTAATTTTTCAGTTTCTCACCTCCTGTCATTCCTCTATTTCTGGGCTCTGTTAGTCCGTTATTCACCCCACCATGGTGCTCAGTAGGGTTTTTCTGGTGCGCTCAACCCAATAGTCCTATATGCCTTGCTTGTAGCAGCTTTTTGTCTGTATTAAGTCCTCATAATTTCAGGGCAGGTGACACCTGTTTTTAATAGGAGAGTTTTTCTCTTGTGCTATTTTGAACATCAGATAATGTGTGTGACTGCCAATTGTGCCCTGGGAACCTGAAGAGAGCAGAAAGAGAATAATAGCAGATTGTTCTAGAGCATAAAGGAGATTACTATTTCTGCTACTACTACTAATGTTCCAGGAAAAGCCAGTCTATTTACCTGTTTTTATAGACAGCATAGTTTCTAGACATAGTGCAGTAAGGGTAAAAGAGGTAACATCTTTCCTGAACAAGTTTTCATTACTTGATGAGTTTAGGTTAAACCAGAATTATTTGTGTGAATTTTTAACTCATTTATGTCAGTAAAATCAGCTTTATGGAGGTCATGGTCATTGTGACTGCTGCTGTCTCTAATTGGATTTACCAGGCACAGCTCATTAACAGTGGCATTGTCAGATGACAGTGAAAGACACAGTGTAATGTTATCTAAATCAGATTGTGCTCATGTTGTTTATTTATACGAACTGTAGACATTCTTATTAAAGGACAAAATGGTAAAAGGAAAGGCATAATCTGAGCATAGATAATGAAAATATTTAAACCCTGTTCCTGGCAAACACAGCATTGCTTACTACTGTTTCCTGCTTCCTCTGTTGCATTGATGATAGGGTAGAGCCAGAAAAGGACTGATGGCTAAACAAGGCTGTTAGAATGAAGTAGCACAGATGTAAAATTGTTTACCAGAAACTCACAATTTCTCTCTCTCTTACACCCTGTTGTTAGGTACTGCCTCACAATAAACACAGTCATTATGTACCATCCTTTTAAAAAAATTCTTCTAAAGTTTACCAGATTTCTTGCATCATCATGCTTTATTTATATAGCATTTTGTTGTATAGCTCCTACCTTAGACCCAGAAAGGAGACATTCCTATTATCTGCCCCAAAGGGCCAGACCTACTTCTCGTATCTTGAGGGTGCTTAACACACTTTTTTTTCCTTGCAAAAATCAGACATTCTCTCCTTATTTTGGACAGAAAGAAGAAGTCTTTCCTATAACAGCCTAGTGATTACCTCACTCAGCCCAGAGCCCAGAACTGGGAGAGCTGTCTTTAGTTGCTTTGTCTGTCTGAAGAACTTCTTCACTGGAATGGTTCCTTTCTGCAGGTTATATGCTCAGTTGAGAGGGGACTTCCTCCCACTTGCTGCAAGACCTGTGTCATTATGTAAAATCACGTGCTCAGTTGTGCTTCTTATTTATGGATTTCGCTGACCTGCAGGCCTCTGTCTTAGTGCTCTCTGGTTTATAGTAAAGGTAAGGCAATACTTGCAAGATTGAAGTTCCAAATGCAGTGTTCTTTGAAACGCACTGACTAAGCAACAGTAAAAAGACTCCAGTTCTTGATGAGATAGTTGCCATACCATTTGTTATATTCAGGTTTGAAACTGAGCCCACAGGACTGATTGATTGGTTTTGTGGTATGGATCTTTCCCAATTAAATGAGCTGTGGCCAAAGAACTTGTTATACTGACTACCAAGGTGTGAGTTTAGTAGTTTGATGAGTTATATTCTGAATGAGAAATATGGATGAAAATTGAGTAGCGGTGTCCAGAAGTTATTTGGTGGCACTTGATTATTGGAAATACATGACTAATGACCATAACCAGTGAAATTTTATCAAATATTTGTGAACTGTCAATGAATATTATGTATTTCAAAGTTATAATACTGATTTTAAAAAACAAAACATACTCTCTTATTTTGAATCAACTTCACTTCCGCCCTTCAGTCCAAAGAGAAAACCTAATAACATACGCAAAGAAAGAAAAATAGCATTTGGGGTGGTAACTGGATGGTGGTTGTGGTGTCTCTGGTTTTGGAAATAATTTATGACCAGTTTCATTGGCCCCTAAATGAGAAGTGTCTTATGAAGCCTGGGTGGGAATGAGTTGATTACTCTCCAGCTAGCTTATTAACTGCAAGAAAAAATTGTAGTAGCGTGCTGCTTCTGGAGATCAGTCTGAGATCCAGTCGTTAATTACACACTTACATATCCTATATAGAATTCCCAAACTATATTGAATCAAGTTAGATCCCATTGCAAAAACTGGCCCTAAGCAGGTAATGTGCTAGCAGTCTCTTCCTGTAAAACTGGAACTGTGTTTTTTTCCCCTTCTCTTGCTTTTCTAACTGTGACGAGCTATCATCTGTCATGTTGTTCTTGGTGAGTTTCTACTCAGTGTTCCTCAGATTGTAATGAAAATGAATGTATAGCTAACCTGAGAGGTACCTATCAGACTAATACTTTTTTTTGGTTTACATAAGTTTATTGATATTGGCCTTGAGTCTTTTTGATTTATTTATTTCTGCCTCAGCAGACAGATTGACCATTTGAGCACATGGTCCCATTCACTCTGAAAATGACCTCATCACTTTGGAAATCTTCGGGAGCAGTCAGTGCTGTAAGTGGCATAGGGGAGATGGTGAAAAGAGCTCTGCAATTCACATGATAGATGGTAACAAGGCTACATAAACATGGTCATGCAGCCTTGAGAAGTACAATATGTTAAATAAAGTTAGCAGTAATGTGTTTTCAACAGGACAGCTTTATGTACATAAGGAGGCTTACTAAATTTAGTAGGGTAGAGATGAAACAGACATGTACAGGCTTGCAGGGACTTTTATCAGGTTAGTCAAATTAAATAATGGATGTGTTTGGAAGTGTTTATCACTTTGCTATTAGTAAGCTTCATGTACCTTCAGGCTTTGGTGGGTAATTATATCCCTTCGTTTCATAGAATCACAGAATCATAGGATGGTTGAGGTTGGAAGGACCCTCTGGAGGTCATCTAGTTCAACCCCTCTGCTCAAGCAGGGCCACCTACAACCAGTAGCCCAGGACCGTGTCCAAACAACTGTTGAATACCTCTAAGGATGGAGACTCCCTGACCTCTCTGGGCAACCTGTTTCAGTGCTTGCCTGTTACCTTTTCTGAGTTTAATATCAGTAATAACCCAACCTGCCTTTTTTTGCTACTTACTGCACTCTGGTTAAGCTGTATGGACTGGGGGTTTTTGAATCTCCACAAAACCAAACAGTAGTTGGGACAGGTCTATGAATATACTACTCACAATGAAACAGGGAAATTACAGGAGTGAGAGATGATACATATGGAGACATCAGAGAAAGCTTGAATGTACGACATTTAAATATTAGTGGTACTTCTGAGGAATGGCACATTCAAACCTTATCTGACTGTTTCCTTACATACACGTGAGTCTGTGTGTTCACTAGATCAATCCTACATCAAACCACTAGAGTCTATCTTTGACTAGTTGACATACTCTTTTCAGTTATCTTATTTTTTTTTTTCAATTTCCATTCATTATTGACTACTGCAGTTTTTAGCTTTTTTAGAAAAGTTGTGTTGTCTCTCACACTGTCGTTGTACCAAAGGTTTATTTGTAAATTCAGTTGCCACATTTTCAGTTGAGTAACATCTCTTGAGGGTTTTCTTGGCACTAAGTGCTGGTGAAATTCAATGCATATATCTTCAGGTGCTTTGCTTTTAATTAACAGCCCGTTTCAAATTGTTCTGCCTTTCTTATGGGTGAGTTGCATTGTGGCTTGCTGAGTGAATCATTAAGGGGTTCTGGACTATTAAACACTTCTTGGTCCTCACTTTATGGGATGTTGGATTTTGTGGCTGGGAGGGAAAATGACATGCTTTATCTCAGTTTAAATCATAACATTACAAAAGTTACTACATGTTACCCAGTGTGTTATCTTTTCTGGTTATGTCATTTCCCTGTCAATCATTTTTGTTATCTCATCACTCCATCTGATTTTTGTCTGACATTGTAGATCAAGTAGTATTAAAAGAGGTCAGTATATCGATCCATTACATTAACTTGATTGAAGAGCTCACACTAAACTTTACCTATATTGTGATTTTCTTGTGCAGTGTTAATCCATAAGCAGTGTGTAAACCCTATCCTCAACCTATACGCGTCATGTGACTTTTCTTTTTTGAACTTTAAATAGTAGAAAATAATTCCCCCTATAGAACATATGTAAGAGAAAAAAAAGTAATCAGTTTGTTTTTACACATGCTTCATAAATTAAGTCAAGGTCTATCTGCTTTCTTCACATGAGTGGACCCTTGCAAACACCATTGTCGGCACTTTTGTGCTGTGTTGTCAATAGTTATGACTCCCTGTCTCAGTACAGTTCACCTCTAAAAGGCAAAATTAGATAGAATATTAAATCTTTCTTCTTCGGAAACCTCACTTTATATTTGTTTGGAATCTACCAAACGAGATTAGATGGATTGTACACCTTGTTGAAGGTACAAATATAACATTTCTGTATAACTCTGAACTGCGTGTTTTCTTAACGAGCCACCAATTGTATTATTCTTTATCTTTATTTTATTCTTTTATCTCTGTGGAAGTTGCTTCCCTTGCTCTTTCCCTTGGTTAGTGTTTTGACCTGAAAAAAGGGGACAGAAAAATGTTATGAAAATGAAGACTCTGAAGAGATTGCTAGCTGGTAGGATGTCCACAGATAGGTTATTCCTGTCCTTCCATATAGGTATCTTCAGTCACTGGAGATATTATGTAATTATCAGAATGGTGATTGTACTGGGTAACACCAAATTTTAATGATGCCAAATTTATATAGTTGAAGAGTGATAAATGTGAGTTAATGAGCTATATAATAGGATGGTAGGATTTGAGTTTGTTACAAGATGCTAGAAAAGCAGAAACCTCCTTTCTGACTCTGATATGTAGTCACGTGGGGTTTATAAGCAGTGGTAGAAGATGAGTTGGAGTGTTACTGTACAGTAAAGGGAGTTAGGAAAGGGAAAAGAGGCTTCATGTAAGAAAAAAAAAAAAAAGAATAACTAAGCTCAGGAAAAAGCTTACATAGACGTTTATATTACAGTCATTTAAGCTAGCCATAAGGCAAAACAGGAATTCTGGGAAGTTTCTGTTAGTTTCTGTGTTAGAAACAGGGTTAAAGCAACATCTGCTTAGAGCTACACAGTGCTTAGTAGGGAAGAAGTTTGTATTTTTGGCCTAAAGCATGTAAAACAATCAAGTGCAATCAACATGGAATGGAGGACTGCCTGTGGACAAATATTTGAAGATCCACTTGCACAGAAATTTTTGTAATATATTCTCAGTCCAATGGGCAGATGAGAAGAGTAAGCAAACAACCCTGCCCCTCACTCCAGAGATTTTCAACATGTTAGGATTTTTTTGTTGTTGTTCAGTACACAGGCAAATTCTCTAAAATATTCTCTTGGAAATTAAAAAAGGTAAAATAGTTATTGAAATGTATCTGACCTGAATAAATACATGGATGAACTTTTTTTCAGTGGTCATTCTCATTAGCTCACAGAGAATCAAAATCCTGTATGATGAGTACAGTATTAAAACACAGGTGTCTAGTGATGATGTTAGGGTGATCCTGCAGAATGAGCATATGGGGTCATCTCCATGCTAAAAGGCTCACACTGCGTCTGGTTCAGGTTGCCACAAGTTAAAAGTTGTCTTCCCATATAAGAACTATCCTGCATTCAGCATTTCGTGGAAAGGACATTTGGCTTAAGCTGGGTAAAATCTGTGGAAAATGTTTACTGAAACAAAAAAAAAGTGGCAGATCTAACATGAAAGTTTCAGCTTTGAGTAGAGTTAGTTGTACACTCAAGGATCTGTGGCCCAGAGGATTTCACAGAATTTCTCAGCTGTCTGTACCTTGCATAACTGCCAGCTACTGCAGAGATCAAAGTGTAGAACGGAAGGACAGTATGTAGATGTGTCACCCTAGATTATGTGGTCCTATAATCTATAATGAGGCGTTGGTATAAATTTACGATTTTCAGAAGATGCGCCAGTCAAGAACTGGCTGAGCATTGTTTAATTTATAAAAATCTATATCAATTTTATTCAGACCCAACTTTACTAAATTTCAGAAGAAGTAAGTACTTTCTAAAATTCATATAATGATTATTTTGGCATCTTCTTAAGTAAAGCTAAATTGTTTCAAATGAGCAAAAATCATAGTCATCCTTCCCTCCGCTCCCCTCTCTTTTAAGTGCTATGTCCTGAGTGAATATCCAAAGCAGAAATTGAACAAAATACGTAGTTGAGCTATCGTAGTCTTTGGCATAGATTTTTAAAAAATTCTCTTAAAAAAGGAAGCTGTCAGAAACCTTTGTGTTTTTACTATATTGTAAATGCCTAATGTATTTTTTATGAAGAGCTCATTTGAGTGACACAGGCTAGGTAATTTACTGTAGTCAAATTTCTATATGAACCATACCTTTCAGAGTGAAGAACAATTACCTTTCCTACTCAACACAGTGTTTCCACAGACAATGGAGAAGAAATCTGAAGCAATGAAGAAGTCTTCACAGTTCATTGGATTTTTCTAAGAGTAGAGAAAATTCCATATTAAAGTTACTACTGATGAAGCTCACAAAGTATATTTTGAGCCTCTTTTTCCCTATTGTCATTTGTTCTTCTGGCACATCTGCTAGAGATTTGATGTATGTAGATTAATTTGAGGGAGGGTCTGAGGGAAAACAGATATTGCAGAAGTCAAGAAGATTTTTACAAGTGGTTCTTTAAAGCAGAGTTCTGCCAGCAAAAACTGGATACACCTGATTCTAAGACTTTAAGGTTACATATTTAGTAAAAACACAATTCAAATATATGTTCTGTATTTAGCAAAGGACTATGTAATAGTAAGGTATGTGCCTTGTGGAGCAAAACCAAGTTTGCAGGAGCAATATTAAAATACAGGCCACACAAACGAGGTTGTTTTGAGATGATTTTGCAGGGAGGTGAACATTTTCATGGACAAGTAATGTTTTTTGTTAGATCAATTGTTGCACCTAGAAAAAGAGATGCTTCTGTGCAGAAGTTCTTCACACAGTGACCTATTTTCCATTCTTAATAAAACATGTTACCTCTGCAAGTGAATTTCACCTAGTTCATCACCGTATCAATAGCATTAAGCCAAAGAAATATCCATATAGAACTGCATTAGAAACACAACTTACGGATGTTGACTTTCCTTTTTTCTTCTGTATTGGTTTTGTGTGGCAAGGTTTTGGTAGTGAGGGAGAGTACAGGGGTGGCTTCTGTGAGAAGCTGCCAGAAGCTTCGTGTATGTCAGCCAATGCCAGCTGGCTCCAAGACAGATCCACTGCTGGCCAGGGCCGAGCCCATCGGTGGTAGTACTTCTGGGATAACATACATAAGAAAGGTGAAAAAAAACCCTGGCAACTGCAGACAGAGAGAGGAGTGAGAATTTGTGAAAGGAACAACTCTGCAGGCACCAAGGTCAATGAAGAAGGAGGTGGAGGAGATACTCCAGTCACCAGAGCAGAGATTCCCCTGCAGACCATGGTGAAGACCAAGGTGAGGCAGGTTGTCCCCCTGCAGCCCATGGAGGTTAATGGTGGAGCAGATATCCACCTGCAGCCCATGGAGGACCCCATGCTGGAGCAAGTGGGTGCCCGAAGGTGCTGTGACCCTGTGGGAAACCCACACTGGAGCAGGCTCATGGCAGGACCTGTGGACGCATAGAGGGAGGAGCCCACACTGGAGCAGGTTTGCTGGCAGAACTTGTGACCCTGTGGGGGACCCACGCTGGAGCATTCTGTTCCTGGAGCACTGTAGCCTGTGGGAAGGAGTCATGTTGAAGAGGTTCACGGACACTGTCTCCTATGTGAGGGATGTGGTGCTGGAGCAGGGGAAGAGTGTGAGGAGTCCTCCCTCTGAGGAGGAAGGAGAGGCAGAGAAAATCTGTGGTGAACTAACTGCAACCTCCATTCCCTGTCCCCCTGCAATGCTCGGGGTAGGAGGTAGAGAACTTGGGAGTGAAGCTGAGCCTGGGAAGAAGGGAGGGTTGGGGAAAAGATATTTTTAAGATTTAGTTTTTATTTTCTCCTTATCCAACTCTGATTTGATTGGTAATAAGTTAAACTAATTTTCCCAAATTGAGGCTGTTTTGCCTGTGACAGTAATTGCTGAGTGATCTCTCCCTGTCCTTATCTCACCCCACAAGCCTTTTGCTATATTTTCTCTCCCCCTGTCTAGCTGAGGAGGGGCAGTGATAGAGCAGCTTTGATGGACATCTTTCATCCAGCCAGGGTCAACACACCACAACTTCCAACACGCACAAAGTGAGAATAGTATCAGGTTAAACCAGTTCTTTGAGTGTATTCACAAATTCAAGGGATCAGCTATACGAGAAAACTTTTATTGCTTACATACTGAACTATAAGATTTTTTTGATAACGGTTTCATAAAAAAAAAAAAGAAAAAAGAAGTACTGTCAATTTTTTACTGTGTTTGCTACTAACTGTATGTGCTGAATTTTTCTCAATTTGACATTTCATCCAGGAAAACAGGTGTTGGTCACTATCCCTCACTGATGAAGCATGTGGCTCATTCTGTTATTTCCTGCTACCTTGATAGCTGAGGGGAAGGTTTTGATTAAATTTAGATTAGTCATTGAGTTTGTAACTATCACTGTGCTCATTGCTGTCTTACCAGGAAAGGATCCTGATGTATTTAGATATCCAGGGGCAAGGAGTGAACAGATTATATACTGACTTTAATGGATGAGTAATAATCAGTTTCAATCTAACATATGATGGACAGCTCTGTTACTATAAATACAAAGTCTCCCCCTTTGCTACCAGTTCAGCCTGCTGGATATATTAAACTTAAACATGTAAGAATTACAAGCCATTCCTACTACTGTAGGTGCTGTTTCCCTGAATATATCTCTGTTTTTTGTAGCTGTATGGAACCTATAACTTACCTATTTTTATACTGAAGAATTCGATGGAGGAAGTGGGGGTGAGGAAGGACTCAGATTTTTCAGGAAAAAAGTAAATCTTTGGAAAAAAGTTACCACTGAAAAACCTTCTAAACCAAAAATTAAATCTTTCCCCCTGAGCAAATTTCAAAAGAGAAAACAAAAGCACTTTAAATGGCACATTTAGATTCTGTAATGAAATGGGAAGATATCAGATCAAAACCTTCCTTGAAAGTGCATTGTAACCAGCTGTTAACATAAAAGCTGGGGATGGAGCAGCCATACTTGGTAAGTCATGTCATATTGTTCTGCAAAGAGTTTATGAAACTGTAGTTCTCAAAAACATTTTTTTGAAGGACATGTATTTTGACATTCTAACTGACCAGAGTTTGTATCATGTATGAGGATTGTTATCTAGTTTTTAAAAATCTTCTCTTGTGCTAGTGTTTGCTCTATTTTCTTCCTACAAGGTCTTGTCTCAACCCTTGGTGCATTTTTAACTACCGAACAGGATGATAAGCTATCAGTGTTCTCGGACAGATAATCAAGAACCACCAAGTAACACATCCATCAAATATGTTAATTATACATGTATTTTCCTAGTGATTTCTCATCCTTGATTATAATTAGGAAAGAAAGGAAGAGGACAAGAATAGTTCAGTTTGGCCCTAAGTTCTGCTGCAATATGGGGCTTAACAGGAATTGGACAGAAATGGATCTGGAAAGCTTTTGTTCACAACTATTGGCAGCTGCTCAGTGAGGAAAATAATAAAAGCTTTAAAACATTTTCTTCAATTATCAAGGCCCTTTGTTGACTAGATTCAACACCTGGTTTACACAGATTTCCAACGGCAACATCTCTGAGAAGTGCTCTTTGGCTCTGGCTTTCTAACTTCAAAACCAAACACTTGAGTCGCCAGGGCCTGGTGTCTCTCTCCTTCTGTTTCTGGGAGGTGGATTTCACTTGCCTCCTTATCTTTTGTGTTCAGTTCCCCTTGTAGGCCTCTATTACCTTACGTCTGTTTGCTATTCCCTTTATGCCAGTGGTCACAGTCAACAGACACCTTTGTATAATTGCAGCGATTCAGAAGTTGCATACTTGTATGACTTTGCTGGATTAGATGCCCTGTGGGACAAAGTTCCTGATCTGAGGAGTTTAGATACAGAGATGACAGGTGTGCTGTGAATACATAATCTAGGGAGCAGGACAGGTCTAAATTGGATGGATGCAGTGCAAACAAAAGATGACGCAGAGGAACGGGAGCCGTAGTGGAAGGATGTACTGCCAGGGCGCACACTCATCTGCTGAGCCGTTTCTTTTTCCAAGTGTAAATTGGCTTCATTTCTGTAAGATCTTTAAATCAAGCCAACTGCAAACCCACACCTTCACCTTTTGTATTTGGGCAGTACATTGAAGAGATAAAATATTATGCATTACTAATTCCTTAATTTATTTATAGGTCATCTGATCACAGGGCTGTTAGTTCTTTGCTAAACTATAGTTACCAGAAACAATTCAGAAAAAAAGTCTATAATAGGATTTTAGGTCAATTTAGATGAAAAAGTTATTGCTGTTGTTTGTTTTTAGATTAAAATGTTTGGGTGTTTTTTTTTGTGGGAATGAGCTTTGTGTAAAAGTATCAAACTTTTACACAGAAATTGATTTTTTTTTCCCTCTAAGGAGCTGAAAACATTAAAATCTATTTATTACTCATATGCACTGACATTCATTATTAATTTTATGTCCCACTTTATTGCTTTCTTCAGGGCAAAACTAACATTCATTTGTTGATCAGTGATACACAGTCAACACAAGGTGTATGGCTGCTGATTAAATAACAAGTGCATTAGGATCTCTTTTTTTTTTTTACAGATGCTGGCAGTAGCTGCTGCTTGACAGCTAGATAAGGGCAGTTTGCTTGCTGCCCTGGTGGACCAGCACTGCTCAGTGTATGCTTTCAGCCAACAGCCCAGAATTTTTTTGATTATCAAGAATCACCTCTTCCCTCCATGACTGGAAGTTAACAGTATGGAGTTTTTTTCCAGACTTGATAATAAAATCTAAGTTATACATTTATCTCACCTCTGCAAGGCATCTTTGTTAGAAGTGAGATCGTGTCCTCCTCCTCAGCCTCTGAGAGACACGAGACAAAGAGAGTGCAAGAGAGAGAGGGATGACTTCAGAGGGCAGTTCAGCTCTTACGTGTGAGTGAATTGTTGCCTGGAGATGCATGCTGTCGTCTGTGGGTCAAAAAAATTGTGTCAAACTTAGCTGGAATGGTTACAGGTCCTACTTTATGTGCTTCAGGTACTGAAAATGAAACAAGGCTAAAGACTCTGTTTCTGAGCGTCTGTACCAAATGACTCAGGACACAGGTGTGACAGTGTGCCTGCATTGTGTCATTTAGTGTAATCCCTGTATGGGTCAAGGCACCTCTGAGGGCGGGTTAAGACAATCTGCTTTCCAGCAAGGCCACTAGCTCAACCACAGCACTGCACTGCTCTGCCTCACCACCTTCCAGCTCTGGGTAAGCTTTCCTAGGAGCCTGAAGCTCCTCTTGGCACGTTTAGCCTGGAGAAGAGGTGGCTGAGGGGAGACCTTATCACTCTCTACAGCTACCTGAAAGGAGGTTGTAGAGAGATGGGACTGACCTCTTCTCCCTAGTAACAAGTGAGAGGATGAGAGGAAATGGGTTCAAGTCAAGCCAGGGCAGGTTTAGGTTGGATATTAGGAAAAATTTTTTCACTGAAAGGGTTATTCAGCATTGGAATAGGCTGCTCAGGGAGGTGGTGGATTCGCCATGCCTGGAGGTTTTTAAAAAAAGGGTAGACGTGGTACTTGGGGATATGGTTTAGAAGTGGTTTTGTCAGGTTAGATTAATGGTTGGACTCGATGATCTTAAATGTCCCTTCCAACCTTAACGATTCTATGATTCTCCAAGCTACCAGATAGACCTTATAGAGGATATCCCTCTCGCCACTGGAAAACCAGCTATGGAAGGTGGCATGGACTCCTTTTTCCCCTTGAGTAAGCCTTATCAGTATTCAGACACTGTATGCCAGTTTGCTTTGCTATGTCAGTGGTATCTTGACCTCACCAAAGCAGCATTAATTTGGCTTTATGATCTTTTGTGCTATTAAGCCTTTATATGAGATTGAAAAGATAATAAATTTCCAAAGACTCATTACACTTTGCCAAAGCATGTAACTAGCTCCAACACCAGGATTTTATGGTGTTTTCTTTACGTCTTTTTTTTTTTGGGTTAGTTGCCTTTTATTATTTAAGTCTTTACGTAATGGTCAAAAGCAGGAACCAGAATAGTTGGTACAATTTCAAAAATGTACACAAATTCTGAATAATTTGTTTGCACAAATCCTTGTTTTATGCTTGTAAATGCTCATATGCATTTGTAAACCTTTGGAGATAAGGCTATACCTGATGCAGTACAAGTGATTCTTCTGAGGCTGAGAAACAGAATAACTGTAGGAGAACTAAGTGTCACTCCATTGTGCTATTTTATACCAGAGATTGGTGTTTGATTCAGGTTTATACTAATTAGGTGAAATAGCATATATGCAGGCCCACATGGCAGATCTGGACTCTCTTTTTGTGGCCTGTACAAGTTCTAATACTTATTTAGATGAGGTCTACTAGCTTCCTCTCCCTGTTTAAACTATATAATTTACTTAAAATGGATTCAGTGCAGTGAATGGATTTACTTCTGATACTCCATTTGTTAAAATGGGGACCTCTTCTTTTTCAGGAGGCGTATTTATGCCCTCAAAGAGTTGTATTTCAATGTTTACACCTATCTATTGTGTATTTTATTACTCCTGTTGGTCAAGAGGAATGATGAACTACGCATCTCATAATATGTATTGATCTTCTTGGAGATGATTTAAACATCTATCAATACTCTCTTCTGGCCTCCATATAAGATAAAATGCTGTATCTTCTCTCCATTTGCAATTCTTATTGTGGCATGAAATCCTCTCACAATTCTTCTCATTCTCTTTAACAATAATTCAAAAATATCTATTTATTTTAACAGTTAATCAATTAATAGAAAATTACTGCACTGGATTTAGGTAGCTTTTCTGGTGTTAACTTCATTGTTAGTGTCCAAGTTCTCTTTTGTTGCGTGTAGTTTCACTACAATTTGTTTTCTGGTTTTCAACGGTAGGACTCAGTCAGTCTCTGTGGTACTGTTAGTCCAATGAAGAGACCAGAATACAGTGTTGATAAATTTTACTTTTCTGTGACTGGAGTATAGCTTATGGTGGATTAACTATGACCTGGATTTTGAGTGTAATGATGAGCTTTTATCATTCTGTTTCAAACACCTAACGTTCAATTAGCCCCAAAATTTCTTTGCTGTTAATTCTGAAATCGTGCCTGGATGACTGCATTCATAACTGCATTATGTAAACAATGTGAATACTCACAATAGCCAAAGAGTCCTGACCTTCAGCTCTGCCCCAGAAGCTCCACGGATACTTAGTTTCCTTCATTGTTCTGTGTAGGATATTGTTCACTTGGATATGTTTTCACTGTTTCGGAATATTTTTTAACATAATTGATTAAAGCTCCTCTATATAAATTGAATTTCCCATGTGGACTTTTTAAAGCCTCTGGAACCTGATAAGCTTTTGTAACAGAAGAAGAAATGTTTAATGTGGGTTGAAATCCTCCTTGCATAAAAGGAGCATTTCATCAGCCACGGTCTGCTCTGCTAAGCTCTGCTGGCACAGTGACACCTGAATCCCATAGTCTAACTCCAGCTAGCTTTTTTGTTCTTGCCTCAGGGTAAGAGATTCAAGAAAGTTGTTTTGTTGTTCAGCAACAGAAGATACTGCTGAGCCAATGCATTAGAATAACAAAAAAGTTCCTGTCCTCTTGGAGGGAACTTTGCATAAATTATAAAGGGTATGCCACTCTCTGTTTGTGGGGCTCTTTTTGGATACAGTTGTTTAAAAAACTTGGATACAGCAAACCATTGAGAATCTAAGTTGATACAACAAAATGGGGGAGATGAAGAAGTATTAAACATCTCTCAAGTTCAGTTAAAAGTAAAACTCAGAAAAAAAAATAGCTTAAGCTTCAAGCTCTGGGGCAAACAAGCTGCCATCTCCTGGCTGATTTAGTGTTTCCATCAACAATGACAATTAACAGGTAAGGGTAAAAGCAAACGTGCATGGAACAAGAACATTTTCTACTCCTGTCACTTTAAAATATGCCCATTTCTGTGTCTGATCTGCAGCCATGAAGTGGAAGGTGTGCATATTTTAGAGTAGCAGAAAGGAACTGTAATTATATTATTTCAAGGGCTGTGAACATTATGTTTTTCTTATCTTTGCAAGAGTCAGACTTTCTTAGATATTTTAAACTGCTATAGCAAAACTCAATCAAAGAAAACTCTCCCCTCTCCTTTCTTTTCTTTAAAACCTGAGACAACTGAGGAAAAGACATGGAAAAGTTACAGGTGCAGGTTATTTTATGTTTCTTTTATTTTGTGAATGTAAGACACACAATGATTTTCTAAAATCACGCTTGTGGTTCAAAGAATAAGAAGCAACGATTAGTTCATCAGACTGAGCTGTGTGATGTACAAGGTAGATTAACTGGGAACCAAACACATTTTAACCAGTATCGGAAGACAGACCATAGCTTGATATAGAATGATAAAACTTTAAACTTTCCTAAACTTGTGTAATTGTTCTTTCATATCTTGTGCACTAAAGACTTGAATCAGTTCAATACCTGATTGGGAGCCACATGGCTACACGTAGGTTTTTCACTGCGCTCTCAGCTAGTATTAGCCAGCATGAATGCATGGTCTTAGAGGGCATTTCAATGCCAGAGTGTCATGGATGGAGCCATCCATCCATGGAGAACGTGGGCAAGTTGGTTGACAGCCAGCTGAATATAAGCCAGCAGTGTGTCCAGGTGGCCAAGAAGGCCAATAGCATCCTGGTTTGAGGTAAAACAGAACTGATTTTCTTTTCAGTAACTTTATTTTTCAGTTAAGTCTCTTCTAACTAACTACTTGAAATTAATGGCATATTTTTCAGACAGTGTCTGCTTCTAGCAGATAATATGCGATGTTTATAGTTAGTACTAAAAAATGGTATGCAGAGAGGCTCCTGCTTATACTTATTCCCATGACAACCAAGGTCAGCTAACTTTGTTATGTACCTAGTTGGAGGGCTGGAAGCAGAAGGGTGTAAAGGGGTCACACCTGTGGGAAGGAGTGGAAAGAACAGGTGACCCAAAACTGGACAACAGGGTATTCCATCCTATCTGCATCATGCTCAGTATAAAAGCTGAGAGATCAAAGGGGTCAACCTTTTTCTTCAATGGCTGGCATCCGAGGAGGACTCTGGTCTCTTTGTCTGCCTTTGATCCAGATCTGTGCGTTCCTGAATCCAGATCCAGAATCCAGTTCCTGTCCGTCACTGAGTCCAGCCTGGGACTTCCTCAGTGCCTGCTGGTGACATGACCATCATCCTGGGAGCTTGATACTGGTTTTGTATATATTGTATATATTTCATTATTTTCTTATTAATATTATTATATTTTATTTTTATCATTAATATTTCATTAAAGTAATTTAGGTGCTTTTGCACCCATAAAACTCTTTCTCTTATTATCTCTCCCTTCTCTGTAAGCCATGTAAACACAAATCAGATCTGAGAAGACAGCATTGCCCCAAACACCAGTCTAACTTGAAACTTTTAATACCAAATATCTCTTCTCAGCAATTCCTTCCTCTGCTTGTTTTGATTAGTGGAGTTTTTTTCAAGTCTTTACTTTTTTGCAGGATGAGGCAGGTAAGAAAATAGTGTTTGCAGGATATAAAATTTCTGCACAAGTTTGCCTTATTTATCTATCTATTTATTTGGTTATTCATAAATCCAAAGGATTTATAGTGGAACCCTGTTTTAAGTACTTTAATATTACTATTTGAAGAAGTTTCTTTAATTGACTGATAAAAAATGCTGAGCCACTGACTTTCAATATTCAGTGAAAGTATTCTCTAACAGAAGTTCAGTGAGAAAGAAGAAAGAAAAAATATGAAATTTGGAGAAAAAGAGTGAAGTAAAGGGGATATGGAGGTTAGCTATCTTCCGTACATTTTTCTTATACTTCTTATACTTCCTGCTCTGAGAGTACAAGTGATGAGTTATCCAATTTATAATGTCGTGCTTTTTCAGACTTAGGTAATTTGCAGATAAGCTAGTTTACCATGTATCCCATTGAACACAGAATCATAAGTCTATTAAAATATGAGGAAGCATATTTTTTTCTAGATCTCTATGATCATGGTTTTATTCAGATTTATTATATACCGGAGATTCACAGGAAAACCTGAAGTAAGCTTTTATTGCTGATATTTTTCCACATACTATCAAGAATGGCACTTGGTTTTATTGTCAAGTGAAAAAGAAACAGTATTCCAATGATATGTTATGGAAAAGGACAACAAGACCTGTGCAGGTGCTGCTCTTTCCAATTCATTGAAAGGTTGCCAAAGGCCTGGGGAAAGCACTTATTTAAGCTTTCAGCAGAGAGTTTTAAAAGGTTTGCCTGCTTGTGCTTTGACAGATGGGGGAGAGGGAAAGATGCAGACCAAATGTGCAGCCAAATATTTGTCTCACCCATTTTGGGATAGTACTTCTAAAGCTGGTGGCTAAGTTGATTCGAAAGCTTCATCAGGCCAGCTTGAGTATTCATCCAGCTGCGGAGTCTTTGCTGAAAGGTTTTCTTGTAGTGTTGAAAAATAACCAAATGTATTTCCATTGGGCAATTGACTTAAAATTGTTGTTTCTTAATCATTGATTCTAGTCCATTTGTGTATTAAAAAAAAAACCACAACAAAAGCCTTCAGGGCCTAACTTCAACTCATTTAGACAACCCATCCTTCACTCGCCCTGAAAAACTGCACAAAGCACAACACAAAATGAAAGCAAGTAAGGTAAATATTGAAGGCAGGGGGTGCTTTTCAAAGTAGGTGACATTTAGAGGCATGTTCTGTGTGAAAAAGTGTGAGCTCACAAGAGGATTCAGAGGACGTTTTCCCACCATGCAGCAGGCATCCTCAAAGCACAGTGACAGAGCATGTATCCTTTTCCCGGTTTATCACACAGGCCAAAAGCAATTCTTCAGTTTAGAGGCCTCACCCTATTGATAATAATTTTAACCAAAACAGAAAAAAATGCCTAATTCTGTTCTGGGAATTAGAGTAGATGCTGCAGGGTACTCTCTTAGCTTCTGTTGCTATGACCTAAACGCACGCTTCACGCCATGAGTCCACTGTTTTTCCCTGTTATTGGTTTTGCCCCCTCAGTACAAATTCCTGTGCAGCAGGACTAGTCAATGATATCCTTGCTCATGAAGCTATCAGGCAGTAAAATCTATTTTTTTTTACAGTTGTTCAGATAGGGAGGAGATGAGAAAAAGAAAAAAAACTTGATGCACAGTACTTTTGTACATATAATGAACATAAACTAAGAGAAAAATGAACATAAACCAAGAGTAAAACAACATTAACTACGTTCATGGAGTGTCTAGATTCAGGGTGAGATGAGAAGAATATTTTCTGCTGTGCCATCTGGATAGGATGACACCGTATGATGAAGTTCATTCTCCTGCTCTCGTCATCATTCAACAACAGTGTATGGCTTCATTGCTTCAATCACTTGGTTACTCATCTTGTAAGGCAAGACACCTTTCACACAAGAAATTCGATTTAAAATTTTGTGCGTGTTTTTTATATTGCTTTATATAGCCTTCAGTTTCTTCTTGTAAAACTAAACTGGGTTGCCATTAAATTCATGTGTTTATTCTTGAGATGGCAGTGAGAAAAGAACAGCTACCTGACAAAACTTTGTCTTGCAGCACACAGCTTGTGAACATATTCATTGGTATGATGTTACTTTGGATTGTTGCTTTTACGTTGGGACAACCGATTAAAACTACTGATAGACACAGAGTTAACACCAGATGCAAAAAAAACCCAAAACAGAGTAAAAGCAGAACTAACAGATCCACTTGTCAGCTGCTGTAAATCACTTTCTACCTGTTTCTGTTACACCCTTTTTGACTTTAAAAAAATAAAGATTCATTTTTTTTCTTCTTTGAGATTTTTTTCCCAAAGCCATTGCATTTATGAACAAGTCAGTCAACACTTCCAGTTACAGAAGACATAGTGCCGTAGCTGAAAACAGGTGACCCAAAACTGAACAACGGGGTATTCCATCCCATCTACATCATGCTCAGTTGAGATAAATAAAAAGTCAGAGCAGCTTTCATCATAACTTTACTTCCATGTGCTGTTCCATGGTGAGATGCATCCCAAGGTGTGAATCAGGATTGTACTTGCATATCTCCAGCCAACTGATAGACCTGAAATCGGCT
This sequence comes from Ibidorhyncha struthersii, assembly GCA_013398815.1. Lineage (NCBI taxonomy): Eukaryota > Metazoa > Chordata > Aves > Charadriiformes > Charadriidae > Ibidorhyncha > Ibidorhyncha struthersii. Next base: position 55,974 of record VZSZ01004989.1, on the reverse strand, counting down.
GAACGCCTTCTGATACCTATTAGTTTCACTCCATAGAAAGTACCCATTTTGAAGTGATTATCTGTATTTTTTCCCACAGAGTGCAAGAATAATCCTGGGTAAACCTGGCAGCATGAATCCTGAGGACTGTTTAGTTTGAGGAAGAGGAGGCTGAGGGGAGACCTCATCACTCTCTACAACTATTTGAAAGGACACTGTAGAGAGGTTGGTGCTGGTCTCTTCTCACAGGTAATTAATGACAGAACAAGAGGGAATGGCTTCAAGCTCCAACAGGGTAGGTTTAGACTGAACATTAGGAAAGAATTTTTCACAGAAAGGGTGGTTGGGCATTGGAATAGACTGCCCAGGGAGGTGGTTGAGTCACCATCCCTGGATGTGTTTAAGAGACATTTAGATGTGGTGTTGGGGGATATGGTGTAGGGGAGAACTTTGTAGAGTAGGGTAGATGGTTGGACTCGATGATCCCAAGGGTCTCTTCCAACCTAGACAATTCTATGATTTTATGATTCTATGTGTGTTCTTCTAATTTAGTGGGAAATAATAATTTGTGTGTTACCTATCTTTTGAATTTAAAATGACTGATAGTTTCTAGCCAGTGGGTGAAAAATTCAGTTATTGTAAGTAAATTCACAATGTGTACATGCAGGTTCTATTTTAGTATTTTGACAGCCAAGTTACACTTCAATATGGAGTCATAAAAAAATGTCCTGAATTACAGGATTTTCCTTGCAAATCTCTTTGATAAGTGCTCATGTATCAGGAGTGTTCATCTGATATTTTCAAAAATGCTGTTACAAAATATAATCAACATTTCTAAGAAAAGAAGAATGAAAGAAAAGTTTTGCTATTTTCTTTTTTAAATAGAAATATTTGTTGGCAGTAGTTGAACTCTGACATACATATACATTTTTTCTTCCAACTGACAGTTTATTACATCTGTTTTCTACAATTTTAACAGAAGTTGCTGCTTTATTTTTGAATAGAAATGATATTTCAAAGTTATACTCTTCAAAGAATAATTATTATGTAAAACACTTTGCCAAAACTGTACAGGTACAGTGAAAGCAAAGGCAACCTTGCTGGAATAAATAAGCATTCTCTGTGCTGATTAACTTCATAAGTAACCATTCTCTAGTCATTCCCCTTTTACAAATTTTTTTTTTTCCTTTCTTCAATGAATTTTCGCATATCCTTTGAACTGGCAGTCATCAGCAAAGTCAATTCACATTCCTTCACCATTCTTCTGCATTATATACCACCCATTTAATCACTAACAATGTCTTGCACAAAGATCTTAGAATAATTTCACTGGAAGGTGCTACTTTGGGTTTTTTTTATTACTAAACTTTCTAAGAAATAAAGCTCATGCTTCAGTTTTGTGGTAGGCATACATGTTCATTGTGTGAATATGCTGGTTGATTTATTAGAGTTTGGCAGAGATAGATGTCCTAATTATTTTTTATTAATTTCAATCCTTAAATATTTCATCCTATTGTTATCTTCTACACTGATACGTGGCAACCAGGATTAATTATTTTAGTTCTCACAGAACTGTTTTTTTTAAAGCTGCTATGAATATCACTTTATTATCTAGGCTGGCCCTCCAGGAACTGTTATCAACACCTTCCAACTAAATGATATTTTGAGTGTTCCACATTTTAGAAGTTGTCACCGAGTACTTGAGTTCCACATAGCATTGGAAATCATTTCAGGTGAATGAGTAAACCTTTTTCTTCTGTTCCAGTTCTTCGTTGCACTTCTGTGGAAACCTTCTCCTGCAGTATAGGTGCAACTGGCTGGCTTCAGTGGGAGTTCGAGTTAAGCAGGAAGCTGGCTTTAGGATATAAATATTTTGATGATGTAAAAGTCAGAATAATTGATGTAAATAACATCAGTAGTTACCACTAATTTTCTAGATTTTTTGGGCTGGCTGTCTAGTGTACTTAGATAAGGCTGTTAATTATTTTCTTGAAAAACCTGTGCAATATACTGCAACAGGCACAGGTAGCAAGAACCCAACTACAGATAGTAACATCTATGGAAGGAACAGTTCCATTATTTTAAATAATGAAGTTCAGAGACAGAAAGATAAAGGCATTTTCCCTTGTTATTTTTAATCCTCTAAGCTTCAGGATAAAAAAAGGGAGATAGATATCTCTATGATACGAATGGAAAAAATATAGAAAGCTCAATGACTGTGGTTTTTTTTAAGTTTCTTGACATTAATCTGTGATTGCAGCAAATTTTTCAGCTACGGCACTATGTCTTCTGTAACTGGAAGTGTTGACTGACTTGTTCATAAATGTAATGGTTTTGGGAAAAAAATCTCAAAGCAGAAAAAAAAGTGAAGCTTTATTTTTTTAAAGTCAAAAAGGGTGTAACAGAAACAGGTAGAAAGTGATTTACAGCAGCTGACAAGCAGAGCTGTTAGTTCTGCTTTTACTCTAGGTTTGTTTTTTTTTTTTTTGCATCTGGTGTTAACTCTGTGTCTTTCAGTAGTTTTAATTGGTTGTCCCAACATAAAAGCAACAATCCAAAGTAACATCATACCACTAAAAAATGATGTGATTTATCATACCACAGAGACCTCTGGAGGTATGAGGAACTCTGGTGAAAGGCTGTCATTCTGCAACACTCTGAGAAAGAATCTTTTAAAAGTCAGAGAAATCGCAAGATCAGTGTTAAGCACTGAAAGATGCAGAAGCATCTATTGCTTGCTGAAATCTCTCCGTTGCATGAACAACTAGATAAAAATCTCCAGTAACCAAATTCCAAGTGGAAAATGGCAGTGGCAGATGAAAGTTATTTGAAATTAAGGTGCACTTAAGCACGTTAATATAAAGATACAGAAAACCACATTTGCAAATTTGGCTTTTAATTTGTATCACTTAAAGGGTCCATCATTATTTAAAAGCATACTTTTGAAAAATACTTAAAAGTGAATCTTAAATGAGACAGACTCCTTTGTATTAAAGAGACTTCAGAATAAGCAGATGTAGTTGTAGCTATGATTCCTATTCAATTATATACAGCAGAAAAAATACTTAGCTCCTCTCCTGCACAAAATCTAAACCAATCCTTTTAAAATCAGACAGCAAATTTTAGTATGGTCAGCTTATTTTTTTCAAATCTTTTTCATTTTAAATGAACTTAATTATGTGAAAGGTTTAAGAAGCTCATCAGTGAGAAAAAAAATCCTTTTACAACTTCAGAGAAATGGAATACTGGGGTTTTGTGGGTTTTGTTGTTTGTTTTTCATCCTAGAAATGGTTCTTTTGTGGGAGTGGAAAATTAACTTTTTTGGTGAGTACTAATGCTCTATAGACACAGGTGACAAAGGCGCAGCCATGATGTGATCACTGAGGTTTAGAGTCATTTGTAAGTCATGAATTCATCTACATAAGGTTCTTCCTACAGCACACAGGCAGAGTTAAGCGTCCATTCTGCCTATCATAGAGATGAATCATAGTCTGAAGATACCTGTCTCTTCCCTATTGCTTAATGGTCACTTATACCAGATTATACTGTTTAGCCAGCAAAGGTTAGGTGAGATAAATCTTCCTGAAAACTGTTGGAGAGAATAGCCAGCAGATAATGAACTCTTCTGCAGTGTAGCACTTGTAAAATTAAAGACATTGTTTTTTAAAGAAAAGTGAACAATATATGATAAAAAGCAATGCCATTGGTTTTGATTTTTTTTTTTTTTTTATTCTAGAGAAACTTTACTAAGGCTGGGCTCACCCCCACCATTTTTCAGTACCTAACAGCTAGATAGGAGTATCATTACTCTCTGATCCTCTGCATCCAAAGGAAGAAGAGAAATTCTGCCAGAGGGTGATTCATCTCATGCTTTCTGAATGACTAAAAAACCAGACAGCTATTTTACAATAAGTTAGTTAATGGTGTAATAGTGCCAACTGTGAGGCTGATGATAGATACATAATTCCTCCACAAACAAGTGTATTTTTTACTTCCTCCTTCTTTGCAACACATTTCCCAGACCACTATTAATATCACTGGTCTAGCTGATAAATAGTAAACTGGATTTGGCTGGAAAGCTCTCTGTAAATTGTCAAATGAAACTCATCACTCAAATTTCACTTAAAAACATGAAAGTGCTGAATTTTCTAAATGCAAAATTACAACACAACAGTTCTTGAGGGTAACTAGTTATGAAAGGGACAATACACAGTGCAGATATATTTGAAACACTGAATGCTTTACAGTCTTCTTCTATAGCTTCTTGAAGACTGTTCTCAGCTGTAACAACTACATCAATAAACGTTCATTTTGAAGGAAACTAGTGATGTTTCTGTGTTGATTAAGTCCAAATGTTGTTGCCATAGGGATGCTGTCCTCAAAAAGACATGGATGAAACGACTTTTTTGATGTAGCACACTGGTGGGTCATGTTCTGGCCCAGGACCCTTCCTTTTTTGGAACTGAGCCACTGAAAGATCATAATAAAACAGGCAGAATTCTTGTGCTGAGTAACAGGAATGGTTTTACATGGTGCAGATGTGGTGTGATGATTTGCATATAAAAAATGTTTGTTCCAAAACTTATAACAGTATTTTTATATGGCTGTGACTAGGGCACCTTGTTCTAGAATAGAACAGAAGGTCCTGAAACTAATTACATCAGGGAGAAAAGAAGATATAGCTGATTCCAAAACCAGAAGATGTCAATTCAGAATTCAATGCTTTCCTTTCTCCTGTGCATCACCTGCTGTGAGACTCTCAAGGCAGAGCAATAACACAGAATCAAATTACCTGCTCTTTTTTACCCCCTAAGTAAGGTTACTGGGACTATCATGGAAGTCAGCAGAGAGCTGCACATCTGCCCTGGACCAGGTGCCTTTCCAAAAGCAGTAATAGACACCAAGTTGCACCCAAAATGGAAGCAGGTCTCAAATTCTGGGAAGGTTAGTAATGTAGTGTTCTCAGTGAGGCTACAAGCATGTTCTGTGACTACACTTTGATCAAAACCTTGTAATTTTGAATCTCTGATTTCAAAAGAGGAGTTTTAAACATAGGTAATTAGATATTTTTGCAACAGTTTTCTTTTTTTTTACCATACTATTGAAATTTCCTAACCAACTCATTTGGTTGCATTTGGAAAAAGTTTCTGTCTGTGAATGATGGAATTAGGAAGACAAACTAGAAAGTACTTACTAATCAATATGCAAGATAAAAGAATCAGCCAAGCCCAAGTAGCAAAGTATCAAACTTCAGCGATAAGCTGTGACAAAGCAGCAAATGAAACCATTCACATGTGCCCCATAGCCTGACTAAGAAACAAGAGAAATCAAATCTTTCAGTTTTATGTGAGCTTGAAATGCTATTACCTTTTTTTTTTTTTTCCTTTTTTTAAAAGGAAAAGTTAAAAAAAAAAAATATTCAGGGCAAATGGATTGCCAACCTGTTATGATTTTGTTTTCAAAGCATTAAGGCCAACTTATTTGGATTCATCTATGATAAAGTGGAAATGGGATTCATCAACAAGTCATAAAGAGAACAACAACTTAGTGTGTCATCACATAATACGCAAAGCTATGCCCTACTATAACAACTTATGCTGAGATAATACAAATAGAAAATGATATGAAGATGTATGAAGATGACGTATGAAGAGAATTAAATTCTGCACAATACTAGTAATAAGGGTTTTAATATTAGAAAGTTGTTATAAGACACAGAAAACAGAACCTTGAATTTACTCAGTCACATGATGTCAAAAGCAGCATCTGTAAGAAAAAAATGAATAAAAGGCCTGAGATGTTTACTGAGTATTAATAAAAATGACAAACATCCTAAAGACAGAAAAAATGCAATTTGAGGAGAAGGAAACTATGATTAAATGAAAGTAAACAAGCTGGAACAGGGAGGAAAGGTCTTTCTATAAATTGCTTTAGTTTGGGAATATGTCCTGAACAAATGAGATGGTTACATAAGATTGTCAAAAGGCACTATTAAACCTATTACTGATAGACTGCTCAGCTACCATATAATCAAAGTGTGTTAAAGGATTCTTTTTGATAGCACTGACATTAAAAGATATCATCAAACTCAGCTATTATTATCTTTAACAAAACGACAAGTAACATGAGGCAAAACGTGCTCACTGAGATCAACATGTTGGTCATCATCACTGAGTTTTGGTCTGTAAAGTTGCTTTTCAACAGACTGTTTATTTCATTTAATAGTTATAATGAAATACCATATAATGACAAAGCTCTGATTTATCCTCCAAATAGTTGACAGATAACATGGGATTAAGCCAGTGTTTCATCTCTCAGCTCTTCTTTCATGTTTTTGTTAATATGTCAGGAATAAAGTAATAAAAAAAAAAAATCTGAATCCAAATGCAGCTCAAATCCAACATAAAATGCCTTAGTGAGCTGTCATTTACTTCCACTAACTATATAAAGCACTGTATCAAATTAGTCTCATTGCTTACAATCTCTAGAAGAAAGTGAAAGTTAAAAACCCCCTCATTATAAGGTTGGGGTTATATTCATCTGTATTCTTTTGAGTTGAGTGTGCAAAGTGAATCCATAGCAATTAGCAATGAAGCATTAAAGAATTACAAGGATTTCATCCAAATTACCTTTGCAAATAGATTCAAAACTGAAGATCTTGAAACTGAAATGCAGCAATCTTTTGAGTGAATTGGTGCAAATAATCTGATAATGGGAGATCTTGGGACATAAATGACTGTCAAGAACAGTAATTGATTTTTAGTTTTGCAATCAAAGAATTAGTCTGATTGGAAGCAAAAAAATTCTTCTCTCTTTTTTACTAAAGAGTAGATGTTAACAGATTTCAGGTGGAATCCAGTGGTTTCTTTTATTCTTATTTTATTATATTGGGAATGTATTTTAAAACAAAATAAAAATATTTGTCTAGTTTAATTAGCTCTGAACCACAGTATAGGTTCATTTTCTCTATTGGCTATAATCTCCTTTGACTTAAATAGGAACTTAAGTTCCTATCTCTTATGTTGACATATGTATTTAGACAATGAATTGTAGGTGAACTACATCCTGTATTTTCATCATACATTATTAAATCTAGTAGGATGAACTGCATCCCATTCCTACTTTAAGATGGGATGAATTGGTCTGTGGAGGTTCCCCTGTTTACTTCTGTGGCAAGATGTTAAGTGAGATCTAATAAGTGACTCTATAGACTAGACATTCGCTTATCAGGACAAGCATTACATTCATTTTCCTCCTCCAGGCTACATATAATTACTCTTGACACAATCTCGTTTTGTACATGGGAGAAATTGAGCACAACCCTTTGCAGAATGTTCCAACAAGCAGGAATAAAAGCATTTGTCTGAACACTGGCCCAAACACCATGAAGCAAGGAAAGATCCTGACCCTTGACCTTGCATATACTGGATGAATACTTTTGTTATTGGGTAACTGTGCAAAAGACTGTAAACATCATATCAGTAACTTTAAATACATAAGTTGGGGAAAAAAAAAGACTGTTGACATTTTTCAGTGAATTCAACCTCCCTCTGCTCAAATTTCTAGATGATCAAGCACAAATCTTTTGACTGAAGAAAATGTTATGAAAAAACCTGATATTAGTCAGAAATATTGCAATACTAAATCAGAAAAGGCTACTTATGTGTTCATTTTTCCTCCAACTGATCAAAATTTTTGCAGATGGCAACCTGCCACTCTAATCGTCTTTATTCTATTACTTTTGAAAAGTCATTCCACTGTGCATCAGCAAACTATTTTGTAAATTCAGCTCACCAAAATCATTATCATTCATTTTTTGCATGATTTTGATTCATTTGGTCCTATTGCACAACAACAGTTTGATCAGAACTGATGTGAACTGATGCCTGCTTGCAAAGTCACAAAAATTTACATAGGCAGAAAATAATTAGCAAAGCTGGTGCTAAGGTAAGCCTCTTGCTTTGAACCAGTTCTCAGAAACAAATTTTTCCCTCATATACGGATGATAATTTGCAAACAGTCACCCCTTTTATTACATTTGGATGCTTGCTCAAAGAGAAATACCATGCAAGGAATTGCTAACATCACTTCCCGCAGTAGCTATGGGTTCCTTGGAGTTGTTTTGGCCAAGTGTCAAACCAACTCGTCTCTGCTCTGCTTATGACATTTTGTTTGATCACATCATAAAGTGGTAAGGCTGTGGAATGTATACATAGCACTATACACTAGTAAAGTGTTTGTCATTTAATGTCTCCCAGATGCTTGCCTATAGCTTTTTCCAGTAGTAAAGAGAACATGTTGGCTTGATGTGATCTTGTGTTTATATTGTCTTTTGGGCCTACATGATAAGTCATGTTCTTTCCTCCTTTACTTTTGTAGAATCAGAAAAGTTGTCTTAAAGGTCTGTTCCTCTATCTGTAACACATGCTAAGTCCATTAAATAACTAGGATTCAATGGTAATAAAAACTGAGGTTAGAAGAACATCCTTGAGGGAAAAGCAGCCAGTAATTTCTGTGTTGCATAAAATCACAAAATGCTGTGGGATTGATAATGTTTAACTCCAGGGAGTTTTGGAGTAATTAGAATGAACAGCGGATTTCCCAAATTTAGGAGAACACTCAAAACTCAATATGTTTATTCTGCCATTCAGAAAGAAAGTGCATGACGCTTGGGATCTGATTCTTTATTGCTTACCATTTGGTGCTGTTATTTATGGTAGGTATGGCAGGTGCAAATAGCAAGTGTTGTGACTACCTTTTTACTTACATTTTACACAGTTGTAAATCACCAGCTGAATCAGCATCCAGTGTCGTGGGGCAGTAAATAAATGAAACCCTGGCTTTTTTACCCAGTTAGGAGTGCCTGTTGAGGTGAGGCTGAAAATCAATCAGAAAAAGTCAGTTGGAATATTCCAATTACAAAATGTAATGTTCTCAGTTCTCTTTGCTTACTCTGTCTTGAGACACCAGGTAAAAATTTTGAAAATGTTTAAGTGTCGTTCAAGCCCAAGTACTCTTTCAATAGCAATACAGACATTTAGACCCAGACTATTTATGGTTGTCAAAGCACTTCACAGTGTATGTGATTTATTCTGTGTCTGTTATAAAAGCATCTGCCAGCACAGTGATTGTCATCAAGAACGTGATCTTTGGTTCACAGCAGAAGCTTCCATTATTCACACAGTTGTACTGTCAAAACTGAACTTTTGCTGAATTAGCTAATTTTGCTTGAAAGGGCTGGAAGAGATCATGTTAGTGGAGGCACTGACTTAGAAGTGCTTGTCAGGATGATACAGAACACCATTGGGACCAAGCATAGTTTTAATTACGTGCATCCTGTTTTTACAAAAGGGCAGAAGCGCAAAGGCTCGCCACGCAAGATCCAGCACAGGGCTGTGGGTCTTCAAGCTTACCTCTGGAATGCCTAGGTGTTATGGACATGGTCCTACAGACTCCTCCATCCAATGGTAATATGCTCTGAGGCACTTTGGAAAGAAATCTGTACAGCCAGCACTTTGAAAATGGAGTAGCTTGAAGTCAGCTTGCGAATGGGAGAGCTGTACTGAGAGAGCCACTAAACAAACAAGCACAGGGACAAGCCCCAAATGCCGCCTGCTGCATATCTTGATAAGAACAGAGGAAGATAACATTGTCCGCTGAAGAGCCACAGGTAGATGACGATAACACAAAGCTCATAAATTTTCTTTAAAAACCTCTACCTTTTGGTGGCAGGAACAACAGTAGCAGTCTGCTGCTCTAACCAATATATGTGATGAGAACACACACCAAGGGAACAGGACAAGGATTCATTTCTCTGTAGTACCTGAGAGAATCAAATCAACCCCTTCTACTTTTCATGTGGGAGATGATTTCCACCCATCACACTGACGCCATGCGAAGGATAATGACCCTATGCTAAAGAGCATAGCAATCATCTAATGGTCAAGCTTGTCAGCTACAAAGGAGAGAGGAAGGTCATGAGCTTTATTTTCATGTGAAATACCTGCATGAGATGGTTATTGGATAAAATATTTAACTGCTGAAATAAGACAATAAAGAGGGGAAATAGTTGTTAATGCCAGCCCACATGATGTCATAGAAACTAGGTCTTGCTATTTCGTGCCCCAACAGGTGGACATATTTGATTAAATAGCTACATAGATAGAATATAGTTAGAGCTGTGTAAAACTATTAACAGTATTTTTGGCATGCTGATTAAATAATCACCTTTACCCAGAATCATCAAAATACACCTTATGTGGATTCTGAGGTTTAATAAAGCTGTAGTCAGTGGGGAAAGATCATTGAACAGAACTGTTTTAATTCCTTCATTGACGTTAATAATAGGACTAGCGTTTTCAATATTTCCATCAATAATTTGAAAGGAATATAAAAGTCCCACTGATAAACTTTGCAGATTCAACTGCCAGAATAGAAAGTAGCGCTCAAAACACAGAAATTTGACAGTTTTGATTTTTTTTTTTCCTGTGGCCTCTCCGACAGTATGTACCTCGGTACAGCCACATACAAATGTAGCCCTTTCAAAATGACAAATGCAGAGTTTAGCTAAAACCTGTGGACTGCATTTTGGAAAGGTTTCTAATGTAACCTTTTAAAAGGTCTTCTAGGAATCATAATAAATAAAAAACTGAGTTTGAGCTCCTGTTATGAAGCTGTGGAGAGAAAAGCCAATAATCCTGTGTTGTTATGAATTAGGGATTTTTACTTCTGTCTGTGGTTTTAATGCCTCTGTCTTGGGCAGATAAATAAAAGAGGGACAGTGATGATGCCTGTGCCCTGGGGTCAAGTTGGACTGATTTGTTCATATCTGTGATGCTTAGGACCTTCTCTACATCAGGTTTGTCCTGAAGAGAGCTGGTTGGAGCAGCAGAAAGCACAGGCAAGGAAGGAATTAGCAGTCAGGTTGGACGATTGGTGTTCAAACCCATTCCTTGGCCCTCTTTTCTATAATGCAGTGTAGGGGTGCACCTGCTGAGATCTTAATTAGAATAGTGACATCATTTTAGTGCACATATTTTCAAAAGAGGTACAGTATAATTCTAGAAAGTTCATAAAAAGTGTCAAGTATTTGGAGAGCCAGAAATAATACAAATCAGTGGAACACTTGAGGAAATTAGCTTATTTGGCTTTTTAAAAAGAGGGTGAGAAAATGATGTGATTATAATGCATAAATACTCTGAGGGGGAAAGTAGACTGGTATAAAAGGTTTTACAAACCAGTGAAAAAAGACACAGCATGAACCAGTAACTGAAGGTGAAGGCAAACAAACTCAGATTTTAAGTAAAATATGAATTATTAATGGCAAACTGATGAAACAAGGGATAGATTGATATTCTACCAAAGGAAGTACTGGATTTTTCACCTTTCCATAGCTTCAGATCAAGATTTTTCAAGATGTGCTGTAGTCACATGCAAGCATGTTGTTCAGTTATGGAAAGGACGAGCTGAATTTTAATCACCAGTCATATGCAGACAGCCAGTTTAAATGACCTAACAGATCCCTTTTGGCCTTTATTTCTATGGATCTATATGCCAAAACATTAATATTAATTGGAAATTATCAGGTAGAGTGAATAAGTTCAGTAAGATTTACTTTGCACTGGCCTAGATAACAATTAAATACAGGTGAAACAGATTTATATACATGAAGGGCTAAAAATAATTTTATAAAGTAAACAACATTATTTTCATGATGACTGTGTTCTCCTTAAAACACTAGGTGTGGACTTTTTTTAAAGATATTTAATATTTTTGGAAAACACTGCCTTGACAGAAAAGAAAAAGGATTTTTCATACACTGAGGGTAAGATAACAGCTATTATTGGCTGGGTTTTATTTAGCATATATTGCATGTCTGATCTGGAGAAGAGAGGCAGCTTAATTTTTGGCTTGTAGGCTGAGACTAGTAAAAGAGACATGCTTTGCAGTGTTGATTTATAGGATATGGACATTCCTTTGCATGGAACTGGATTGGTAGACCCAATGTGTTCAAGCTCATTCCTTGGCCCTCTTTTCTATAATGCAGTGTAGAGGTGCACCTGCTGAGATCTTAATTAGAATAGTGACATCATTTTAGTGCACATATTTTCAAAAGAGGTACAGTATAATTCTAGAAAGTTCATAAAAAGTGTCAAGTAGTTGGAAAGCCAGAAATAATACAAATCAGTGGAACACTTGAGGAAGTGTGCAGTTAGTTAGCCTATTGGTTTAAAAAAAATAACATACATGCACTCTTTCTTGGTCATTACTTCTCAAGACCAAAGAGCTAGTGTTCAAAAGTCAGTATTCTTAAGACCTGTCAAACGATCAGTAGCAATCAGGTGGTATACTTCTTTTATTAAAATCAATAGCAATATTCTTAGCCTGGGCAGGAATGGGATTGCACTAGGTGCATACATACTGTCAAATTGATTTGCTTCTTGTTTTACTTCAGAAGCATAGCTCTGCCAATAATCTGCACAGTGCACATGCTAATTCAGTCATGGATTCCAAGTAGTGAACTGAGTAGTAGAAATGTGAGTACGGAAGAAAGAGCAGTTTGTTGCAACAGTTGCATTATAGAAAGAACATTGATAGGAGCCAGTGCCCAAATTTGTCCTGGTAACGGGGGCTCAATCTGTGCCATCAATAACAAAGTCAATATAAATGAACTTCAGGCAGTAAAAATTTCAGTCAATAGGGGATGTATTAACTGTATTTAGGGAATGTAGTTGTAATTAGATCTGTGCTGAAACAGAGTGTGGGACAAAACTATAACGTCAATTTAATTTATAAAAATAAAAAAAAAAGGCCCTGAACTTCATATATTTTACAGTCAGAAGTCACTGTTTGATGTCCTGGTTAATATAGGTCATAGAACTTTCATTATTTAATTAACATTGACTTCTATGGGACCAAGACCTTTATTGTTTAGCTTTTCCCTGTTACATATAGCTGCTGAATTCACTAGATCAGAAAGAAATTTAAGATATTTTTCAGTTCATTCACTTTGAACTTTTCAATGTTATTTGCAGTCCACTGCATCAATGTCATACGCTGCTATAAAGGGAGCTCATGTGCCCTTTCTCATCTAGGCTCTGCAAAAGCATAATTCCTATTAGCTTCAGGTAACTATGTGAAAATAAAAATGATAGCAAGCTGATGTTTCCACAAAGAAAGGGAGGGAGAGGAAAAGTAATGAGATACAAGGGGAATGGCATGAACGTGTTTGTTCTTGTTTCTGGATCAGTTTGCGGACTAATGGGCTAAATACGTGAGAAAGAAAACACTCTCATCCGTTTTAAAAGGTCATTACAATGAATATCTCACTACTTCTTTTTAAAAATTTTTCTTCCTTCACATTTTTAAAGGAAACTAAAGTCTTCAGTATCCAAAAGTGAGAAGAGTCTTGTAACCAAAAGTAGTCAAAAGTGGATACCTATGTGATAATATATGAATATGGAGATTATGAGGGAGTTCTTCCCTTTGCCTCCATAGATCTGCAAATATAGGGAAATCTGTGCCTTGTCAGGTTACCTTTGCATTTACTACTACTGGATTTATGTTTCTTCTATGATGTTTTAAAATAGTTTTATGAATAAATTTAAAATTTAGAATCCACAACAACCTGTGGCAACTAATTCCACATACTAATTACATACTGGGTGAAAACATTCCTTCTTTATTTGTTTTGAATCATCTATTTGGTCATTAAACTTGATGGCCCAGTTTATTTGGCCATTTATTATACTGAAGCCTTTTCTTATTGGGTCTGTCTGGGATAGAGTTACTTTTCTTCATAGCAGCCTGTATGGTGCTATGTTTTGCATTTGTGATCAAAACAGTGTTGATAACACACCAATGCTTTAACTATTGCTGAGCAGTGCTTACACAGCTTCAAGGCCTTTCTGTTTCTCAAGCTTCCCAGCCAGTCAGTAGTCTGGGGGTGAGAAAGAATTTTGGAGGGAACACAGCCAGGACAACAGACCTCAACTGAACAAAGGGATATCCCATGCCATATGATATCATACTTAGCAATAAAAGCTGGGGAAAGATGGAGTAAAGGGCGAAGTTCACGGTTATGGTGTTTGTCTTCTCAAGTAATGATTAAGTGTGCAGAGGTTCTGCTTTCCTGGAGATGGCTGAACACCTGCCTGCCTGTATATAAATTCCTATTTTGCTTTTCTTGTATGTGCAGTTTTGCTTCACTTACTAAACTGTCTTTGTCTTGACTCATGAGTTTTCAGCTTTTGCTCTTCTGATTTTCTCCCTCATCATGCTGGGTGGAGCTTAGCTGCTGGCTAGGGCAACCTGCCACACTTATCTTTGATGGAGTTTGCTACCTTTCTTCATGACTCTTCTAGGGCTACTATATTCCTTTCTGAGATGTGAGAACTAGAACTGCACATGGTTTGCAAGATGCAGGTGCACCGCAGAAAAGGATGGTGGAATAATTTTGTCCTCAATTGTGTTATCTATTCCTTTCCTAATATTTTCTAGCATTTTGCTTTCCTGTCTGACAGCTACTGTTAACTTTCTTAGATTATCCATTATAGCTCAAAGATTTTTTTTTTCAATGGTAATTAACTTGTTCGGAGCTCATCACTCTACATGCAATTTAGGATTGGTGTTACCCCATGGGTATCATTCTGCATTTACCAAGACTGAATTCCATCCGCTATTTGCAGTATCCTTTTAAACTCTCTGTAGAGTGTCAGTGGACCAAATAGTAACTATAGGGTACTGTGGAGAAATACTATTCCATACCAACCAAGATAATCGCTACTATAGAGAAAAGGTGCTCCAGGAGATTGAACTAGATTTCCCAGAAAGCTATGACAAGGATTTTTCGTGTGTAATTATTCTCAGGCAAAACCTTATAACAAACAAACAGTGATTTGTACTGACACAAGAAGGTGATGTTCTGCTTTGTCTTCAAAACATGTGACTATAATCTCAAGATATTCAAGAAGAAGTTCTGTGTTAGCCAATCTTCTTTCTACTTTAATAATCTAAAAATGAGTGGACAGCCCTGTGACATTAATGAACAATATTACATGTCTTTGGCTTGAGAGGTATGGTCACTTTGAGCTATATCTTTCTGGCACTAATGCCTGAGTTCGAAGACATAATTAAACACACATAAGAGTGGAAATTTACAAGAGATCTTACGTCTGAATCGCTTGCTAAGGTAAAATAGAAAGGAGCTGAATTTCTCCTTGAAAACATTGAGGAATTCATTATTAACCTACCATATCAGACCTAAGAAATATGCTGCTACTAATGTATGTGAATATATTTATGTAAAAATATTTCAAATTTAAGTTGAAATATATTTAAAAAGAATTTGTATCAACCATTTGTGATTTCTTTGCTGTTCTTGCAAAAATGGTTGTTTAAATTTTTTTTCCAGAATGGAGCAAATAATCAAGTCACAGTTAAGGACTGGATCAATGAAGAACAGAACTCAAACCTGTAACTCAGTAAATATGATGGTATTTGCTGAGAAGACTACATATCTGTAAGACAGTGACCTAGGAATCTTTCAGATCTAATTTCCTGCTTTTGTTAAGAAAAGCCAAAGGTCAAACAAAGAGCATTGGAAGAGGAGAAAATATGCATGGACTGAGTCTATAGTTGAGATCCTAGAGTAACATATCAAGGGCAGTTCATTTTGTCTCTCTTCTTCGTATGTTAATTTTTTTACTAGTCTATAGCCACTGACACTGGTTCAGTTCCCGGGAGTCTTGCCATTTTTTCAAGCAGCACACAACTCAACAGCTGAAGAGGAGGCTCAAGATGTGGGGAAAAATAACGGTCACTCACAAATCTTCACATTCTATTCACAAACATGTATCCCTAGCCAACAATTTTTTTTTTCTGCCTTTCACAATGCATTAAGTCTTTTAAAACAGTGTGTTGGACATGCCTCAGCCTGCAACATAAATAAATAAATCAAATTAAAAAAAGACAAAGACATATCAAGGACATAAGGTGCACAGCAAAGTAGAATTTGATCACATGTGTACTGAGAATTCATATTTTTTTTGCACCTTTCGAGTAAAAAACATTAAATGTGCATTTAGTGGTGCCGTGACTGTTCACCTTACATAGTGAATTGTGGCAGTTTTTCTGTCATGCTGCCTCCCATTTTGCTTCCTTACAAAAA
Organism: Ibidorhyncha struthersii; assembly: GCA_013398815.1. Taxonomy (NCBI): domain Eukaryota; kingdom Metazoa; phylum Chordata; class Aves; order Charadriiformes; family Charadriidae; genus Ibidorhyncha; species Ibidorhyncha struthersii. Next base: position 39,827 of record VZSZ01004989.1, on the reverse strand, counting down.
CTCTGGCTGCAACACAGACACTGCTAAATAAGCCTGTTCCTTCCTGCAGTATTCAGCATAAGGTGCACATCAAAGATGGAGAAGAAAAAGCAACAGGCACGCTGCATAGAGTGGCAATACTCAGCTGGTGGCAGCCTGTTGGGATAACTTTCAACTTTTTGCCAGAATTGCCTCCAGGCTTCACTATGATCCACATTTGGGTCTTGGTCCAGGAACAGAGTGAGGATGCTGTGAAGTTTATCTTTGATGCCTGTTACTGACTGTACCCACTGCAAGGCGGGCACAGCAGAAAGCAGGACCCAACAACTTTCCCATTGCTAGGGAAGTACTTGATCAGCTTTCTATGTGATATCTTTCTGGTCTTTTCCTGAGGAAAATGCCTGCCTGACACCTTCATTTCACTCTGCACTGTAGCTTTCAAGGAGACATTTTGCTCTATAATTGTCTAAAATAAAGTAGTTTTGAGACTTGGAAGCAATGTTGCTTTCTGTTTACACCCTTTTTTTCCCCCCAGGACTAGCACATGCAGTTATATGAGGCTCGGAGCTAACAAGAGACAAGGTGACAGCTCTCACAAAGGGCACTTTGGAGTAAGCTTCTGTAAGGCTCCTCAGCAACTCCAGGGTGCTGCGTTGCCTGTGTAAGATTTGTTGACTGGGAGTTTTCAGTGCTTTCTTTCTAGCTTTTGTCTTATCTGGGAGAGTATTGTGTTTTCCTAGTTAGATTTACAGAATCATAGAATCATGGAACAGTTTGGGTTGGAAGGGACCTTAAAGATCACCTAGTTCCAACCCCCTGCCATGGGCAGGGACACCTTCTACTAGACCAGGTTACTCAAAGCCTCATCCAACCTGGCCTTGAACACTTCCAGGGATGGGGCATGCTGCAATACTTTAAAATGAAGGTTTTAGCTTCAAAGTGTTTGGCTACTGAACTAAAGGACTGTGGTTCAAAGCTCTCATCAAGGGCACAAATCATGTCTAACCATGTCAACATTTCACAGTACTACTCCACTTGGTCTACCCTTAAGCACTGGTAGGCAAATAAAGACTTCATCCCACTTTATCTCCTAGGTTAAACCCTCGGAGAACTGAACTTAGCTAATTTCCGCTATGAATTAGATGATTATGCTACAATTAACTAATTTGTCAGTTTAAAAAAAAAAAGAGATAGGAGCTTTATGTGGCCTTGCTCTCAAAGCTTCATTGCTTTCACAGAACAGAGGAAATGTTTGCAGCATGGCTCTGCCATTTTGTATTTGAAATTGACAGACTGCTGTTGCAGGTGGCTAGATTTGAGCTAGGCATTCTAAACTCTCTTACAGTTAATGTAAAGAAATAAGTACTTCCAGGGCACAATTCGCCTCATCCTAAAGTGGCCGTCCAAAACAGATCAAGTGAATGGTGAGGTAAGACTACCAGGAGAGCCTAGGGTGAATAGCTCACCAGTTGACATGTAAATAGCATAAATTTAAAATTAAGTGAGGGGAATCCTACTCTAATCTGTTGCTTAAATGTAGATTGATTTTCATACTATAGCATTATTATTATTATTACTATTATTATTATTTATTATTATAGAAGAGTGCCAGCAAATTGAAGTTTAATTCTTCTTTGAAAAAAATTAGCTAAAGACAGAAGGTGGGGTTCAGTTTCAGGTTCAGACTCCTGTCTATAAGGTCTCCATAGTGCAAGTATATATATGCGAGCTATGTATAGAAAATCCCATACAGTCAAGGGAGATCTAATTAATACAGTCAGCTGAGCTGAGGCAGCTGTTCAGCTGGACAGATGTACATGTCTTCTTTTGACTGAGCTCTAAGACCTCTCTTTTCGCTACCTGTAATGGAATCCCAGACACTGTAGAAATAGGTGCATAGTATGGACATACATTTAGGTGTCTGAACAGGAAAATGACCTCTTATCTCAATATGGTGTCCTGGTTTGAGCAAAAATTTTATGGTTATTCTGAAGATAACTGATATCTCATTGCTTATAGTGATTTAATCCTAGTATGTGGACGAATGACTGTGCTTTCTACATTTTTGCTCACGCTCAGGCTTGGAACTGTGGATGTAAGCATGTGTGTTTTCATTGCTTTTTTCATCTCTTGTTGCCTTGGTAAATACTGACTCGTGCTGGAGAGTACAGTGTTTGGAGAATGATTGTAATCAATTTAGCATTTCTGTACTGGAGAGGTGTAAGGGCTACACAATATTTTTGCACACTTCTGTGACATATGTATCACTAGTAAATAGGATTTGAATTTATATGCTTCTCTGTGACTGTCATTTGAATCTTCAGCTATGACACTGTCACAGTTTAGGCAAAAATCATAGAATCATAGAATGGTTTAGTTTAGAAGGGACCTTGAAGATCATCTAGTTTCAACCCTCCTGCCAGAGGCAGGGACACCAGCCCATGCTGTGTGAGAGTGAAAAAAGTTGAGTATAGTAGATATATGCTAGGGATTTTGATGGGACAAAGGGAGAAGGGAATTAGTTCCCAGCTGGAGACCTTCATGAATTTTTACAACAACTACATATCAATGAGAGAGAAAAAACCTTGAGCTGGGAGCACATTTATTGCTACTTCCACTATACTACTGGTTCAGGAGTTGCACAGGCTCATGCTAACTCCTCATAGAAGAACTACATCGCTCATAAGTACACAACCTTTGTGAATTTATAACTCAGTCAAGATCTATTGATCTTTACAGTGTCAGGGCTGCGTGACCTTAGAAATATATAAAAGCTTATAGCTTATGGAGTTCAGAGTAGCTTCTGAAATGAGTATTTGGCTTCTAAAATTTCTAACCTTGTATTTTTGGACATATTCTACTGCATATAGCTGGGTATTGCACTTGCAGGATTTTCCATGTCTCTAAGTGATGCTTCTTAAATTCAAGTATATCCTTACACAAAGTGTAAATGCTTAACCATTTGCTTCCAAAGCCTATAATATAGGTCATGCTACTCAGTACATAGTAATAGTCACCGATATCTGTGATTTACCTGCAGATAAAACCATGCTTTTGTCTGTGCCATGGAGGTCAACTGGTTCAAGCTCATAATTTCTCATCCATTTTTCTACAACCAAACTGGAAAGCTAGTGTTACTGTGCTATGTAGATGTCACTTCCAGTTCAAGGATTTGCAAAAAGTTGCACCAGAATCTTGAATCTTGTGAGCAGAGCAAATAGATATTTCAGACAGGCCTGGACATTTTGGTAGTGTGCAAGGTGAGCTGATATACTTTAATTTTTTTTTTCCTCTGAGTTTTTTTTTCCTACCTGAGACTTAGTTCTGGAGACACCTAAGTCATTGTTTTTCTCGACTTATATTTATATAATATTCCTTGGCGATGATGGTCTTTTTCCTGGTAGTGTACAGTGAGCTGATGATATCATTGATTATTTCTGATGTTTCATTTCTAACTACAGCACTAAAAGGAAAAGAAAATTAAATCAAAATATTCCCTTAAACAAGCTTAAAATCCCACTGTTTTTTTTTTTTAATGGCATGAAAATTATACCTTAGAAATATTTCTTCTCTCCTTCTTATGAACTCTACTCGTGGCAGTGTAGTTTTCAATTCAAACAGTATGAAATGACTGCCTAGAAAAACCCAATTCTGTGCTGAGTTTGGATGATTACCTGTTTTCTATTTTCTCTCAGACATTTGCTAACTGTTGAGAGACCAATTTATCTAAATATTATGTAGGAGGCCTAAAAATTGAACAGTTTATTTTTGTTATAGAATGCACTCTCAGTTTCTAGAAAATGTAAATCGTCTATGTTTTTCATGCATTACTCAGTTTTTGAATAGAGGTAATTAAACTGCTGTAATAAAGTAATTTTTGGTGGTTTTATATTAAAATTTCTTTTTATGTATGACAAGAGTCAGCTTTCAAAATTGAAATGAAGTCTAAGAGTCCAATTATTCAGATCAGTATAATTTCACTGTCTTCAGTAGAAATTTTCTTGACTTAACATGATGGTCTGGTTCTACCTTTCATTGATAAAAACTGGGACAAATTAATGGAATTAATCTGACATAAAGAAAAAGGTATTCCCTGAATAAAGAATATTGTTGAGGCATGTAATATTGAAGCATAATGAGCTGTAGCACACTAAATAAGGAACACATTTGAGAATGCACCCTATCTCAAAATAAATAACTGCTGAAGCAATTTCAGAATCATTAATACTAATATCTGAGAAGTCATGGAGAATGAAAGGAAATGGGATAAACATAGTGCCAGTTCTCAAAAAAAGGGGAAGCTAAGAATAACAAGCATATCAGTTAAATTTGCCCTGCTGGAAATTCTGCAACGAATGATCAATTATTTCAGAGCATCTGGAAGATAACTAAAAGAATAAGTAACACTCAGAAGAAATTTATCAAAAATGAGTATTTCCAAATCAAACTAATATTCTTCCACAATAACATAATGGACTTTGCGAATAGAGGAGAGGGAATGGATAGCTTCTATTTTGAGTTTAATAAAGCTTTTGGGCACAGTCTGTCATGACATCCTCATAAAGAAACATGTTCTTGTCATACATACTGGATGCATGCAAAATAGGTTAGAAAAATGTAATAGGAGTGTAGTTTGCAATGTATCTAAATAAAATGGAAAAGTATATTGAGGCTGTTTTGAAAGTAGTTTTTCCCAGACCTATTACTGTTCAAAATTTTCCTTATGGTCTGGATGGTGGAATATGGAGACTGCTTATATAAGCCTGGGTAGTATCTGTGGTGCACTGGAGGACAAGATTGGAATTCAGATCATTTCAGTGCTGGAGAAGAGGCCTTAAAAATAGAGTGCAGTTCTGCAGAGATGAGTGTAAGCAAAAATGAAAAAGGAATAACCAGGCAAAGAGAGAATGGCATGGCAGGAGCACGGCCTACTGCCCAACAGTGCCTAGGGCTCTTAAAAAAGTAGCTGCTGGCTCTTTCGTGCTTTTTTCTCATGCCACTGGTGGTGTGCCGCAGCTGCTGCACTTATGCACCCTGGTTAGGTGCAGACCAGAATGCACTTTTACCCCCCCCAGTGGAAGGAAAAGAAGGTGGGATCCTTGGTCAACAGGCAGGATCCCCAACCAATGGGGCGCCTCGGCCCACAGAAGCCTCGGGACCACTACCAATAGATGACTACAGTTCAGATCTAACTGGGCTATAAAACAGGGCCCCCGCTGGAGACCCTCTTTGAATGGTTCTCCTTGGAGCAGCAAGTCTGCGATTGGAAGCCCTTCCTTTGGATTGAGATGTCCTCCAAAGTAAATTCCCAGGACTGAGTGCCCTCACTCCCTCCCTTGGTGAGCGAAGAATTCTTTTGGATATCCCTGAGTGAGCCCTCACCCCTTTTGGGTGAGCGACTACGTCTTCTGCGTACGCTTGAGTGAGAGGCTTTCCTTTGTGAATGAATGTGTGCACATTTTGGAATCACCATTCTTATGTGTCGTTATTCTTACTTGTTGTGTAGTAATAACTTCCCCAACTGGTACATCGAACCTACAAATTATTAAATGTTATCGGAGCATTATTTCAGCTACCCATGTTGTCTCATTGGTTTCAGCTGTTTGGATTTAGTTACGAATGAAAGTTTAAGTTTATTATCTGTGTGAAGTCATTTTGGGGTGCCTCCATGACAAATGGCAAAACACTGGAGAAATTGCTTGGAGAACTGTTTCATCTTCTCCATTCAGTGCCTTTAAGAACAAGCAGGGCAAATATCTACGAGGGTACTCTTTCTAGAAGCCGAGATGTGCTCAACGAGCTTATGTGTGGTACCAAATCGGGAGGTACAGTTTATAAACTTGTGGGCAGGGCTGTTACTCTGAGCAATTTCTACAGGTTAGAGGAATGAACCAACAGGAGCTTTATGAAGGTCAGCCAAGGCAAAGATGAAGTCCTGCACCTGAGCCGCTAGGAAGTAAAATTATTTTATAGAAAAGGACCTGAGGATCCCCATGGACAAGAAGTTGAAGTTAAATCAGCAGTGTGCCCTTGCAGCAAAGAAGGCCAACCTCATTGGGCAGCAAGGTCAAGGCAAGTAATTATTTTCATCTATTCAACACTCATGAAACTACATTTTAGTATGGTGTCCAATTTTGGGCTTTCCAGTACAAGACAGTCATTGACATACTGAGGTCACCAAGGTGGTCAGGGGACTGAAGCATTTGGAGTACAAGGAGAGACTACTGTGGGGAAAACAGAATACGGGGGGTCAAGCTCTCCTCAGGGAGGCACAGCAGAAGGATAAGGGGAAACGGACACAAGCTGGAACATAGAAAATTCTTATTAGATAGAATGAAAATTTCTTATTGTGAGGCTGGTCAAACACTGGAGCAGATTGCGCAGATGAGTTGTGGAATCTCCGTCTATGGAGATACTCAAAACACCTCTGAACACGGTCCAGAGCAACCTGCTTAAGTTGCCCTGCTTTGAGCGCGAGGGGGATGGCCTCTAAAGATCCCTGCCAATATAAAGTACTTTATGCTTATGTGATTCTATAAGGAAGAAATATAAAATTGCATAGGTACTATTATAATTCATTCCAAAACATGCTCCAAACTGAGAAAAGCAAATATTTTATTTGAACAAATGCTATGGTCCTTGGTTATAGACATGATTTAAGAACTTGTCCACAGAGAAATCGGGAGGTGATATCTTAGCCAAATGTTACCTTAGTAAATTGATGACCAGTTGTGTATAGCCGCACAGTTCATGCTGCAGGGGTCATCTACAGCATGAAGAGTCATCTGAAACATCTGAAAGGTCAGATATACGTGCAAGATACAGGAAAAATAATCAGCAGTTACAAGCTGCTGCCTGTCAATGTGTGTGTGTGTGTGTGTGTGTGTGTTTATTCAGCTTATAGTGAATACACAGGACTGAATGAACTAAAGTACCGACCATTTGCTGGGGCTAAGTGTTTATACTGACAGTGGCAGTAATTAGCTTCTCGCTAGCTGCTATGGCAAATTATCACCTTGAAGTAACCTATTTTTGTGTCTCAACTCTTAAACATTATCCTTATATGTTTTCATGTTCCTACATAGTCTTTCTGCTTTTGGTGGTTTTGTTTGTTTTTTTTTCCCTACCTGTTTTGGCATTGTTACTTCTACCATTCTCTTTCCTCTATCTTGTTTGTTTGTTTGTGTGGTTTTTTTTTTTTTTTTTTTTTTTTTTTTGTGAGCTCCTCTCTCTTTTCCTCCAGTTCTCTACTAAATCTCACAATTCTTTCAGGACTTCTAACTTTCCATTCTCCCCATTAATTCCTCAGATCACCTTACTCCTGAATTATCATTCTGTGCCTAGTTTTTGTCTTACTTCATCTGATGGAGAATTCTTTTGAGCAGACACTGGACTAATTATGTTGAATATTACTGGATTTATGAAAGGAATAAAACTGGTGTAAGGTATTTAAGTATATGTTTGTAAAGCGCCATGTAAATGTATAACAATAGCTGTGATTAACACTAATGATATTACTGTTGTCATGGTTAATAATAAATGTGATAAATACCAATACAAATATAATTTGTTACTAGTGCTGTAGTTGTTCAATGAAGGTGGTTTTGATAATAATACACTGTCAACAAATAATATTCTTCTTGATTATGTAGGAGGCATTCTAGTAATTTGCCTTTCTCATAATTTACCTGCTGTAGGTAAGATATGAAATGGATCAGTAATTATTAATGTACTTCACGCTACTCATTTAATGAGAAGAATAATTACTGCTTGCTTCCATTCTTCAAACATTTTGCATTGCAGCGTGGAAATGTACACATTGGAATAACAAAGAAGGGTCGAATGAGCCCTTGGGTTTTTATTTTCAAGTGTCTCAATAGCTTATTTCTGTTAAAACAGTTTTTCCAAAAATTATGTAAAAAATTTTTTCCAAAATTATGTAGTTTTTCTTAAAGAGATCTAAAGCCATAAGAGTGAATGCTCTGATTATGAACTAAAAGAAGGTAAATGCCTGCATTCGTTTCATAATGTCAAAAATATCTGGAGCTGGGCAAGCATGAGAAAGAAGTGCTACACTTTTTTCATGTTATTCATTCAGTGTATCAGTCTGCGGCTACCGTGGAAAGCAGGCTCCTGCGCTAGAGGGACTTTCGATCTACTTGATACAGCCATTGGTATGAGCATGGAGAGCATGAGATCACTTAGGACAGGTGCCCCAGAAATCAACCAACAATGGTACCTGAGTGGAACATAATGAGACGGGTATGGAAAATACCGTAACTCAGATTAGCTCCTGTGCTTATGCATTGGGTTTTCCTTCTGGTGGAATGGAGCTATGGATATGGATCTTCTCAAAAAGAAGGGGTTCAAGCTTTACCTCCTTCAGCTGGTGTGTGCACTCTTGGCATTATCTTAAAATGAAGTGGTGGCCACCATGTCCTTAGCATGCTACTGACTGCAAATCTGTGCAGAAGGTACCTGATCTGCATGACCACGCTTGAAGGAAAAATGCAGTTTTTGAATCCTCCTAAAGTACAGGCCTGAGATAACTACTCAGCAGCTCAGTTGTATCTATACATTTACAAGAAACAGGACTCAGTACATCTGGGAAGCATTAATATTAACCAGCCAAGATCTTGAAAAGAATAGAACCTTGAATTCTACTTTTGTCTCATGAGTTTCTTTTCACTACTAGTCTCAAGAGTTTTGGCTTAACCATTGATGTTGTTAATTATAATGAGTTAATTAATTAAATAAAACCAACCTAAATGTATTTTATAATGTATTAAACCAATTTTTTTCAAATCCTACTTTACAAAAATATTTGACAATAATTAAAATAAAAAAAAAACTAATTAATAAAGTCAGTGAAATTTAATATTTTTTGAAGTTGTTCTAATTGATTAAGTTATTGTTTAATGATATTTGGTTTTTTATGAAGTCCTAGCTTCTGGAGTTATAATGCTCTCAGTTTATACTCTATAAAAGTAAATTTGTGGGATTTTTGGTATTCCTTACGGTTAC
>VZSZ01004989.1:0-30788 GCA_013398815.1 Ibidorhyncha struthersii | reverse complement strand
TTTTTTCCTAGGGGACCTGAGGTCTGGGTTTTCCAAGTGAATGATGGAGGTTAACAACACTAGTTCTAATGGAGATCTGGATTCTGAAATAGAATTACAGCTAAAAGAACAGAATTTTAAAAAGCAGCAAAATTAAGTATTACTGTATGAAGTTGCTTTTAATTAGAATTAACAAGTACTTCATATTCTACAAATAAATAGAAAAGGTTAAAATTTAGTTTGAAATTCTTAGTGAAGGAACAGAATATTCCTGTGGAAGAGGACTTAAAAATTTTAAAGCACAGCTCCTCTCCAAAGACAAGATAAAACCAAACATCTGGGAAGTCTCTGAATTGTGAATTAGCAGAACAAAGAAGGTTTTTCTTTTTCTCCGAGATTGACTTCCTTTGTGTTCATAAAAAAAAAAAAAAAAAGCCTTTTGTAAGACTTTGGAACTTTATGCTTGGGCAAGAAAAAGGGAGGTTTATGCAAGGGGACACTGGGGAACGATTGACAGTAACTGGTAGCTACAATTAAAAATTAATTAGATATTCACCCTGTTTTATTTTGAATGTTTGTGCCAACTCAGAAATCTCAATTTACTATGGTAATTAGGTAGACTTTCTGCATAAATAAGGCTATATTAAGACAGTTTATGCAGATAATAATTTGTTCATAGACTTGATTTTTCTAGTTCATGATCACTCCCATTTTAATTAATTGCTTATTTTTGTACGGGTGATAGGAAAGTCATACAACTGCATCCCTGCAGCATGTACCTGGGGGCTTCTGTTGAAGTGTCTTTGAATAACAGAGGTAAGTTAATACCAGGCAGACTGAATTTACATACTAAGTGGTGCTTTTATGTACATGTGCAAAAAGAACTCCTTTTTATTGTAATATGACTCACAAATGTTCCCAAAGGAAAGAAATCTGTTTTTCCCTTGTATCCTCTTTCTTATACACAGTAATCATTATACGTAGAAACATATGCACAAAAATATCCCGTCTCTTGAATTAGAAGCAGTAATTATCTCTGCTCAATATATCTGTCACAGTGTTGCTAATCATCTGATAGGACATGCTTGTGCTTTTTTGCATTCATTCACGCTTCCATTAATTTTTTTGAATACTTAAGAAAACTCAGTAAAGCTCAGCTGTGAATGAAATATTGGAAAGTGCTACAGAATCTTCTTAATTATATCAGTCTATACTGCATCAGAAATTTGCAATTTGTCCACTTCAAGTTGTCTTCCAGTTCAAGTGGAAGTCCACTAAACTGAAGCAGACCATAACTTGTACTCTGCTCTACTAAAAATTATTTGATATTTTAATTTTTGTTTCAGTCTGCAATAAGCAGTATATAATAAGAATCATTACTTTTTATTCTGGGAATACTTGTTATGAACTAAACACATCTTCTGTGATTGCCAGCGGGGCCTGTTTCCAACTGGGACTTGCCACTCTGAATCCCTTTTAAAGGAAGGCTAGAGACTTGAAGATTGTACCAAGGTATGCTCATAAAAAGCCCCTGTCAGGAGTGTATTTCCTTTTTTTCATGAGTTCACTGATTACAGTGCTCGTTTGACATGGGGAAGCATCTTGTTTAATACCCGTCATGATATAAGTAGTTCTCAGAGAGATCCAAATGGAGAGTTTAATGACCTGAAGCAATGCAATGGCAAAAGCCTTCAGCATAGGTTGGTAACTGATCTAGGCCCTTGAGGATCTACCAACTTTTTGAGAATCTGGTGTGAGATGAGAAGGGTTTGGTGTTTCACTGACAGAACATGAAAAGTATCATGCACATTAGCCATGGAAGGATTTCTGTAGGTATAAAGTGTAGACAGTTCATGGATTTGTGGAATTTTTGTTTTGTGTGTTGTTGTTACCTTTTAGTCCAGCTATTTTTCTGATGTGTTGAGCTCAGTAAGTCTCCAGGAAGGATTAGGAAGGGAGGAAACAGTAATTAATCTCTTAATGGTCTTTATGTTCAGAAAGCATTTGGGGACCGAGCATGCTAGAAGAACTTGTAAAAATATTCAATTCAGATTTACTTACCCCACATGTCTGAAAGTGTGTGGTTCACAATGTACACATCTAGAAGCTGTGGCATACCTAACATTACAGTGCAGTCTCATTACATGATAATAAAAATTTGAAGCCAACTTTTCAGTTTCAACTACTGCTTTTCACTGGCTATAAACAAATCTGAGATTCTTCAAATTAAAGGTGCAAAACTGTGAATCTTTTCTATAATTCATGTTATTTCTTGCACATCTCTTGAAAGGGTCGAAACTGATGGGTTTCTGTGCTATCTATATGAAATAAACAGCTTGGCATATATGAGTTCATCACTTTTCACCAGTGTGAAAAGTGCAGGCTAAAGCTAAATTCCTCTAGACTCAGATTTTGTATTCTTTATGGTGTTAGGCACATCCATCAGCAGAAAGAGGAAAGGCTATCCCCTCTGAAATAGCAAAAACCTTTAGGCAGTCTAGGACCCAGCTTTCCTGCTCTAAGCCCTGGGTTATTGTGTTACACGCAAGCAGATCAGTTAGGTACCTATCTTCTGAAAGTAATCAATAGTTCTTATTGTAATTAACTGTATCAATGAAAAAATGCCAGGTAATGTTCCTGGGGTACAGGGGAGCAAAGACATTGTGCTCCTTTTGATGACATGTGACAAAGATATCAATAGTGAAAGAAACCAAAGCTGAAATCTTTGCTTATTGCTGCTAGTGGCTGTACTCATGTAGTATTTCATGAAATGCAAGAATGAATTCTGAGTCATAGAATCACAGAATCATAGAATCATAGAACTGTTGAGGTTGGAAGGGACCTTTAAAATCATCAAGTCTAACCATTAACCTAACCTGACAAAAAACACTTCTAAACCATATCCCCAAGTACCACGTCTACCCTTTTGTTAATCACCTCCAGGGATGGCGAATCCACCACCTCCTTGAGCAGCCTATTCCAATGCTGGATAACCCTTTCAGTGAAAAATTTTTTCCTAATATCCAACCTAAACCTCCCCTGGCTTAACCTGAACCCATTTCCTCTCGTCCTCTCACTTGTCACTAGGGAGAAGAGGTCAGTCCCCATCTCTCTACAACCTCCTTTCAGGTAGCTGTAGAGAGTGATAAGGTCTCCCCTCAGCCTCCTCCTCTCCAGGCTAAACAGCCCCAGTTCCCTCAGTCGTTCCTCATAAGACTTGTCCCCCAGAGCCCTCACCAGCTTTGTTGCCCTTCTCTGGACACACTCCAGCACCTCAATGTCTTTCTTGTAGTGAGGGGCCCAGAACTGAACACAGTACTCGAGGTGGGGTCTCACCAGTGCTGAGTACAGGGGGATGATCACTTCCCGAGTCCTGCTCACCACACTATTCCTGATACAGGCCAGGATGCCGTTGGCCTTCTTGGCCACCTGGGCACACTGCTGGGTCATATTCAGCCGGCTGTCCACCAGCACGCCCAGGTCCTTTTCTGCCGGGCAGCTTTCGAACCACTCCACCCCAAACCTGTAGCGCTGTATGGGGTTCTTGTGACCTAAGTGCAGGACCTGGCATTTGGCCTTGTTGAACCATGTTGAGTCTCAGTGTTTGTTTTTGTTTCTTTTTTTTTTTTTTCTTTTTCACAGCAGAAGTATTAAAGTATTCTGAACATTGCTTAGCTTTATCCAGGGTGAAACTGACTAACAGAGTCAGAAATTGCTTCTGCGAATGTTGACTTTATTCTCAGAAGATTCATCTGCAACACTCCAACACTGTACACCCAGATTAATCTCTCTATCTCAAATATTCTACCTGTATTTTCCACTGCAGCTGCTTTTCCTTCCATGACAATATAAGCAGCAAATTTTATTGTTTTCCTGTATTTAAAACCAGATAGGTCTTGGCCCACTTAACCCCAGGAAAAAAGGTGTGATTCCTCCTTTGTCAGACAGATTTTTGGTATTTGGTTGCTGACTGGAGCACTGGATTTAGAATCAGTGCTAAGTTGCACAATACCATATTTCTTCTGCGAGCTTTTGTATGTGTTTTGTACATTTATGTGTGTATACAGAGAGAAACACATTCATTTTGCTGCTGAATAGAAAATGTGAAGTGTAATCTAAAATACATGCATGAAACATTAAAAAAAAAAAAGGCTCTGAGACTGATAAATAATTCCCTGACTTTTATGTTCCTTGTTTACAGGCGTATCTAAATTTGGAATCATCAACACAAGCAAAGGCTGACAAAATGATGACATTAGTCTTTGAATCAGAAATTACCAATTATGATCAGGTCAGTTGAGCTTAGTAGTGGAACAATTCCAAACTGTTTGTTTCCAAGATACATAAGTATTTGCAGCTCTTCTTTCATCCTCATTGACCTTGTCTCTTATTTTTTTCTGTCAAGAGGGTTATATTAGTCAGTATGGCACAGGAATTATATATGATGATCACTTTGATATTAATGCTAGTTCACAACAAAACACCTGTTGACCAGAATTTATCATATAGAACTTTTCATATCTAAGATCTGTTATGAGATTTCCATCTGTAATCACAGTCTTCTGATATCTGCTGTGCTACAAAATCCATCTGGTTTCTGTGTAAATCTAAAAAAGAAAATGAGTGGGCAGCTTTGAATTCTATTCTGCAGGACGCAACAGTTTTATTGAAAATTACTTCTCTTTTTGAGGCTTTGGAAATGTTTATTTTTATTGTTCAGTGAGGTCTCTCTGTTCTTGCTGTGGAACTAACAAGTTTTCATTTTCTTCTGTGTTTACTCTGTCACTGAAGATCCTATGAGATCTTTTGGTGTCATCCACCCTTTTGGCCAAAGGCAAAAATCAGACCAACTCAGAGCTGCTTTGTAATAATTGACTTTTGTGTTTTCCAAACTAGGGGAGTATTAGTGTTATTAGAGAAAGTCAGCAACAAAACAAAACCTGTAAAATATAAAGTAAAAGCTAAGATGTTTCATGCCCAGTGAACAAAACCAAGAAACCCCCCAAAAAAACAAAAAAACCTCCCACAAAAAATCTCAGGCACTATGAAAGCTGTGGCTACTGCACGTGCAATAGAAACCTTATAAAGTATGCTCCAGCTACTGCTGTAATCTGGGAATCACCATGATTGCTCTTAGTTGTGAATAATGGTATCGAACTTCCTGAAACCTCTTTGCCAGCTAGTCAAATTGTATTAGAGCTGGAACAGTTTACGTGACTGGGCTGACCTTCAATAAAATAAAACTTAACCCTTCTAAAAGAAGATATAATCACTCCGTAGAAATGAAGCAGTGATATGTACAGTCCCTGACAAAATGAGCTATCTGGGTGAATACACTGCCTAGTCATCAACTACACTACATATACATTACATATGCACTTTGGTATGTCGATAGTATTTTTGAGTATAGAGAGTGTTATGCTCAAAATCTTGTTATGGACAGAGAAGAAACACACCTCATATACTAATTTATTGTTAGTGTATTTGAAATCTTAACAGTTTCATCAATGAAATACTACGAGTCCAGATGTAACTTTTAAAAAAAAAGTAAAAAAAAAAAAAAAGAGAAATATAGGAGGAAAAGAGTTAAAATTTTTACAGACACTACCCCTTTTCATAGCATCATAGATTCACACAGAATTACAGAATCACAGGACAGCTGGGGTAGTAAAGCACCCCTGAAGATCACCTAGTCCAACTTTCCTGCTTCAAGTAGGATGAACTACAGCAGGTTACTCAGGGCTATGTCCAGTTGGATTTTTCATATCTCCAAGGATGGAGACTCCACAACCTCTCTGAGCAACCTGTGCCAATGTTTATCCTCCCGAATTGTGAAGAAGTTTTTTCTTATGTTTAAGTGAAATTTTCTGTATTTCAATTTGTGCCTGTTAGCTCTTGTCCTGTCAATGGGCACCACTGAGAAGGTTCTGGCTCTGTCTTCCTTACTCCCCTTATGAGGTACTGGTGCACATTGATGATGACCTCCTGAGCCTTCTTCAGGCTGAACAATCCCAACTCTCTCAGCCTTTCCTGACAAGAGAGATGCTCCAGCCTTTTCATCATCTTCATGCTCCTTTGCCAGACTCAGTCCTGTCTCTCAGTCCATGTGGCTTTTGTACTGAGGAGCCCAGAACTGGACTCAGCACTTCAGATATGGTGTCACCAGTTTTGTTTTTTAGGTTTTGTGCCGGTGGTGTGGTCACGCTTCCAATGCTCTGGATCCTAAGATGAATGATTCAATTTTGGTGTGGGGTGTACAGTCAGTTGTCAGCATCCCAAACCCTTTGTTGGGAGAAGTATGATCATAATGATTGTTTCTTCTTTCTTACTCTATGATCCATTTGGGATCTTGTTTATTTACTTGCTAACAAGCACTACACCTTGCTCTTTTGTCTCTGGTCTGCAAGTTTACATTATATATGAATTTTCTCTATGTGGTGTTTGTTATAGATATTATATAGCTATTCTTAGTTCTCTTTTTTACCCCTAAAACTGTTTTTGCTCAGCTTCGTGTCTGCATTTTTTTAACTGATCATTGCAAAGTTGCTTTTAGCCTTCCAGTTACTAGATTTCCAGTGCCAGCCTGTGCCCACTTTCTTGTCACTCTGTGCCCATACCCCCTTTACAGTGCATCTTGCATCCCCAGTTCAAGGCCCCTGCTGCCATATCAGGCTCGTATTCCTCTACACTCCATCATTATCTCAGTATCATAAATATTTCATTCTGCACAGAATAACTACTTGTTATTACTGTCTTTATAAAATTATGGTTATACCATACAGAGATTAATAAAAAGTAAAATAAATTAGGTTTAGCCATCTGTTTATTAGGAAAAAAAATCTGCTACATCTAAACAAACTAGAACAAAGTGGCAGACATGTCAAAACAATTTCAGACAAAGCAAACCTGACAAACCTCAGTCCTAAGGAGCAGAAAACCCAGTATAAAGCCAATGGCCTGTTGCTAGCAGTGGCAATATTACATGAACTTCACTTCACAGGATCCAGAAGGAATTTCTGGAACATGGCAGAAAGTTCTAAATTGTGGAAAAAATCTGAAAAGTGGAGAAAAAAATAAGATATATATCAAGTTCCTGATTTTTCTCTGGTTTCAAATCAAACTTTGCAGAGTGTTCTAAAGTGCTGGCTTGCTGAGAGTGTGAAGAAGTTGTTGCTGTGACATTTAGAGAGCAAGCATCCATAATTGGAAGATTAAACTTGATATTTTTTTTCCAAGGCAGAACTTGAAGGACTGAAAAATCAACAAGACTTGATTAATCAAGTTGGCAATGTCAACAGAAAAGCCTTTTAGGCATTGTATTTGATGTATGTATGAATCACGAGCAGCAAAAGGTACATACTGTTGCAGAAAATGTACAAAAGCGGTTGCTTGGAAAGTTATACAGCCTGAAGCAGCTATCCCAATGGGGCCTTTATCAAATAACAGTGTTATGCCGTGAATTAATTACACGGCTAAGTATGTCGGCGTATTTATAGGGGTGGTCCTTGGTGCATCTGTTCCAGCACACTCAGTGGAAAACTTACTAGAAACATCTCTAGAAGCAATCCAAGATTTATATACCTAGAGGGATAGTCTGCTCCAACAGTGCTAAGGCAAGATAAGTGTGCCTTGGCCACACAGGTGAAGAAAGTTAAACCTAACAACTTGGGTTCACTCTCTTGCAGTCCACAAAAATCTTGCCGCCAAGATCATACTTGGAAACTTGTATTAAGGATGTGGTCTCCCATAAGGCCCTCAGAGAATTTTTGACTTACTGGCATTGCTTCATAGTTAGGCTATGATTTCTTCTTCTGTGAGCAACTTATCTTTGCCATCAGCCGATGAGTCTGTCAGCAGAGAAGGTTTAACGTGATTCTTTGAACCAGGCTGTAGGCTTTTCTGATGATTAACATTTGTCCTTAGCTGGTGATGCCTTCAAAAATTCATTTTGTGTGCTGTGCCTAATCTACCTTCTTGACAGTTCCAAGCACCTAAATGAGTAGAACTTTTCTCTTCTGAGGCTGAAACGGAACCTTTGTTTATATGTAACTTGATAAAAGCATTCACCAGAAAACTTAAAGGTGGCTACTTCTTAGGTGTATGGAACAAGTCTATCTTGTTTAAGATCTTATTGACAGAAACCAAAAACAGTATCTGAGAATGTTACGGACCTGATATTCAGTGGTAGAGTTGTTTTCCTGATGGGATGGAACAGAATTGCTTATCTGTTGATTAATCTGAACTGCTATTGGCTGCGTTATATGGGTGGGTCATTTCAAAGTGAATAGTAAATGTCTCCTAAGACTGTGCTTTTTGGGTGACTTTTTATTTCCCAGAAGCTCAGAAATCTTTACTCTTTCTGAATAAGAACTCAAGTTTCTTTGTAAAAGCCCTGGCAATTCTCATTCTATTTCTATCTTCTGAATCAGTCGTCTTTTCCATCACAGTGCCAAAGAAACTATCTTGTTAATATTTTTGGTCAAAAGTGACTGAAGTATTTCTGAAGATTAATCTTTGTGTAGAATATCTTTTACTGTCTGGAAAGATTTGCCCTTCACCATACTCTATGGTGTTTTGAAGAGTTGTCCCTTTCAAAAGACTTTCCTACCTCCAAAAGGCTATACTACATTTTGTTGTTATTTCAAATATTGTAAGAATCCCAAGAAAATATTCTCTCCTCTACAAATAGAAACTTCCATTTCAAAAAACTTGGTAACTCTTGTTCTGCTATAGCTACAGTCAGCTTTGTCTTCTACTAGACCTTATTTAGCATTTAGAGGGCAACCTCTCAGTCTGTACAAGTACACAGAAAGAAAATCTGACAAGGAATGAAACTCCAGGCTCTGACACAGCTGTACTGAATGCCTCTTCTGTTGTGCCAGACCAGTTTAACTATCTTGCTTTTCTTCTGTGCAGGCTGAGAAGCCCAAATCTAATTAAATAGTGGAGAAAAACGAGACATGCAATTGATCTGTGAGAGGAGAAAGGGGAATAAATTAGCATTGAGAAGTTTAAACTCAAAAGTAATTTCAGTGTATTTATCAGATTGGCATTTAAGGCAATCCATTTGTTTTGGGAGCCATTTTTACAGTTAGCCAAGAGATAATCTACCATTTCCTCCCCACACTTCTATCTTTGAAAAGCAGAACTCAAACGCTTTTGATACGCCTTTAGTATTTGGATAACAATTTTTTTACAGAGGAAAACAAACAAAAAAACCCAAACGCTTTCCTAACGTCCCATTTTCTTGTCCTTGCCATGTATCTAATATTGTCCCACAAGACAGATATCCTTGTCAAGACCTTTTTTATTCAGCTACATTTTATGTCATTTCTCTTTATGAAGTGCCACCTGGCCTCTTAAATTTGGCTTTGGCAGTGCTTTGAATATTCAGGTAAGGTATACATAATCCACTGAAGGGCCAAAACTGAGTTTCATGATTCTTACTGAGAAAGGGAGAATGACATCAGGAAGAGCTTGAACTGCCCTTCGTATTATCACATTGTCATGTTCAAAGAATATTTAATATGTAAACACAATTGATTTTATTCTGAGTATAGACTGCAGCGTTATCTTTACAGATTCTAAAAGCAGCTGTACAGTGCACTTCATAGTCTAATTTAAAAGGGCCTGTAATTCCATATCTGCTTAGTGAGTCTCTGCTCTGACTTAAAGCGCATCAAAATGCAAATAAGGACATAAATCTCGAGGAGAAGGAAATGCAACAGAAACTTGGATCTAAATGAACAAAGTTTCACAATCAGTCAAATATGCAGTATTACTCAATATTTGGTACATCACAGCTGCTTCTAGTCTCTCTAATCTCAACATGTTCAATGTCTCCAGAGCTTTTATTTGATTCACTTATGATCAGAGATGTCATGAGACGCAGTTAAGTAGTGCAAATGAGTGCTGGGTGGGGATGCTGTTAGGGCTGTGGTAAATCACACTCTTCCAAATGTTTGATAATATCCCCTTGTAGTGTCATAATCTCAGTGTCAAATATTATCAAATCTTCAAAGCTATGGGGCATGATGGATTGCCTCTGCCTTCCCTTGTATCTTTTAGAATAGGATATTTTGTAGACCTCATAGGCTTCCTTCAGCTGTGTATGCTATGAACAGAGCAGGATCTTTTGGTGCCTCAAGTAAGTTATCTGGGCATTGGTATTAGACAACATTAAAAAATGTAGACCTGGTTATTTTTCAGGACTTGCAGTGATTCATATTAATTCATTTAGAGGTGGAGGCAAAGCACAAATTCTCCTTCATATGGAGAAAACATGCAAAAATATCTTTTTCTTCTTCTGCCCTTGAAAGGAAAGAAGGTTCTATTTTAGTGATATTCTGAGACTGGTTATGCAAAAATCATCTGGAAAATGGGGAAAAAGGCCTTTACTCTTTCCCTCTAAGGAAATAAGAAAGAAACAGCTGCAACTGTAAGAGTGAGATATTAGCAAGGCTGAATTACATATGCAGTCGGTGAATCATGCTGGAAAGCAGTGCAGTCTGTTATGAGGAGCATGTGGGCTCTGGCCTTTGGAACCAAAGAGAAAAACAGACTGGAGGAAACCCTGAGCTATAATGCACGCATCTCTCTGATTTTGGGAGTTTTCCTAAGCACCACTATTCAGTTCCTATTCAACTCCCAAAGGAATGTGAGAAAATGTCCCTGAGAAATTATATAATGTCTCTCTATAGGCCACGTTTTAATGTATATGGTTTTACTTTGAATGTATCTTACTTGCTTTTTTCATGTGATGAAGTTGCAAAACCAGTGACTAGAACTTAAACTGAGGCAAAATGGTGGGTGTTATCAGACTGAGGCTATAAATGTCTCCATTCAGAAGAAGGTAAAACATTTTTCTGGTGGTAATCCATAATTAAAAATTTTACAGGAACGTGAAAATATGCTAACAAGATATTCTTGTGAGTAGAGAGTAAGGGTGAATTGTCACTAAGGAGGCTGGCAAGGTGTACAACACTTGCAATGACGTGCACTGTTAATTGAAATTTCAAAATAATTAGGTGGGTGCATACAGAACAGTAGAAGACCCCTGTGGTTTTACAGCTCAGCTTTCCATTGTAAGAGGTGAATTGTTATTCCTGCTAATGTGAGTCTTTACTCAAAATCAGAGAATAAAAATATAAACCCTAGAGCAATCCACTCTCTATCCACTCTAATCCAAAACTATAAATTTTGATTAGACTCATGATAATACAGCACATTTTCAAGGGAATGGGATAGCATTCTTCAGACTGTACTTCATACTTCCCAAACACTTTTGATGGCTGGATATTTGCTATTGGTTTTTGATTATTTGGGTAAGGTCTTCACCTACTCATTAGGCTGTTGAATTCTTCATATGTATGTCCCATTATGCTTAAGGAAAACTCTAACACTGGGTCTTGTCCTCTTCAGAATATTTCTATTGTGTAGTCTCTTTGTCTGCTATTTCTTCCTAGAAATAAGAACTCAAGGTCTACCTGTCTTAGTTCTAGAAATCAACCACTCTACAGATTTTCTAATAAATTAAAGAACAGACTTCTCTTGTGGGTTTACAGGCACTGACACCACTGGGGTTATGTGGGTATGCGGAAGAGTCAAGATTTGCCTTGGTAGTTTAGATCATAAACTAATAATTTTACCACGGAAAATTTAAAAGTAGCAAACCCCCCTCTGATCTCTAAAATAAAGTGGATGATTTATCTTCATGTTATCAGTTTACTTATATCTGAGCTATTGTAGGTGTGAGAATTTGAGACCAGCCTCTAAAATTGAGTTCCAGAACCTCAGCCAGAAATTACTACAAAGGCATAGTTTTTAACAGTTTTTAAGGTTGCCTACAAGTGGAGATTATGAGGATGGAGAGGTAAATTTGCAGTACAACTAAATCTGCACTGAAAATGAAGAATTAATATGAAAACCAATGCAAAATTTAGTAGTTTTGGTGTTGGTTTCCCCCACTCCTGCAATAATGTATCTTTTGGTTTATTAAATTTCCAGGTGGCTTTTCTTGCTTTCCTATGTACTTAATAGGTAATGATGACTTGCATTATCTTGCTCATGACACAGAACACACACAAAAAAAAGACAAAACACCGCTGAAGTACTATTTTAGGCATCTACTGCTTGTCACATAATGAGTAACTTGGTTGAAATGAAATGCTTTCATTATTAATGCTTTACAGTGCTAAGATGTTTTTGTTTCATTATCTTATGCAAGACTCACTGAGACCAAATAAATGTGATGTGCATATGCTGTTGTATGTATAAGCTCACTTCGCAGGCTTTGACTCTTGGTAACTCAGTTTCTTTCTTAGATGATGATTCAGTGGTGGGAAGGGAAAATATGTTGGAAATGTTAGACATTGGAGGATACTGCACCAATGACAGGTGATGTTTGCAGATTCATGTTACTGTTGCCAGTATGTAATGTCATGCTATCTAATTTATAGTTTCATTATTGCAGGTGGTCAGGAATGTATTTTGGTGGAAAATGAAGGTTCTGCATATGCACACACACAAATGGTATGCAAATTGCAAATTTCCACTAGAGTTGCTAGAAAATATTTATTTTTGGTCAATTTGATGTCAGCCTGAAAAATAGGACTTGTGAATTGATACAAAACGTTTTTTTTAAAATCACTTAATCAAAATATTAAACTGCATTTCTTTGTCAGTATTTATCTCAATCGGGTTGTAGTTTGGTCATGAGTTCTTTTCAAGAGCCTGTAGCCCCTGAAAAAGAGTATCCCTCCCATAACGAATGCAGACTTCCCTTTCACAAGTTGGGAAGTCAGGAGATTCATGAAGCTCGTGATACGTTTTGAACCTCGCTTTTAGAAGACCATGAAAAAATTATGCTCATGTACTAAAGTTCTCATGAGAAAATAAACCAGAATGTTTAAATAATGTTTTATGGTGAACTGACTAGAAAGGAAATAAAGAAACATTTCGATTTGGGGATGAGATTTATTTTTACTAGAAATGTCAGAAATGAAACTCATGTTTTCAAATCAAATTGTTGAGATTACGTATAAGAAATTTATTTTTTTCAGTTTTTGCCTCATATTGGAATAAAACTCAGAGTCAAAATTCTTGCAAATTTCTCCCAGACATAATTTCAGAATTTTCTCAGAAGAGAAACAGTAGGATAAAAAATTAAGAAAGGAAGAAATTATGGTCACAGAAACATAACAAAGGCAAAGTCTTAATGATTAGTGCAGTGTGTAGTTTTTTGTAACTGACAGTATGTTAAACTCAGACCTGTCACTTTAAAATAAAGAATTCCTTTCATATTTTAAAACATCCTCTTGTTACTGTTGCTAGTACTATTTCTTGGACGATTTAATCAAGCAAAAAAAAAAAAAAAGATGGAAATTAGCTGCTGAAATTTCCTATATGCTTATAAAGAGGGGCCCACATTTCATTCAGATGGTATGCCAAAATGGATCAGGTATTTTTGTGAACAGCTAATAGTCCAAATTGTTCTGAAAATCAGGAAGTCAAATGGGAAGCACAGTCTAACAGAAGAGGTTCTGAACGGTCATTATTTTAGGAGTATGGATCTAATAAGGAGTATAACATAACATCACTTAATTAAACGGACTGTTTTTGAAAATTAGAGGTTAGACTTTCAAAGTAAATGGCATCCAGTTATGTATGTGTAATTTACATACTTATTTCTTTCACCCAGTACAATTATATGTCCTCTCTTCCTCTCTGGTTAAGGAATCATTAAACTAATTCTTCTTTCTTTCTTTTTTAATCTGAAAATATTTTCTTTCTATGTATATTAATATTTTTATGGTTCACGTTACAGTAACTCCAGAGGAAACCGGAGCCTCATTTTGGTATGTATTACAAAATAACAATGCAGTCATAGAAAGGAACCTTGTCTTCTCACAGATATCAGAGGAAAAGCATTAGAAAGAAGATTTTTTCATTAAGGCAATTGTGGCATTTCCAATGCAAAAACATTTATTTTCCCTGCTTTTGCCATTACCGACTTTTGCAGGAGTATAGTTCAGGAAGTTGGCTGAAAAATATGCATATATAGAGCAAAATAATTTATGCATGCAACAGTTCCATAACTATATATTGCCATCTTTTGAGATGTTATCAATCTTTGACCTATGCTTCATCTTGTCTTGGGAAAGGTAATAAATTTTAATAAACCAGCTGATGTACCTGGAAAAAACAGACATGCTTTCAAGCATGTAAATTTTCAAGATTTGAAGAAGAGCTTGTGTGTCTGTTTTCTCTAACTGTGCCAACTGGTCTAATAAAAGAATTTATTTCTTCCTATAAACCTGGCCTTACTTATATCCTTAAAGGCAGTTATAATAACATTACCAGGTTGTTTATTAGCATAGTAATAATTTCCTTCAAATATCCCAGGTTTGGCTAGGTATTGTACTGAATTTCCAAGTCAGAGATACATTCCTTTTGCAAACTATATATTCAGTTTTGTAAGCCTGCTGTGACCCATCATTGACTACAACTGTTAGTTGAGAATATGGATGATAGTCCATCCTAAATTTCTCTGCTGTAGAGGAAATATTACATATGTTGTTCTTAAGTGGTTGAACATCTGAATTCCTTGAGAGATAATATTTGCCAATAAGATTGGGTGTTTCCCTGCCTGTTACCAAGGAAAGTGCATATATAGATATCAATATATTTATTGTAAGAAGTAATTTTAATAAATCTTACCATTTCATTTTATTCAGTTTTTGAAAGGAGTCACATTGTACTGAGAGAGAGTGTACGTCCTTGGCAGATAACACTGACGTGAAAATAAATGGGTTTGAAGAAATAAAACAGAAAGAGGGATCATTAGGAAACCAGCAAGCTGTTGAAAGAACAATCAGCCAGACACTGTCATAAAGATTTGAAATGCTGCAGTGTTTTCTTTTATGGCAGTTCTCATTCAGAAAGGTCATGATGGTATGGAGGATGAAGGGTTATCTTTTATGATCTCTAGCAATTTAAAATAGTGTAAACAAATAAATCCTAAGAATGAGAAAATGTTTATTACCCTTCAGAGACGTTGCAAGTTTAGTTAAGTTACTGAAGTACTATAAGTGTCATAGGAGGCGATGAGAAGATCAGTAGCTATAACCATACCCTGCAGATTGTAATACCTCAGAGAAATGTTAACATGAATTCCACACAATCATAAAAGCAGATATCTAAAATCAAGTTATCATTACATAAAACATTTTCTGAATTAATAGGCAGGGTGGAAAGAGGGTAGGGGTTACAAAATGGGTGATATTACTATGTAGGAAAGGAAGGAAAAAGGAGGGACTTGATAAACAGATGGGGTCAGACAATCTGTGGAGGGCGTGACAATGTTGTGTTTATTTAACTTTCCACAGCCTCTCTCTAGTAAAACAACAACATGGGTAATACTGATGGCAGCTTCCTACTTCTGGCTATCAGTTCAAAAAAATGTTGGTTATATTTCAAAGTCGTCAAGGTAATCAGTAGTAAAAGGTCCCTCTTTTGAGCATGGGTATAGGTTCAGGTAGATGATGGTCTGTAAACACTTCTCAAAAATAGGATTGACAGTGGCAGATCCTTATTCCCCAAGCATGTAAAGAATATTAAGCCTCACTTCAACTAACTTCCTAAGCAAAATCCAGAGGTCCTGAGTTGTCTAAATGTAGCCAATGATTGATCATGCATTTAACATTAGTGATAGGGCGCACAGTAAGCTTGCTACCTGGGACCTCAGAAGAATAGACATCGTCCTCTTCAGGGATCTGCTTGGTGGAGTACTGTGGGATAAAGCCCTGGAGGGAAGAGGGGCCCAAGAAAGCTGGCTAATATTCAAGGACCACCTTTGTCAAGCTCAGCAGCAATGCATCCCGACAAAGACGAAGTCAGGCAAAACTGTCAGGAGGCCTGCATGGATGAACAAGGAGCTCCTGGACAATCTCAAACAGAAAAAGGTAGCCTACAGAGGGTGGAAACAAGGACAGGTAGGCTGGGAAGAATACAGAGAAATTGTTCAAGCAATCAGGGATCATGTTAGGAAAGCTGAAGCCTAGATAGAGTTAAATGTGGCCAGGAATGTCAAGGGCAACAAGAAAAGCTTCTATAGGTATGTCACTGTCAAAAGCAAGACTAGTGAAAATGTGGGCTCAACCAGGAAGGAAACAGGAGACTTGGTCACCCAGGACATGGACAGGGCTGAGATACTTAAAGACTTTTTTTCCCTCAGTCTTCACTGGCAAGGGCTCTGCCCACACCACCCAAATGGTGGAAGGCCAAGGCAGGGACTGGGAGAATGAGGAAATGCCCACTGTAGGAGAAAACCTGGTCTGATTGCATCTCTGGAACCTGAAGGTGTACAAGTCCACGGGACCTGATGAGATACATCTTTGGGTCCTGAGGGAACCAGTGGATGAAGTTGCCAAGCCACTATCCATCGTATTTGGGAAGGTGTAGCAGTCTGGTGAAGTTCCCACTGACTGGTATAAGGGAAACATAACCCCCATTTTTAAAAAGGCAAAAAAGAAGACCTGGGGAACTACAAACTGGTCACTCTCACCTGCGTGCCTGGCAAGATCATGGAGCACATCCTTCTGGCAACCACCCTATGGCACATGGAAAATAAAGAGGAGGTGATTGGTGACAGCCAATATGGCTTCACTAAAGGCATATTGTGTCTGACAAATTTGGTGGCCTTCTGCGATGGCATTACAGCGTTGGTGGATAGGGGAAGAGCAACTGACATCATCTACGTGGACTTGCACAAAGCCTTTGACACTGTCCCACACGACATCCTTGTCTCTAAATTGCAGACACATGGATTTGATGGGTGTATCACTTGGTGGACAAGGAACTGGCTGGATGGTCACAGTCAAAACTTTGTGGTCAATGGCTCGATGTTCAAGTGGCGATCAGTGACAAGTAGTGTTCCTCAAGGCTTGGTACTGGGACTGGTACTATTTATTATCTGTATTGGCAGTTATAAATCAGGTTTGAAAAGATGTCAAAATGTATAGGTGTTTGTCTGTATTTGTTTTTGTAGGAGACAGTTATTGTCCACAAATAAATTTTGAGTGATAAAAAAGTTTAGGCTTATGAACAATTATAATTTTATCTCAAATAAGTAGAAACTACAGCCTATAAGACTGTACCCACAACACACATTGTATTTTTTAGATGTCATATTTAATTCTTTTTTTAAAGAATGAAAAAATCTTAATGGGTTTTTAATTGTGAGGTTTGTATTTTTTGAGCTTACAGTTTTTACTGACATCAAAATTGCTGTGGTGAGTTGACCTTCATTGGCCACCAGGTACTCACCAAGCCAGTCTATCACTTCACCTCCATCAACAGGACAGGGGGAGAAAATATGATAAAAACCTTGTAGATCAAAACAAGGATAGGGAAATCACTCAGCAATTAATCTCACAGGCAAACCAGACTCAACTTGGGGAAATTAATTTATTGTCAATTACTTGTAACAGATTAGGAGAGTGAGAAACAAGAACAAAACTAAAAAAAACCTTCCCCACACCACTATTCTTCCCAGGGTCGACATCACTCCTGACTGTTCTACCTCCTCCCCTTGACTGACACAGAGGATGGGGGATGGGGAATACAGGTTGCAGTCAGTTCATAACACTTTGTCTCTGTCTCTCCTTTCTTTTCATGCTGTTCCCCTGCCCCAGTGTAGAGTCACTCCCGTGGGATACAGTCGTTGATGAACTTCTCCAATATAGGTCCCTTCCACAGGCTACAGTTCTTCACGAACTGCTCCAGCATGGATCCTTTCCACAGGGTACAGTCCTTCAGGAATGGACTGCTCCAGTGTGGGTCACCCACAGGCCATGGGTCCTACCAGAAAACCTGCTTCTGTGTGGACTCCTCTCCAGGGGCTGCAGCACCTGCCAAGGGTCTGCTCTGGCATAGGCTCACCATGGGGTGCACCTTCCTTCAGGGAACGTCCACCTGGTCTGGTATGGGGTCATACATGGTCTGCAGTGTGGGTATCTGCTCCACTGTGGTCCTCCATGGGCTGCAGGGGGACAACTTGTGTTTCCATAGTCTTCACCATGGGCTAAAGAGGAATCTCTGCTCTGATGCCTGGAGCACCTCCTCCCCCTCCTTCTTCACTGACCTTGGTGTCTGTGTAGTTGTTTCTTTCACCGATACTCACTGCTCCCTAACAGCTGCCATGCAACTTTTTTTCCCTCTTCTTATAGGTGTTATCACAGAGGTACTACTACAATTGCTGATTGGCTTGGCCTTGGCCAGCAGTGGGTCTGTCTTGGAGCTGGCTGGCATTGGTTCTGTCTGGCATGGGGCAAGCTTCTGGCATCTTCTCACAGAAGCCACCCTTGCAGCTCTCCCCTCCTTCCCCCCCTTGACACTTTTAAGAGTTCATCTATGCTTGAAGTTTATTCTTTCATAAAATGGAAATATAATGTTTGTGATATCACTCCTCATTTCAGCAGACAGGATTATGCTGTTATACCTAGAAGAAGGCTTAAAAAGAAGGCTTAAAATGAGGAACAAACACATAAACTCCCAGAAACAAAGCTCCTGCTTTCATGAAAATGCCTCTAATAACAAAAAGATTCAGAAAAAGAAAATTGCAGAAAGTCTGTGACACACAGATATTTTTATTGGAATAAAAGATTTTTTTAAAGTGTCATCTGTCTTCTAGGAAGAATTCGTCTGAGTCCACTTAAAGCTTTCAAATAGCATATATATCAACAGAACATCAATATCATGTAAGCAAGATTATATTCTGTGAATTTTGCAAACAGGAAGTAGCCAGAGAAATGTAGATTTTGATATTTTCATAATCTGAAAAATTGTGAGGGCTTGTTAACAAAATAAAATGGTAACGGTGAAGTGTAGGAGAGAGTTCATTACTGGATGGGTTTAGGAGGAAGTGGCACGTTGTGAGGAACTTGGTCTGTATTTAGTTAAGCACTGACAGTTTGCTCTTTGAGTTCGCCTCATATCACTTCTGCTGAATGTCTTAGCCTCCTTTTCAGCTATAGTGACCCTTATTATCATGAATATAAAAACACTATAATGTTGGGTTTTTTTTGCGGAGTACTGCTTATATTTTCATCTTAGTGTCGTCATACAATCATGATGACAGTGGAACTCTGTTCTGAAGATTTTAAGTTAAATGTTTGAATTTATGCTGATTTTTCATGAGGATTGATTTACTCAAGAGAAGAGATATGATATTTATTTTTTTTTTTTATAGCCAAGGTATGTGATAATAATCTTCCCTGACTAGAGTCTTTTATGCATCCTCAAGGGAGACTGTGTTTTAGTCACTGTGTCCCTCCTGTTTCTTCTTCTGTTGGGTATAATACTACTGAATGCACAATTTGCCTAGTTCAATGGAAATTGGTGGAGACATGCACCACTATTTTTCTTTCTCATGTGCTCTTTGAGACAACTAAACAGAAATCCACTAAGACACTTTTCACTGCCTGTGCACTTGCATGGTTTTAGTTTGGTCAAAATTTAGTCCAATGTTTTTGCCCATTCCACACCATCGCATCATTGATTTCTATATATATGTTCCTGACAATATTGTTCTCTGACTTACATTTGCATGTCAGAAATTGACTCTATTCCATTGAAATCAATAGCAACTCTCCTATAAATTTAAAAATGAGATGCAGTAAGTCTGGTAAAAAAGAAAAAAGGAAGCTTCTCATGAATGTGCTGCTGTGTTCAGCCACTCTTGCAGGCCAGCCCAATGAGGCGAGTAGGTTAGCCTGCTTCCTTCATGCCTACCCTGCAATACTGACTGTCCCAGTATTGCCCATGGACATGGAGAAGTCTTGGACATAAGACATGGCCCATGAAACTTGTGACATCTGCAGCGAAGACCTTTTAGGAATGGTCCCACTGGACCAGTTTCCTCAGATCCATCGTGGGATTCATATTCTTAGCCATCCTCATTAAGACAGATTCATGATTTACTCTGATTTTTACATCATACTTCAAAACCTCACTGATGACTATGGCTGATTTATGTACAAACGCTGTGGACACCAGTCTTACACATGATGGCCAAATATTTTGGAATTGCAGCCTCTCTCTCCAGAGCAAAAATGAGGCTCTGTTCCCAGCAAACTGTGTTATCATTCATTGAGTAGGGATACCTGTATCATCACATCAGCTAGCTATCCAAGTTGTCTGTGTCCCCACTTTGATGACCACTTGCAAGCTGTTAAATGTACCTTCTGGTGATTCAAGACCTGCTAGTACTGCCTATAAGATCAAGACGGTTATGAAAGTCACTGTAACATGATGTGCACTTTTAATCTGTTTAGAGGTTGGTTACAGGGCAGATACACTACTGTTCTCGGCTCTGTGATGACCTTAGATGTAGCTCAAATATAAGAAAAGCCATGTGCCATCAGCACGTACATCTACTGGGTCACCCACTGCTGTCTCTCAGAATTTCTGTCAAGATTTGCACCTCCTCCTGAATTTCTGAGAGTTGTCCAGGGATTATACTTCTGCGTGTGCCTACAGAGCTGCCACAGTACAGTGAAAATGCAGCCTATGTGAGTGTGAAATTTGTGCCTGGAATTTTGTAGAAATGAAAGTGCAGTAAGATTCTCACTGTACCTGGTACCAAGTTCGGAGTGGGAAAGAATCCTTAGTGTTAAAATTTATATGTTTGTATATATGAGTTCTGCTTTTTTGCCACAATGCCTTATATACAAAAATAAGATGGGTGCCTAAGATTAATACTTGCAAGTAATGAAATCTGAAGAATTCTAAACATGATTCATGAGGAATTGTAATTATGGTTTGTAGGCACTTTTAAATAACTCATCTCCTGCACCTCATATATTTGTTCTGCAGACAGCTGTTAAGAAGACTTAATGCTGCTTTCTGCTTTAATCGTATTTCTCCTTGCAGACACAAATTAGTTTAAGTTTTGCAAATAAGTAATCCAATAAGCTTTGGGGAACTTCCAAGTGCTAACACCAGCTGAGATACTGTTCTTTTAAAAAATAAGAGTTCATAATTAATATAAAATTATGTCTTTTTTCCACTTTGAAGATGAGCAAACTGATTTGGACAAAAAAAACCTTTTTCTATTCTCTTTTGAAGCCTTTTGCTAGGTTCAAAACACACATGTGGGAGTTCTGCGATGTCCGGATGCAGTCCTTCAGCCTCTTTCTCTCCTGGTGCAGAGATGGGAGAAAACTACCTGTTCCATTTCTTCTGATGAGCACTTGACTGAAACAACTCTGAAGTAGAAACAGCTTCAGGGTGAGATGCTGGGATGGGAAACAGAGATGAGAAAGAGGGAGAATTGGGATAAAGATCTAGGAGTAAATAAGGAGGCAGAGGAGAGAATGGAAGCCATCAAGCTGTATCAGCTGAATCTCCCTGATGGCAGACATCCCCTGATGGGCCAATTACTTCATCTCAGCAGCAGAAGACAGACATTTTCTGTGGATCCCAGGCTAGCAATGCTTTAATGTTGCTGAAACTTATTGTCAGGTGGCTGCACATAGCACAGCTGTGTTCAGAGATATGATTTCTGCCTAAGAGTGATTGAAAACCACTCATCCATGGAAGATGTGGTACAGCAACAGACAAGACAAGCCTTCTTTGACAAGCAAAGTAGTCTGCAACAGATGAGCAAATTCTGATTCCTATATTTGCTGGGAGGCTGAGGGAAGGCAGAAACACAGATTCCTCTGTGCCTGTACTACCAAATAAATGTGAAACTAAAATGCAGCCTTGGCTGTACCAAACATGACATGGTGGAGCTCAAGATCCTTGGGGTGGTGAGAAGGGCGCACAGTCAGCTCTCTACCCTGGACCTCAGGAGACCACACGTTGGCTTCTTCAGGGATCTGTTTGGTGGAGTACTGTGGGATAAAGCCCTGGAGGGAAGACGTGGCCAAGAAAGCTGGCTAATATTAAGGGATCACCTCCTGCAAGCTCAGAAGCAATGTATCCTGACAAAGATGAAGTTGAGGAAAAAAAACAGGAGGCCTGCATGGATGAACAAGGAGCTCCTGGACAATCTCAAATTGTCTGAGCAGTCAGGGATCAGATTAGGAAAGCCAAAGCCCAGACACAGTTAAATGTGGCCAGGGATGTCACAGACAATAAGAAAGCCTTCTATAAGTACGTCGGTGACAAAAGGAAGACTATGGAAAATGTGGACCCACTTAGGAAGGAAACGGGAGACCTAGTCACACAGGAGATGGGCAAGGCTGAGGTACTCAGTGACTCAATGATACATCCACGGGTCCTGAGGGAACTCGCGGATGAATTTGCCAAGCCACTATCCATGATATTAAAGAAGTTGTGGCAGTCTGGTGAAGTTCCCACTGACTGGTAAAGGGGAAACATAACCCCCATTTTTATTAGCTAGCTAATATTCAAGGACCACCTTTGTCAAGCTCAGCAGCAATGCATCCCGACAAAGACAAGTCAGGCAAAACTGTCAGGAGGCCTGCATGGATGAACAAGGAGCTCCTGGACAATCTCAAACAGAAAAAGGTAGCCTACAGAGGGTGGAAACAAGGACAGGTAGGCTGGGAAGAATACAGAGAAATTGTTCAAGCAATCAGGGATCATGTTAGGAAAGCTGAAGCCTAGATAGAGTTAAATGTGGCCAGGAATGTCAAGGGCAACAAGAAAAGCTTCTATAGGTATGTCACTGTCAAAAGCAAGTCTAGTGAAAATGTGGGCTCAACCAGGAAGGAAACAGGAGACTTGGTCACCCAGGACATGGACAGGGCTGAGACTTAAAGTCTCAGTCTTAAAGTTAAAGACTTTTTTTCCCTCAGTCTTCACTGGCAAGGGCTCTGCCCACACCACCCAAATGGTGGAAGGCCAAGGCAGGGACTGGGAGAATGAGGAAATGCCCACTGTAGGAGAAAACCTGGTCTGATTGCATCTCTGGAACCTGAAGGTGTACAAGTCCACGGGACCTGATGAGATACATCTTTGGGTCCTGAGGGAACCAGTGGATGAAGTTGCCAAGCCACTATCCATCGTATTTGGGAAGGTGTAGCAGTCTGGTGAAGTTCCCACTGACTGGTATAAGGGAAACATAACCCCCATTTTTAAAAAGGCAAAAAAGAAGACCTGGGGAACTACAAACTGGTCACTCTCACCTGCGTGCCTGGCAAGATCATGGAGCACATCCTTCTGGCAACCACCCTATGGCACATGGAAAATAAAGAGGAGGTGATTGGTGACAGCCAATATGGCTTCACTAAAGGCATATTGTGTCTGACAAATTTGGTGGCCTTCTGCGATGGCATTACAGCGTTGGTGGATAGGGGAAGAGCAACTGACATCATCTACGTGGACTTGCACAAAGCCTTTGACACTGTCCCACACGACATCCTTGTCTCTAAATTGCAGACACATGGATTTGATGGGTGTATCACTTGGTGGACAAGGAACTGGCTGGATGGTCACAGTCAAAACTTTGTGGTCAATGGCTCGATGTTCAAGTGGCGATCAGTGACAAGTAGTGTTCCTCAAGGCTTGGTACTGGGACTGGTACTATTTATTATCTGTATTGGCAACATGGACAGTGGGATTGAGTGCACCCTCAGAAAGTTTGCTGATGACACCAAGTTCTGTTGAGCAGTCAGGATGCTGGAGGGAAGGGATGCCATCCAGATGGACATGAATCAGGCTTAAAAGGTGGGCCCATGCAAACCTCATCAAGTTCAACAAGGCCACGTGCAAGTACAGGCTGGGCGGAGAATGGATTGAGAGCAGTCCTGAGGAGAAGGACTTGGGAGTGTTGGTGGATGAGAAGCTCAACATGAGCTGTCAATATGCGTTTACAGTCCAGAAAACCAACTGCATCCTGGGCTTCATGAAAAGAAGCATGGTCAGCAGGTTGAGGGAGGTGATTCTGTCCCTCTACTCCATTCTCATGAGACCCCACCTGTAATACTGCATCCAGCTCTGGGACCCCCAACATAAGACAGACCTGGACCTGTTTGAACAGGTCCAGAGGAGTTCCACGAAGATGATCAGAGGACTGGAGCACCTGCCCTACGAGGCTTTGGACCCGTCACTACAGGAGGGACATTGCGGTACTGGAGCACATTCAGAGAAGGGCAACAAAGCTGGTGAGAGGTCTGGAGAACAAGTTATGAGAAGCAGTTGTGGGAACTGGGGTTTTTTAGGCCGGAGAAAAGGAGGCTCAGGAGTACCTTATCGCTCTCTACAACTACCTGGAAGGAGGCTGCAGTGAGGTGTAGGTCAGTCTCTTCTCTGAAGTAACAGGGGATAGGACAAGAGAAAATGTCCTCAAGTGGTGCCAGGGCAGGTTTAGGTTGGATATTAGGAAAATTTCTTCACTGAAAGGTTTATCAAGCATTGGAACAGTCTGCTTAGGGAATTGGTGGAGTCACTATCCCTGGAAGTATTTAAAAGACATGTAGATGTAGTGCTGAGGGACATGGTTTAGTTGTAACTTGGCAGTGTTAGGTTAACTATTGAGCTTGATGATCTTAAAAGTCTCTTCCAATCAAAACGATTCTATGATTTTTATAAGACAGGCTGAGATAGTTGGGGTTGTTCACCCTGGAACCTGTTTACCCTGGCTCTGGGGAGACTTTAAAGTGGCCTTCCAGTACTTAAAAGGTGCCTACAGGAAAGATGGGCAGCGACTCTTTATCTGGGTTTGCAGTGATAGGACGAGGAGCAACAGTTTTAAACTGAAAGAGGGTAGATTTACATTAGATGTTAGGAAGAAATTCTTTACTCTGAGGGTGATGAGACACTGGAACAGGTTGCCCAGGGAAGCTGTGCCTCATCCCTGGAAGTGTTCAAGGCCAGGTTGGATGGTGCTTTGAGCAACCTGGACTAGTGGGAGGTGTTCCTGCCCATGGCAGGGGAGTTGGAACTGGATCTTTAATGTCCTTTTCAACTCTAACCATTCTATGATTCTATGATTCTATGAAATGTGTCCAGGGCCTCTCTGTCTGCTTCTGAGGCCAAATGCAAATGCCATGGCACATCATAGTAACTGCACACCAAAGATCACATCAAAGCAAGGTGGCTACGCCTAGCCTCCTAATGGAGCAGTCCTTGTCTTCTGCTGCCCTTGAACTGTGCCTGACATTATCTAGGAAAGAGATTGGTGGTGTGGGCCAGGACCCACACCTGTGAGAGACCAAGAGCAAGAAGCTAAGCAGCATGGATGTCTGCATCCGTGTCCTAGCCTGTGCTCTAGCCATTTCATGATACACTCATACAGAGATTTTCAGCAAGCTTCATGACTGCTGGAATCTTTCCTCCTTAGTGATGGTATCAGATATGTATTATCTGTGTCTGCATCACATGCTCCAAGATATATACTTGCCATCCAAGGTGTATTTAAATGGTTACATCACTGAAGTGTGAGGAGTATTCTGTCATGCATGGACAGACGTGGACAGTAGAAAACTTATTTTAATTATCTTGCTAGGTTGTTAAACCTGTTACACCTAGGTTGTTTGCAACCTGTATTAAAAGTGAAAAAACTACTTATATACAAGCTGCATATAGAGTAACGATATATTTATTTAGTATATTTATTTAGTATATTTATTTACAGCTGTTTGTTTTAGTGAAGGGAGTGTTTTGCTTAATTAAAAGCAACTCCCACACCGTATTAAATGAAGACATGTGGAGCTTTAAAAAGAATATTTCCTCCTGGCCCATAAATCTACACTATTGACATGTAGGTCAAATTGCAGTTGCTAGGATGCAATTCTGCAACCTCTGTTTAGTTGAAGCAGTTTGTGCAAATTATTTTACAGGGTAGTAGAACTGAATAATTGAATGCATATTTATTTTGTACATAGTACAAAGAACTTTTGAAAAGAACTTTTAGGTGTGAGTTATGGTAAAGCTACTGTTAATTGCTGCCTTTCAAGCTATTTAGTTAGAAAGCAAATTTCCATGAGCAGTGGATTACTAAATGGACAGGCAATGACGTTACTTCAACAGGATCTCAGAGAAGAGTAATTTATATCACAGAGTTTTCTAAAACTATGGAACACTGAGACAAGAGACTTCTCTCTTGTCCCTTTTTGTATGCTCTTCTTTGTCTGCAAAGAAAACTTCTGTTTTGACCTGATATGGAAAGTTTTAGGAACATTCTTATTGAAAAAGACCCTTTTTACAAACCCTTTAGAGTGGTTTTGGAAAATTCAAGAAAATACAGTTTGATGGAAAACACTTTGTTTAAAATGTTCTAGTTTTTTCATAAATATTTAGAAATAGAAGAGCTTCTAGGGTACGTTTATTTGCAATATTTGCAGTTTAACAGACACTGTCTGTAAATATCTGGATTGTTATTTTATAAATAGAGTTACCTGGTAGCCTTGTTGGTTTCTAAAATAAGAAACCTCAGCTGAGACTGTTTATTTAAGTTGTGACATAACTAATTATATAGCAATGTGAAACAGTTTAGCTAACAAAAAGAAAAAAAAATTGCTTCTCCAAAAATTGTTAAGAAAAGGAATTAGTGCTTTTTATGTTAAAAGTAAATTTTTCAACAGTTTAACAGTAAACAAGAAGCATGTTTGCAACTATGAAACCAAACTATTGCTACCTACTCAAGGCTGATCTCAGGAATGAACTGTGTATAAAAAATTGCAGTCCAGAACTGTAAATACTGTGTGACAAATCACAGCTTGTATATAGGTTCTGTATTGAGAACCAGAAGGTGGTACTCACCCTAATCCATCAAGGTCAGAGCCACCTGAGGTTCCCTTTGACTGTTTTCTTGCTTCATTAACTAAACAGTGGCCTAATTTTGAAGGTACAGTGCCATCTCTTCCCTGGATATCCTTGGAGTCTGTAGTTATGGCCCTCCTCCTCAGCATGGAAGCTGGGAGCCTGAAGCAAGATCTTGCAATGCTTGGGCCAGTGATTTAGGCTATTGTGTAAAATTTGGAGGATGCTGACTTTACCATCTTTTCAAAAAATATCTATACACAAAAGAGAGTAACATATTCATATGACTGCACAGACAAATGTGCGTGTCGTTTTTGTTCCTTATAAACCCCTCTTCGCACCCCATATATTTTACTCATAGAAGAAGAAAGGTAGTCACCTAGAGCAGTCTGGTTTGCCTGTAGAAGGGCTCAGCTTCCTGCACAGGAATACCTAATTGAGTTGGTCTGAGTTGTCCTCCCTAGGTTTTGGAGGCTTTATCTAAATGATGTGACAGAAAAGCGGTTCCAGCTCTTGTCTCAAGGTGTGTAACACAGTCACACTCTGACTGTGTCTTGGGATGAAAGCTGGTGATATTCCCTTTAAGTCAACTTACTGAAGAAAACCAGGGACATAGATAAGGCAGGAGCCTTGGTGAGCTCCCTCCATTAGGTCTCGGTAACTGCACTCTCCTGTCACCTTAGGGGTAGTCAAGAGTCACCTATTTCCATTGACTATACAGGGACCTTAGAATGCTAATCTCAGAAGTAACAGCTCCAGAACCAGCTATGTATCTTCTATGCCCCAGAAGTTAGGGTATCCTTAAACTACGACACATTAGTTTCATGATTTTAATTTTCTTCTCTCTGTTACAAGTCATTTTTTGCGTGAGCCTGTACTCTGGATGTGGCCCTGTCTGTGAGAGCTATCTAGTACAACCAGGCTTGAAGCTGGTAATATCACAGGCTCTGGGTGCAGCTTATATTCAGTATTTTTAGGAAAAAGAAAATCCATTTGGCAAAATAAAAAAAAAATCTATGAAAGGTGTTTGCACTGTCAATGGATATGGAGAATATCTCAGACATTGTCCAGCAATGCCTCCTGTGCCATGCAACCGGAGTGCTATGCAACCAAAGAATGTTTCTACCCTAAGATGATTATCCTAGAGAAATTACCCCAGTTTTGTGGACAGAGTCCTTTGGCAAGGAAGTACGATGCTGTTGGTCAAAACCAGGGTTGGAATTCAATCCAGTGCTCACCATTTCCACAGCAGCCATATGGGTTTTTTTTAAACTTTGATGCCACTGAGCCAAGTTCATGATAGGGTCATTGTGGCATGCCTTAGCTATAAGCCACCTAATATTTTTTTCCCCGTTTGGTGGACTTGAGATATATCAGTGCTGCCAACTGAAAACAGTAAAGGAGAGAAAGCTTTTTAGGACACAGAGGAAAAGTGTCATAATCCAATGATAAACCTGTCTTTTCCCTTCTGTACTCAGAAGCACAACACTTTGCTAAGATCCCACTTTTATTTTATGACTTAAATATGCAGTGTCAGTGCTTACATAATGATTTTAACTTTTTATTTTCACAATGGGGATTTCATGCCTTGTGTATAATTGAAATGTGTAAAATTACTGTGAAATCTTACTGAAGCATATGCTGAATTTAATATGCATAGTATTTTTATTTTTCTACTGAGAAAGAAAATTAAAACATGTAGCAGCATTAGTATGCAACACTTAGGTTTCATACTAAAAACAATAACGTGTACTACCTGTCCCTCTTTTATGGAAGGTTATCAATATTCTATTATTTGAACTATAAAAAAACCTTTGCAATATATTTTGGTATTCAGATTA
The DNA here is from genome assembly GCA_013398815.1 of Ibidorhyncha struthersii. NCBI lineage: Eukaryota > Metazoa > Chordata > Aves > Charadriiformes > Charadriidae > Ibidorhyncha > Ibidorhyncha struthersii. The sequence goes on along the minus strand of VZSZ01004989.1, from coordinate 2,235 downwards.
GGTGTTATCATGGTTTATGTTACTAGCAAATCTGAAGCACCAGCTTTGACTTTCCGACCCAGCAACCCAGAAATAGAAGTGAACATGCTTTTGGATGTCCGTGCACACTACCATAGCATAGATCATGGACCCCCTGATTAGAAATCTGGAAGTAGCTTCAAATACAGGTGCAACTCACCCCATAGTTTGGCTATGACTACACTCAGGTGCTGTCAGCTCCTATTCTTTTTGTGTGGTTGCTGTGTCTGCAGACCTTTTGGGATGTTGCATCTGCTGTTCGTTGTGTTCTGGGAAGAAGAGCAGACTTCAGAGGGGAGCTGAGGACAGTGATAGCATCAGGAGGACTCAAGGTCTGGCATGTCAAAACAGTTTGAAACACAGGCAGGAAGAAAGTGCTGTGAAGAAAAAGATGGAGATAGATGACAGTGCATGGGAGAAAACGTCAAGTGTATCGGTTGGGAAAGAGGTTGGAAAACAGGAGAAGTTAACACTGAAAGCTAGCTGAAGGAACAGATTAAGAAAAAGAAATTAGGTGTGAAAAAGGGAAACCAAATCTGTATACCTCATGTATCACTGAGGATCTGCTGCAAGACATTTTGAAGTAAATGAATGTGATTTAACTGGGTCTTCAATAAGAAAATACAGAATTCAGGTAAACATTTTCCTTGGACCCCTTAGTCTTGGTTACAGGCGGCTGGGCAAATAAGAAGCCATGAATATTAAAGTTTGACAGAATTACAGGTAGGACATGAGGTGAAGGTTTTCAGGAAGTGCAGTTGCTTTGTGATGAGTTTTAATTGAGGAAAATAAATGGTCAAATAAGTTCCAGTTAGACAGAAAAGGAATCAGATAAATATGAAGTAATTTTGATACAAAAGGCCAAAGGGTGAAGTTTAGTCTAATTTCCTTTTATTTAAGGGCAAGACTATTTGCTCAAATAAACTAAAATGTTTTTTTTATATCTCTGATTCTGGATTTATATAATTTATATTTCAGTTGTACACATTGTTTCCAAGTAAATTAGGTTATTTAACTTGGAGATTGCAGACATTTAAGTCATGATTTATTTAGATTGCCTTATGCATACATAATAAGTTTTACATCTTTATTGTGCTAAAATGAGGGCTAGGCTGTGCACTGTGAGCTTCATTTTAATGAAGTTCGGTGGCAGAGTTTGGAAAGCATTCAGATCACTAGGGAAAAGGATAGGGAGTCATAAGGTAAAAGCAAGCAAGTTTTCACAAAAGTTTCATTTATAGATAGATGTGATGTGTCTGGCTGATTCCTCTGAGGATTACCTAGTTTTTCTAGAGACATAATATGCTTTCATTCAGATTGGATGTATGAAGACTTTTTTTGTAAGATTAATACGAATTAATCCTTTTTGATTTTTTTTTTTTTTTAAATCAGAGAGGACACATCTGCTTCTGTGATGGGACTATATTTATGCCATATTCCATGCATCTTTTTAACTTTCACTATATAATTGTCAGCAGTATTCCATTGTACCTCTGGATCACTAAGAACAAAATGTGGCCAATAACAAAGGAACCCCTGTAGCTTCAATGTTTTAATTATTGCAAAGTCATAATAGACACATTGATTGCTCTATCATAACATATGCAGATCAAGTTTTACCAATTTTTGCTGAGAAAGTATTTTGAATCTACTAAAATTAGAGTGACTTTTTAATTTCAAAACTAGTTATAGAATCATAGAATGGTTTGGGTTGGAAAGGGGCCATTAAAGACTACCTAGTCTAACCCCCCGGCTGTGGGCAGGGACACCTTTCACTAGATCAGGTTTCTCAAAGCCCAGTCGAACCTGATCTTGAACATTTCAACAGTGGAGGGATCCACAACATCTCTGGGCAACTTGTGACAGTGTCTCATCACCCTCATCATAAAAAATTTCTTCCTTACATCCAATCTAAATCCACCCTCTTTCAGTTAAAACTGTTGCCCCTTATTCTGTTGCAACAGGCCCTGGTAAAAAGACTTTCTCCAACTTTCTTGTAAGACCCATTTATATATTGAAAAGCTGCAATAAGGTTTCCCTGGAGCCTTCTCTCCTCCAGGCTAAACAACCCAAACTCTCTCAGTCTGTCTTCACAGGAGAGGTGGTCCAGCTCTCTGATCTTTTGGCCCTCCTCTGGACTCACTCAAACAGGTCCATGTCGTTCTTGTACTGAGGACTCCAGAGCTGGATGCAGTACTCCAGATGGGGTCTCACCAG
>VZSZ01004988.1:371886-470737 GCA_013398815.1 Ibidorhyncha struthersii | reverse complement strand
GAATCAGTCATGCTTGAATACCAGGGAGTCGCATATGGGGGAAAGAGTAAATGTACAGACCAACCGGAAAAGGACATTTCTCTCGAGTTACAACTTGGCATTAATGTGAATGGCAATGAATGGATCTTCAGCACTGTTACTAATCTGGAAATTAGCCATTCCATCGCCAGAAACATACACCTGTTTTCCAGTACATTTGTTGCCCTCCTTTTGTCCAGAAATAACATCACAGTAGGTACCAGCAGGCAGTCCAGTTTGCAAATAGACGTTCATATTCCTATGTGAAAATAAGAGAACACTATTTATCCATTATTTTGAAAACATATATTTCAAACTGAGTATAGGATATTTGAACCTGATGTTACTCCCTTACTTTGAAGGCCAATGTAAAGTGTGAACTTACTGATCCTATCCCTGCTTTGCTCCCTGTGCTCCCATTTTGGCTCTCTATACCTGGCATGCAAATGCATGACTCTAGTTTAGGCTGTAGTGAATTCTCTCAGCAGGAGAAAAGGACATTACCCTTCCCATCAGTATTGCTGTTGAGGTATGATGTGCTTCTCTGTGGCAACACGGTTTTCTCCCATTGACTTACCAGTCGTCATTATTGAAAACGATGAAGCCTTTATTACCACGGCCAAAAGCTACTTGATTGCTGCCATTGTCCCACCAGTTGGAAAAAGGCTGACCATCCACCACGTTACGGAAGATAACCATGTTCCTGAAAACGCAAGGAATGGCTGTCACTGTGCCTGCAAGAGCTCTAAAGACACAAGGAACATCAAGCAAAAGCAAACGCTTTTACTTATTTTTTCTCCACTGTGTCCTACTTTATTTGACGCCAGCGATGTTCGCAAACCCAGTCGTTGCCACAGGTAGTGTCTGCATTGATTGTGACAGGCTTCGTCGATCCATCCGAGTTACTCGGTGGTCCAACCCAATCATTGACGTCCTGTCATTAAAAAGAGACGTTTAAAACTTCTAAATGAAAATGCAGCTCTCTACAGAGCTTCTCTCTGCAGAGAAAAGCTCGATGGAGCATCAAATTTCCACCTGCTAGATCCACCACGGGACAGAGAAATCCCTTAACAAATTTAAATGCACTGGACTGCTTCTCGGGCCCTGTTCTGATCCTTATTCACCATGAATGTACCTTCAGCATTACAAGCTTACCCGCCCATTTACAAAATATCTTGGCCAGCGAAAACTTGACATCACACGCGTGAACCCATACGGATGAGCAAGCATGAAACCAACTGCCATTTTATAAAGCCTGTTTGTTAGACAAAAAAAAATAAAATACATGTAATGAGAGGTGGAACGGGAAACCATGCCAGAGAACAGATAAGACAAACAAGCCAAAGGAAGAAGCATCACCCAGACAAGAGCACTCCCTTACCTGGGGTCCCAGAAGGTTAGAATGGAAGCTCCACCGGCCCCGTGCCCCCGCTGGTTGTCATGATTATCCACAAAGACCACGGCTCTGTCGGAAGGCACAAAGCCCCAGCCTTCTCCCCAGTTCCTAGCCAAAAACACAAAGACTTGAAGCTACCCTGTCAACCCGTGTATCCAGCGTACCCCAGGTAGGTCGCAGCATCTTCGTCCTTACTTTAAGTAGGCCATCTTTTCTCCATTCCACTTGCGCATCACTGTCCCCAGTTTTGCACCATATTTGAATTCTGTCACTCGGCCATTTCCAAAGTAGTCACTGCCTTTGATCGGCTCTCCACCCAAGTCAATTACCTGGTACAGGAAAGGAAAAACTGTGCATCTGTTCTCATCTCACAGAGACAAAAAAGATGCAGTGTACAGTCCTCAACATTAGTTCTTGCTCTACATTGATAGAAAAAATATTCATGAATGCTCAATTCTGCTGTGTAGATCAACCCAAAGTTGGTAAAATACATGATGGACACATGTAAAAGAATGATTGAAGAAAAAAAAAAGGTAAAGTTGAATGACAATGTGTTGTGGAGCCATTTTTAAAAAAGCAAAACTGCTTATCACTGCTGAGCTGCAAAGAAATGGCTAGTTCTTTCTCAGGTAACGTTGGATGAAGATGTATTACCACCATTCCTCTGAAGGATGAATGTAAAAGAGATAACAAAGACAAAGACAAACATCAAGGAAAAAAACATGGGGATTACCTCCTGGTAAATGAAAGGTTTTGTTCCTGGAGAAAACCATTTAGTATTTAGATCTTTCAGCTTGTCCAGAAATGCTTTCATGTCCCCAGGCCACATATGCTTGGCAGCATCCATTCGGAAGCCTGCTACACCAATATCAATGAGGTAGTTCATGTACTCAGCAACTTTTGAGCGTACGTAGTCCTTCTCCAGGGCCAGATCGAGAAGGCTAGCCAGGCGGCAGTCCCGTACCTGTGTAACAAAAAAAAAAATAAATCTTGAGGTGACACACTGTCAGCTTGTGAAACCTGTCTGAAATGTTTGCATGTTTCAAGCCATAAAATCAGTTCTGTTTGGATATATAATTTGCATAGAAGAGTTATGCCAAGGTCTGCACGGAGACACAGGTAAATTTACTATACATCTCAATATTCAAGTTAGGACAGTCAGTGAGGGATATCACCTCCCTGTGTAGATGTCATCAGAACTGAGGATGAGAAACAGCATGGTGTATTGTCGCAAAGTAGCTGAAGGAAGAGCAGTAACCTTGAGAAAGAACTGCCACACCAAGAGTAATTTGCTCAACCAGGGTACCACCTTGCACTGCTGTCAATTTTCCAAGGGGGCTCCTTATCAAGATCAGCTGAGTTTACAAGCTGTAAGAAAGAGCTCACCAGCTGAGCTAAGTACACTGGGCTCGGCTCAGGAGCAGACTCCTGCACACGTCCACATAAAACATGTGGGGAGGGTTCTTGATTTCTTGGTACTTAGAATATTTTGCACCATGAGTACCTTTACTGTACCTATGTTCACTACTTCATTCACTTGTCAGGTGACTAAGCACAGGTTTTGTGAGAAAGTACTCCCTTTGGCCTTACTGCAACGTTTACATTAAAAAAAAAAAAGAAAAAGAAAAAAATTTCAAACCTTTGCCAGAGAAAGTTACCTGATACATATCACCATAATTTTCAATTTCCCCACTTGCAGTTCGACATTTGCCATCATTGAAATCCCAGCCAGAGTATGGCACAGCTGGAAAATCTCTGGTCCCAGCATTAAAATAGCTTCCACAGGTAGAATGTGTGCCTGAGCCACCCGCAGCCCCACACATGTGGTTGACAACAGCATCCACATAAATACGAACCTGGAGAAAAAGTAAGTGCATTTTATATGATGGTGAAGTGATAGCCAGAGCTTTACATCACTATTAATTCGATCTGTTTTTTCCCCTTCAGTTTATTCTCAGTTTATGCCTCCTTTGAGGACAGCAGCAGTAACTTCCCTCAGCTGATACAGCACTTCTTGCCGTATCAGACAGAAATTGTCAGGGCACTTACTCCAACGTTGTTGCATCTGGTCACCATGTCTCTGAATTCATTTTCATTTCCCGATCGACTGCAGAGCTTGTAGCTGACGGGCTGGTATCTTTCCCACCAGGGTCTGTGCGGGTTAGTAATGACAATATTTTCATTTGGAGGTGAAACCTGCAGATGAAATTATGTACTTTGATAAGAAATCAGTTGGTTTTATTTCAATGTTTTAAGGGCAAAATCTGCGCTCAGCACCTGTGCCCTCAGAGGCAGGCTAGCGCCCAACCCAGTCTCTCTCCCCCACAGCGCAAGCGCAGGTCTGTGAGATGTCTGTCTTGTAGATTGGCAAGAAAGGAGTTTCCTTTTGTTCCTGTGGGCTGCCCAGGTCCCACAGGAGCCTGCTTTCACGGACATGTGCATGGGAGGGCTGAAGACACAGGAATTATTTTTACCTGGAATAGTGACATCCTTAGGAAAACCAAAACTCAAGCCTTATGCACTTCCCTCAGAACAAGATGAAGAGGAAACTGTAGTCTTGCAGGGGAAGTGTTTCAGAGGAAAGTGTGCCCCTTTATAAATGATCTGCTGGAAATACAATATCATTCACTGGCCCTGCAGGCTCTAGGGTTGCGTCTAACAGCAGTTACTACTTCCATCCTCCTCTTTCCAACACCAAGGTTACCTGGAGCTGGCTGTCTCCGACTGTGGTGGGTTGACCCTGGCTGGACACTAGGTGCCCACCAAAGCCACTCTATCACTCCCCTCCTCAGCCAGACAGGGGAGACAAAATATAATGAAAGGTTCGTGGGTCAAGATAAGGACAGGGACATCACCCAGCAATTACCATCACAGGCAAAAAGACTTGATTGGGGGAAATTAGTTTAATTTATTACCAATCATATTAGAGTAGGGTAATGAGAAATAAAACCAAATCTTAAAACACATTCCTCCTCATCCCTCCCTTCTTCCCAGGCTTAAGTTTACTCCCAATTTTCTCTGCCTCCTCCCCGCCAAAGTGGTGCAGGAGGATGGGGAATGGGTGTTGCAGTCAGTTCATCACACATCATTTCTGCTGCTCCTTCCTCCTCAGGGAGAGGACTCCCCACACTCTTCCTCTGCTCCCTCCCATGGGAGACAGTCCTCCAAAAACTTCTCCAACATGAGTCCTTCCCATGGGCTGCAGTTCTTCACGAACTGCTCAAGCATGGGTCCCTTCCATGGGGTGCAGTCCTTCAGGAACAGACTGCTCCAGCACGGGTCCCCTGTGGGGTCACAAGTCCTGCCAGCAAACCTGCCCCCAGCATGGGCTCCTCTCTCCATGGGGCCAGAGATCCTGACAGCTAAACCTGCTCCAGTGTGGGCTTCCCATGAGGTCACAGCCTTCTTCAGGTATCCACCCACTCCAGCGTGGGGTCCTCCGCAGGCTGCAGGTGAATATCTGCCCCTCCATTAACCTCCATGGGCTGCACAGGGCCAGCCTGTCTCACCACGATCTGATCTTCACCATGGGCTGCAGGGAAATGTCTGCTCCAGCGCCTGGAGCACCTCCTCACCCTCCTTCTTCACTGACCTTGGTGTCTGCAGAGTTGTTTCTCTCCCATATTCTCACTTCTCTTTTTGGCTGCAGTTGCGCAGGGTTTTTTTCCCCTTCTTAAATATGTTAGCATAGAGGTGCTACCACTGTTGCTGATTGACTCAGCTTTGGCCAGTGGTGGGATCATCTTGGAGCTGGCTGGCATTGGCTCTGTCGGACATAGGAGAAGCTTCTGGCATCTGTTCACAGAAGCCACCCCTGTAGCTCCCACCCCCACCAAAATCTTGCCACGCAAACCCAATACACCAATTCAGGCATTTTGATTTATTAATCAAATGCTACAATACTATTTCCTACCTACTCACAAGAAACAACTTACCTGAACTCCTCCAAATCCATTAGGACCTAAATAGCGTTCACACTCAAGAGCAATATCCACCCAGCGCCATTCAAAGAGATGCACAATAGATGTCCTCCCAGCCTGAATATTGGGGTTGTACTGTGCCCAGCAAAACCCTACGGCTGCGAGCAGGAGGAAGACTTGCATGATGCCTTCAGTATACAGTTGTGGTCTCTCCATGGGCAATTTATACTCCTGCAAGATGACAAAGTTCCTATTGCAGCTGTCAAAATTCACACAGATCAACTCTATCAGTTATTATTTGGCCAGCTAGCTCAATATCATTCTTCTGTTTTGTTTTTTCCTAGACCGCCCAACAGCTGAAGATAAAATACGTTTTCACAGTGATTATACATAATCATAAACCAAGTAGTCTGTGAGCAGCGCACCAAAATTCAGAATTGTACTCTTTCCAATCATGTAAACAAATATACCTTATCAAAAGTATTCCAAAACATAACACACAGACCCTCAAAGGGGGAGGTCTGGAAGGTAAAAGGAACGGGAAATATTAAAAGATAACAGAAAATCTAACAGCTCTAGGAGAATGAATGAGTTCGCCAGTGTTCAGAGGCATCTAGCTGTCAGGATTAGTCCGAAGTCAAACCAGGGTACCTGATCAGCCGTTCTTAGTCAATAACACGTCGTGGAAGGATACCCCAAATCAGATGTAAAGTGATAATGCACATGAGTTTTAGCAGTCTGACATAAAACTGAATTTGAAAGCCAGAACTGTTGCCCAAGTCCCTTCTGGATTTTCCTGCAATTTCCTCCTTCAAAAAAACCTTCTGACTTTTGCTCATGACGTAATTTCAGGCCTTCATTTGGAACTGACTTATAAGATCCATGTGTAAGCAAGAATGCTCCATGAATAAGTTCAAGTCATGCCAATGATAAAACAACACTCTGAGAGAATATGAAGACCAGAAAATCCCTGACATTTGACAAATATCTGTGAGAAAAACAAAAAGTCTAAAAATTGGCACATCTGCTCCAAGAGAAAAGAAACCTCAGTGCACTTTTTACCTGAACTGCATCTAGTATGTTCTTTCTGAAACTAGCCATGCCATTAAATGTGTCACATGCATCCTTCTGTTTCCCAGAGTTTGTCTTGAAGGACGAAACACAGAAGCAGGTCTCATTTGCCCACCTGTTCATTTTCATATCACAGACCTTATCCAAGGTCTTTTTTTCCACTACGACAATGAAATAGTAAATTACTGCAAATGACCTTGCCTAGTCACTAACAGGAAGGAACTAGTGAGATGCTTGCACCTTGTGATTACCTTGTGAGAACAGACTCTCCCCATTCCTCAATATTACTGAGCAACCAAATATGTCCAAGGTTTAATTTTTACAGCATCATTCCCTGTGGGGTTCCGTTGATGTGATGGCATGTCACTGCATAACATTCACTTTCCAATGATGTGTGTTTTCCACTGAAATACACTGCTATCAACTAATGAGGGTAAGGACCCATCCTTGATAGCCTGATGCAATAGATGGCCAACCCGCTGGCAAGAGGACTGGGAGCCCTCACGTGACAGCCTATTCAGCGCTCAAGCTGAACGGGCTGCAGTATTTTAGCGTGCTGAGGAAATGCATGAGGGCAGGACAGAAAGTGGCCATCCTGGACTGATGATTTACGAGTCTTTCTGAAGTATAACCCCAGGTACAAAGTATTTAATGTGCAGTTTCAAACATAGCATCTCTTTCAGTATGGTGAAAACATCACATGCCTAACAAATTGACTCTGCTTTTCACGGGAGTTTTAGGGGAGTTGAAGCTTTGGGCAGACGAGACATTGGAGGGGTTTGGCTTTGTTTTGAAATCCCATGTTTTAATCCATTCGATCCCCCAGCGTAACTGGAAAGCTGGTTATGAAGAACTGGAGGATACGGGTTCTAGATATTGAAATGAGACACTTTTATTTGCAAGATTTTACACTGCAAAGCTAAAAAAGCAAGCCTGCTCTTTATCTGTCCCTATGCGTCATAGCAGAGCTCTGTCAATTGAATACACAACCGCTAGCACGCTGCAACGGCAGCATTTTCCCAACACACTGCTGCAGTGCCAATGTGTTCACAAGACCTACCAGCATGTGACTGACCAATAAACCCTGCCAAAGGAAGAAGGCTCAGAGGAGACAGGCAAGAGTAATTTGCCCATGAAGCTCAGAGGATAATGCAGGCTGTGACTGCCCACAGGTGTTGCAAAGAATGTCGACTTTATCTCAACACAAAGAGGGCTGGAGGGTGGCCTTTATTTTAGATGAACAGCTATGTCAGTTGAGTGCATCAGCTGGTAGTGTAACTGTTTATCCCTGAGTTAACTGAAAGAGTGTGAATGTCTCTCTGGTTCAGTTAGATTAGCACGGGGAGGAGTGCACACACATGGCTCAGCACAACACAGATTATAAAAAGTAAACAGCTAACAAAAGATTTTCAAAGATAGCAATGGTGTTTAACTGTTTTCAGCCCACACACTTCTTTCCAGTGACTGAGGACGCCCAGCATCCTGATGGTGAGTGTGTTATAGACACCAGTAATGGAGACCACATCGATATTGTGATTGAACTGTATATTGCAATTGTTATATTTTGCTGTGTCACTTACATTTGTATTGTGATTTCAGTATGTTTTGTATCACTCTGATAAGTCAGAAAAAATATCTAGCATCAATTGTCTTCAAATAAGTAAATTTGATATTAAACATTACACCGTCCACATGCAGAATATCTAAAAGCTGGTCAGAAAGTATTGGATTCTGACACAGTCGGAGCAATCTCAATGCAATCGTCTGCCTCACTGCTGTTTAGCTTGACCAAGAACCATCAATATTGTTGTGCTCTGTCATAACAATGGCTTGAAGGGTATGAAAAGGCAGTTAAACGTGCCTGTGTATTAAATGCAGCATTCAACTGTTCCCAGAGAGGTTCTTAAAAACAATGTACAAGACTAAGGGAGAAGACAGTCTTAAAGACACTCAGTTAGCAATATTAGACTTGTATTATCATCTTTAAAAAAAAAAAAAAGAATGTCTACATTTATTGCCACTCACCAGAGAGGTGAGTATCGTAACATGCTACAAAGTCGAGATTGTTCTCCTCTTGGGAAAGAAACAATTCTCAAATGTCAGTGGTATCAGCCATAGCAAATACACTGCAAATCCAAGGAAGGGTGGCAAACAGTGGTTTCACAGAAGCAAAAAACAGAGCCACTACAAGAAAAGATTAAGCTGTCATAGCTGTAGGCCTTAAAAATCAGGCCAGATTCCACAACAGAGATGTATTCATCGTCTTGACTGTAAATTTTCAGCTGCCAGGATAATGCCACTATGTCACACTACATGAGATATCGTGCTTTTAAACCAGCTTTCCTGAAAATAGCCTTCAGGGATGTTCTAGCACAACATGGATGTGAACTCATCCCTTTGCCACCCCAGTCTGCACAAACAAGTGGAGCCAATCTATTTCAAAGGGGCAGGAGGGCTCCCTGACCTGACCCTGGGGGCAAACGACAATGGCTATTAACATCCTGCCTCATGGGTCTCCCAGTCTTTGACACCGCTCCAGTGAGCAGATCCAGGGGCGGCGTTTGGCCAGCATGTCCCCTGCCCTCAGCAAGGTGCTGCTGGCCACAGCGAGCAAGGCAGACAGATGGCAGGTCCGGCCTCTGGACACCATGACGGCCTTGACAGACACTCCGAGCCCTTGGGCATGTTGAGAGCTAATAGCTGCCCCCAACACCCATGCACTCTCTCTCTGCCACTAAAGGGAAACAGCCCTTAAAAGTACACCTTGACCTCAAAAATAATAAATCTGGGTGTTCCTCCTCCAGCTGCCCCTCCACGCTGAGTTGCAACAAGCACTTTTGGCCAAGCAGACATTCTGACTTAAAGCAAAGGCCGCACTCTCGCATTTACCTCAGCATTTTCCCACAGTTGACAATGAAATTGGGAAAGCTGACAAGTCTGTGCTCCGTCTGTGTAATGCTCTGAGATATTACAGAATAAGTGAGCCCAACACACCACAGAGGCAAGAATATGCCATGCTTCAGCCGCGGTCATGAGGTCTAAGCAATGCTTGCGTATACAGCACCCTTCTCAGACACCTTTGGAACAGCCACAGTGAATGTTCGTTTGCAGCAAACCATTGGGACTAACGATGGAAGATCTGTGGTTTTGATTTGCACGGACACAAACTGACACTGAAGCAGGCAACCCGCCGGCCTGACTGATGTCACAGGCTGCAATAACTGACTGGCACGGCCCAGCTTCCTCTGCTGACCCACAACCCGCGTTTAGTTTGTCTCAAGAAACTGATAAACTCTCTGCACTGCTCGAAGCTGCTTGCCAACAATGTGGCTGTTCTGGGATAGAGATCTGTGTTTATGTATCTACCTTGGAAATACTGCATTTTAACTTACCCAGGTGTTGGTTTCGGTTCTTTTTATTTTTTTTTTCTCCCATTTTTCTGTCATCTGGGAAAAGGAGTGCTGCTTTGCCTTAAAACCCACCACTGCATTGACACTAGTTATGACATGATAAAGTTACAATCCAATTCATTAAGGGAAAAAGCATTACTCTTTGATTTGATTGCCATTTATTATTCACTAGATACAGAGAATCAGTCATGCTTGAATACCAGGGAGTCGCATATGGGGGGACACAGTAAATGTACAGACCAATGGAAGAAAGACAATTTCAACTGAGTTATAACTTGGTATCAAATTGAATTGTGCCACGTTTCAGCACAAAGGTGTCTAGGTATCTTCTCTTGATTTTTGGACATGCTGCTAATTTCCAGTCCAGCTTCCCTATAAAGAGAATTACATTTCCACTTATGCACAGAGCAGCACAATTTAAAATGAAGTTATTTCAGTTTTCTCCTTTCATCTTTTATTAGTACTTTAACTGAATAAAGTGCACTTACAAAGGCAAACGGGCGTAATATCACCTCTTCCAGGCCTGCACTAGCACCACTAGCTCCTCTCTCTGTGTAGCAGCTACTTGGTATTTCATTAATATAAACCAATACATTTTGCTCTATCACAGCTCATTTGGTGCTGGAGGGCCAAGACAATCAGACCACCTTGTACACTATCAGCAAAAATACGGAAGAGAAGAAGCAACACATGCACAACAGATCTGGTTACATTTTAGCGTCAACATGAATTGCAATGAATGGGTCTTCATCCTCGTTACTGATCAGGAAATTAGCTGTGCCATCAGCAGCAACATGAACTTCAGCTGCTGTACAGTAGTCACCTTTCTTTTCCCCAGAAATGACATCACAGTAAGCACCAGCAGGCAGACCAGTCTGCAGAGTTACATTCAAAGACCTTTGGAAAATAATGAAATGCAATAAGGATTATTTGGACTCTCAAACGCTTTGCAGCTCATGTTAGAGACCTTCTCAGATGTTATGTAATTCTGAAGCAGTTATTCTGCAGCACTTCTCTGGACACTCCAGAATCTATTCTCTCACAAAATGACAATACTCTAGGACTACTGAGTGAGGAGCCTAGAAAAAGCACAAAAGTTTCATGCTGTGCTCAGGCATCGTTAAGGCTGCTCAACACGCACTAGTTCAAATAATTTTTCATGATAGCTCTTTTACATTATGGGCACTTAAAGGAATTTGTTTCTAATCACACAGGATTATACTCCTTTACAATGAAGAAAAATAATTACATAAATAAATTAATATAGCAGTATTTAAATATTTAGCAATGACAGGAAGTTCGTGTGTTCTGACTCTCCAGGAACTTTAGGACTTGGACTCCAGAACTTCAAATAGCACTCTAGTGTAATTTTCATTTTTTCCTACCAAACTGCAGTTAGCTTTTTTAGATTATCCTATTACAAGTTCTTAGAAATGTCTCTGTTAGTAACCTGTTTTTAAGGAGCTTAAAGGTACTTGAGAAATGCCAGATTTCACGCAGATATTGTATTTCTGGCACCACGGTACACTACAAGGACATACCAAAATAGCCTACAAAACTGTCAGCCCTAATAAAAATCCTCTCAAGTCTTTGCAGGACGTCCAAAAGGAACTGTTGTGATGGACAGCACAGTAGGCTCGGAAAACAAAGTTAACTGAGAACTCAACCAATACATCCTTCTAATTGCTCATCACCCCAAACTACTAATTGTTATAGATCTGAACCAATCCTGTTCTCTTAAATGATCCCACTCTTGTGTACAAGATTGCAAAACAATTTATAAAACTGTCCCTTTTGGACCATATCCCTGAGTCTCCAAGTTTCCTCATTTCTCTAAGTTCAGATGTTGCTGGTTTACCATGCTCCACAGTGATACAGCCAACTCCAGGAATGAGAAATAGCAAGAGCACAGTACAAGGTCTAACCTGAGAAAGCGAAGAGTGCTCCTGGTATGATGGAGAATGCTAAGTTTAAACGGCCAACCGAGACAGAGGAAGCATCTATTACAAAGATCTGCTGGAGATCACAACACCTTAAAAGGTTTGTCTGCTAACTAGACAAATTATAATTTATTCCTCTCTTACTTACCAGTCATCATTATTGAAAACGATGAAGCCTTTATTACCACGGCCAAAAGCTACTTGATTGCTGCCATTGTCCCACCAGTTGGAAAAAGGCTGACCATCCACCACGTTACGGAAGATAACCATGTTCCTGAAAACGCAAGGAATGGCTGTCACTGTGCCTGCAAGAGCTCTAAAGACACAAGGAACATCAAGCAAAAGCAAACGCTTTTACTTATTTTTTCTCCACTGTGTCCTACTTTATTTGACGCCAGCGATGTTCGCAAACCCAGTCGTTGCCACAGGTAGTGTCTGCATTGATTGTGACAGGCTTCGTCGATCCATCCGAGTTACTCGGTGGTCCAACCCAATCATTGACGTCCTGTCATTAAAAAGAGACGTTTAAAACTTCTAAATGAAAATGCAGCTCTCTACAGAGCTTCTCTCTGCAGAGAAAAGCTCGATGGAGCATCAAATTTCCACCTGCTAGATCCACCACGGGACAGAGAAATCCCTTAACAAATTTAAATGCACTGGACTGCTTCTCGGGCCCTGTTCTGATCCTTATTCACCATGAATGTACCTTCAGCATTACAAGCTTACCCGCCCATTTACAAAATATCTTGGCCAGCGAAAACTTGACATCACACGCGTGAACCCATACGGATGAGCAAGCATGAAACCAACTGCCATTTTATAAAGCCTGTTTGTTAGACAAAAAAAAATAAAATACATGTAATGAGAGGTGGAACGGGAAACCATGCCAGAGAACAGATAAGACAAACAAGCCAAAGGAAGAAGCATCACCCAGACAAGAGCACTCCCTTACCTGGGGTCCCAGAAGGTTAGAATGGAAGCTCCACCGGCCCCGTGCCCCCGCTGGTTGTCATGATTATCCACAAAGACCACGGCTCTGTCGGAAGGCACAAAGCCCCAGCCTTCTCCCCAGTTCCTAGCCAAAAACACAAAGACTTGAAGCTACCCTGTCAACCCGTGTATCCAGCGTACCCCAGGTAGGTCGCAGCATCTTCGTCCTTACTTTAAGTAGGCCATCTTTTCTCCATTCCACTTGCGCATCACTGTCCCCAGTTTTGCACCATATTTGAATTCTGTCACTCGGCCATTTCCAAAGTAGTCACTGCCTTTGATCGGCTCTCCACCCAAGTCAATTACCTGGTACAGGAAAGACAGAGCATTCTATTCTACTTAAACTAACAGGTAAAAGGAATTGCTCTAGACATGGTTTTAAGAAAGAGGCACTACTTAAACTAAGTACATTATTTGGCTTACTTGCAAATTCTATTTAAAGCTATTTTCCCCATTTTATCTCAGCCTAGCTGTGAACTTGTTTCCTGTCTCCCTCCTAAATCTCCTTGCCATTATCGATCGCTACCACGTAATTAAGGTCTGGGCTGTACCAACTTTAGTCACCAATGCCTCTGCTTCCAAGCACGTGGTCAACCTCATTTCACTTTCTAGCTCAAAAATATTTCACTATTTGCCCCGGACTTCGCATGTAACATACTGATTTAATAAAATGTGCCTAGCAACTTTATCTTCTGCTGACTGAAACCAACAATTACCTGCTTCTCAGGTCTTGTTAGGATTTATTATTCAAATGTAAACCACAAATTTGTAATGTCAAGTAACACTGGTTATGCCATTGGAAAACCGTTTTAGATCGTAATCACCATTTATATCTTCTGTTGCAATTTATTATCCAGAATTTAAAATTCAGGGAGTGAAATCTTTTTTATTAAACCATAGAATTTTTACACTAACTTCAATGCAGTAAATTTAATCTCAAGTGGAATTTCCAGGTTACCCAGTTCCAGTAGCTTCAAAACAACTGGGGTACGTTGCATGTCAGTTACCAGCTGGGGGCAGATTAGATATTTGTAAATTAAAGTTATTACATCTTGATGGTGATTTCCATAGATCGTGAGACTGAAAGCTGCTCAGGTGCAGGTCAAGCAGAGTATCGCTTCCAGTGTGGGACCGAGTCCATACTGTGCCCACAAGAAATATGTTTGTAAAGTACAATTAAAAAAAAATAAATCAAGATTACCTCCTGGTAAATAAAAGGTTTAGCTCCTGGAGAAAACCATTTAGTATTTAGATCTTTCAGCTTGTCCAGAAATGCTTTCATGTCCCCAGGCCACATATGCTTGGCAGCATCCATTCGGAAGCCTGCTACACCAATATCAATGAGGTAGTTCATGTACTCAGCAACTTTTGAGCGTACGTAGTCCTTCTCCAGGGCCAGATCGAGAAGGCTAACCAAGCGGCAGTCTCGGACCTATACAAAAATTCTGAAATGAAACATTTTTCACCTAAAAACTAAATGTAGTATTCTACGTACATTTTGAATTTTGTTACAATGCCAAATAAAACCTTCACCAGCCATTATTCACCATACATATCTTTACCTTGGACAGTCATCTACACAGAAGGAGCATTAAGAAGTCTAAATTCACCCCGCTCATACAGCTGTAGGAGCTGAAGTATTATAAGTCAAACTATTAATTCCATAATCAGCTTTCTGATGCAAGTATAGAGCAAAAATATGATTACTCCAGTGTATTAACTAACAGATTCATTATTATTTCAAGTGTACTCATTTCTTCTCTGATGTAGGAAAGATTTCTAGAAATTGTATTTCTAAATATTTTTTAAATCTGGAGTTATTATAGCCTTACAAAACATTAAACTCTTGTTTTCTGTCCCCTTTTTGCATTTGTTTCCTGTAAATACAAAATGATGGGCATTGATTTTCATCAGAAGAATACTGTAAACATTAACTGAATATACTGAAATGATTTTTTAATAATTCTTACGATGGGTTTCCATGGCTACGCACATCTGCCTGGAGAGAGCAAAGTGCATAAGCCTATGTTGCAAACTGCACTAAAGAATTGGCTGTAAAGATGCTCCTTTAGAACTGCGCAAGAATTCAGAGACATTTAATGTCTCCACTTCTTCTGCCATTTCTTGAAAACACCTCTCCCCTCAACTTAGATTCAGGAACGATCAAACACATTTGAAAGGCACAAGACATTATTCAAGAAAGATAGGCATTTATCTTTATAAAATAATTATTCATTCTGTGGTAGTTTTAAACTCCTGACCTCGTAATCTGATATAGAGGAACAGATAGACTTCTAGGAAGAGAAATCTCTAAACAGAGGGTTGATTTTCAAGATTTTAGCATTACTATTTTTCTTTATGAAATGCTAATCTCTCTCTTCTGAAATTGAGACCAAAGAAAACTTCCAAATTACAACAAAAGGCAAATAATAAATCTTACAAGATGATCCCTAAATAGACTTAAAGCAGTCTTTATAAAATACCTAAGCACATTTGCCTAAATCTGAAATTGAGCCATTATTTCAAGTAGAGCTATCCCTTTAAGAAGCTGTGTTCCTGATAGCAATGCTAACCTCTATTATCAGTTTAGATGGTTTTCCATGAGGGTTTTTGTCTTGTTTTTAGAAAATGTTGGACAGTAAAGGGGAGCAAATAAACCACAGCCCAGTAACAGATGTACATTAAAAATATATTTATAGTTCTAGGTTTACCTGAGATATATCCTGATAATTCTCAATGTCTCCACTTCTAGATTTACATTTACGATCATTAAAGTCCCAGCCAGAATATGGCACAGCTGGAAAATCTTCAGTCTTTGCATCAAAATAGCTTCCACAAGTAGCATGATTGCCAGCACCAGCATTAACTCCACACATATGGTTGATTACTGCATCCACATAAATACGTACCTAGAGAATAGTATGCATATTGCAATTTCAGAAAACTACTTCCCACAGCACCACTAATTAAATGTTCTCTCTCTTACCTCCTGCCCTATTCCCTTATTTCTGCTTGCTTCCTTCCCACAATAGCCAGCATGGCTTCAGTAAGGGGGGCAAGTCCTGCCTGACCAACCTAGTGGCCTTCTATGATGGAGTGACTACACCAGTGGACAAGGGAAGGGCTACAGATATTGTCTATCTGGACTTCTGTAAGGCATTTGACACGGTTTCCCACAACATCCTTCTCTCTAAATTGGAGAGATATGGATTCGATGGGTGGATTGTTCAGTGGATGAGGAATTGGTTGGATGGTCGCACCAAGAGGGTAGTGGTCAACAGCTCAATATCCAGATGGAGTTCAGTGATGAGTAGTGTCCCACAGGGGTCCATACTGGGACCAGTACTGTTTAATATCTTCACCAATGACATAGACAGTGCAATTGAATGCACCCTCAGAAAGTCTGCAGATGACACCAAGCTGAGTGGTGTGGTTGACATGCTTGAGCAATAGGATGCCATCCAGAGGGACCTGGACAAGTTTGAGAAGTGGGCCCATGTGAACCTCATGAGGTTCAACAAAGCCAAGTGCAAGGTCCTGTACCTGGGTCAGGGCAATCCCCAGTATGAATACAGGCTGGGGGATGAAGGGATTGAGATCTGCCTTGACAAGAAGGACTTGGGGGTACTGGTGGATAAAAAGCTGGACATAAGCTGGCAATGTGCACTTGCAGCCTGGAAAGCCAACCATATCATGGGCTGCATCAAAAGAATCATGGTCAGAAGGTCAAGGGGGATGATTCTGCCCCTCTAGTCTGCTCTGGTGAGACTGCACCTGGAGTACTGTGTCCAGCTCTGGAGCCCTCAGCACAGGAAAGACATGGACCTGTTGGAGCAGGCCCAGAGGAGGGCCACAAAAATGATCAGTGGTCTGGAACACCTCTCCTATGAAAAAAGACTGAGAGTTGGGGTTGTTCATCCCAGAGAAGAGAAAGCTCCTGGGAGACCTTATTGCAGCCTTTCAATACTTAAATGGGGTCTATATGAAAGATGGGGACAAACTTTTTAAGCAGGGCCTGTTGAGATAGGACAAGGGGTAATAGCTTCAAACTAAAAGAGGGTAGGTTTAGACTAAATATGAGGAAGATTTTTTTTTTTACGATGAGGATGGTGAAACACTGGAACGGGTTGCCCAGAGAGGTGGTAGGTGCCCCATCCCTGGAAACATTCAAGGTCAGGTTGGACGGGGCTCTGAGCAATGTGATCTAGTTGAAGATGTTCCAACTCATTGCAGGGTTGTTGGGCTAGATGACCTTTAAAGGTCCCTTCCAACCCAAATTATTCTATGATTCTATGAAAAAAAAAAACCAACATCTTCACTCCAGTGCTACCATGTCTTCCCTTCTAAATTACCAGCTATCTATATTCTTGCATCGTTAACACCAGAAGGTTTTCAAAGCACTTACTCCAACATTGTTGCACCTGGTCACCATGTCTCTAAATTCAGTTTCATTTCCAGATCGTGTGCACAGCTTGTAGCTGACAGGCTGGTATCTTTCCCACCATGGTTGCTGGGGGTCAGTAATGATAACATTTTCATTTGGAGGTGAAATCTGTGAATAAGATGGTCTCTCTTGGTAACAGGCTACTGGTAATGGTTTATTTGTTTGCCCAGTATTGTTAGAGAAAGAACATAAAGACAGAAAATCAGGTCCCTTTAATGGAAGACACTTACAATACCTAACCCACATAGATCCTCAGTATCCTCTGCTTACAGTGTAGCAGGCTGGAAATAAAAGACTTAGGCCTGGACCTTCAGCAGGTAGAAACATACTATAAAAATTATGTCTGTGGACATAGTGTGCTAATTATCTTCGTGAACACAGGCCTCAAAGATCAAAAGAAGGGTCTGAAACTTAACGGACTAGGTCAGTCGAGATAGCCCTGAATCAGGAACGAACTAACTGCAAAACAACTGACGTAACATCCTACCCTTAAAATTTATCCAACTTCCAAATTTTGTAATGTTTTGGAGAAAAGTATACTTGACATGAGACTTATAACAGTTTCCAGATAAGCTATACCTCTTCTTTCCAGGATACTTTTCAAGCAACAAGCTTTTGCTGCTACCTCCAAGTGTCTGGGCACAATCACCTGATGCCACCATTTGTCACAAAGATCCCTAGGCTGCAGCCTACTTAGCTGCCATGCCCTTGTGACCAGCTCAGCAAGTCAGCATTTGAAAAAGCTTACTTTCTGAGACCCTGTCACAGCATGGATTAAAGAGATATCCAAGCATATACAACAGTCTGAGAAATCAGTTTAAAATCAATCAGGCCTGAAAGCCTGGAAAGAAGGTTGCAAAGAAAAAATGCATTATTTGAAAATTCTGGGAAAATTCTCACTCAGGCCAACTTGCAAACTCCTGGGCTACAAGAAACAGGCAGACTTCTCTCACCAATTTTGCCTGAGCAATCTGACAAACCAACTAAAACAGTTTAACAGGTGACTGCTCTCCAGCCGCACCACCCCACCCATCTGACACCAGTGGTTCCACAGGAACACGTGTCTGTCGTTCAGACGGAACAGATTCACATGGACCCACCTCCATCAGAACCTGTGTTCAATTCATTTCTGCCTGCTCACACCAGCTTCCTCCAAGGATGGGTCTCTTAATGGCTTACTCTGGCACCAGGCTTTACAGGGAGAAACTTGCCAGTTTGAGTGAACACAGCCTTTTATATTTCATATTTATTTAAAACCTTCAGCACTTTGGTATTCTTTTTGGGAGCCCTTTTTCTCAGTCATAGTTTCATTTTACATTTCCCTAGCTCTTAAGAGCTTCCCTTGATTTAAATAATATTCAGCAGATAAACATAGGTTACTCTTCACAGCAGTTAAAAAAGAGATTTAGCCAGTGATATGCAATTCTAATTCATCTAAATGTAATAGCACAGAGTGCAAAACATACACGTTGGAGCAATGAAATAAATTCGCGCTTACACAATGATGGCTGAAGAATATATTTGTCAGCATTTACTACTTCCATTACCAATTTCTATTTTTCTTTCTCCGTACCTGTCCTTTGGTGAATTGAACATTTTCTCTGAAAAACAAATTATCATCTATGTAGCAATTTTACTACCTACTGATAGGAACAGACATACCTGAACTCCTCCAAATCCATTAGGAGCTAAATAGCGTTCACACTCAAGAGCAATATCCTCCCAGCGCCATTCAAAGAGATGTACAATAGATGTCCTCCCAGAGAGAGTATTAGGGTTGTACTGTTCCCAGCAAACCCCTACAATTAACAGAAGAAAACAGATACCCATCCTGTGATCTGTGATCGGTTGTGCTCTTCTTACTGCCTATTTGTGTTCCTGCAAGAGGGTAAAGTACACATTACAAAATACACATTTAAAAGTAAATGCCCATCTCTGGCATCATATTTATTTAACTCCATTTGATTGTCATTTTGCTTGAGAATTGGATTCTATCTAAGCTATGTCAACCTCCCATACTAATGGAAACTGTTTTTCTGAGGTTAAAATTCAGACATTGTCTAATACAGGCTGTCTGTATTGTGCAAAAGTTGTACTTTTATTAGTATAAAGCCCCCCAAAACCCACACTAAAAGGCAAAGGAGTATTTATATAGACTGAAATGGACATTTAATTTCTCATTTTAATGTATTTTACATTCCCGTTTATCCTTGAGAGGCATTTTTTTTTTCAGTCTGTATTACTATGACTTGTACATATTCAGAGGAGGCCTTGGAGAAGCAGCATGTTTGTTACCGTGAGTTGCCATGAAACCCCACATATTTTGGAGGTCTAACATATGTGAGGCTGTCATTTGTGATATGCCTGACTTCTGCCATTCAAACAACAGCCCTAATCTTCAAAGATCTCTCCTGACTTCTGCCATTCAAACAACGGCCCTAATCTTCAAAGATCTCTCAGATACGTAAGTGACTATACTGACTCAAAACCAGAAAAACTAATTGTTTAATCTCTGTACACCTGTACAATTTGTGTGGAGATACTCTTCTCTGAGAGAACATAACACAACAGCACGCAGAGGTTAGAAGTGCTGTGAAGCTCCATAACCAAGAAGTCTCTTTCTCAGTGCCCAGGTAGAGTGCTGCAAATGCACTGAAGGAGCTTTCCAGAGGAGGAAAATCAGCTGCGTTACCTTCTGATAAGCTCGGCTAGGAACTATGCTTCCCAATTCATTTGTATTTACTTATATACTAACACAGATGACAAGAATATTAAAGTTGCCTCTCCTTTTTCTCATCTAGAGAGATACAACTTATGACAAAACAGAAGTTAAACAGCTATCAAGGTTTACGTTACACTATCTAGGATCTCATTTTGCACTCTTCACATTTAGATGTTGATTTAGAGAGTCTGATACACAAAGAAGTCCTACAAGGAGATCTTTTGCAAACAACAGCCTGAACTACTACTAACTTCCCTTAAATAACTAAACACAGAATCTTGTTACTTCCCTCTAAGTATCTACTCTTTGTAAAACGTTATCTTAACACGGAAACAACACAGGGCAAAGAGAGACATAGGGGACACCAAACACCAGTGAAGGCTTAAACATGAACACAAGTACTTTCAAGGTTTGCTACACGAAAGAAACCTGCGCCCTTTCCTGATTTAATGCATATTTGGGAATGCACTGCTGAAAACTCCAACCTGTTCTAATACAGATACCCAAACAAAAGTTTATATAAAATCTTACATGATTTCTACAAAACAACCCTCATGTTTATTTCAAGGAAAGGATAATCCATATCTCTCAGTCAGCGGAGGTGCACTATCGGGAGCAAATTCAAGCATAAAACATGCCAGCTTAGAAAGCACAGAACCTGCCTTCCAGAGCCTGTTGCTATCAGCTGTCACTGTACTTCACAGGCAGCCAGAGGTATTTAGAATGAATCATTTGGTAAATTTAGCTTGCTTTTCTTCCTGTAAACAAAACAATTTTAATGGAATTATTTACTTGTAATCTTGAGTAGAGTATACAGATAAATTTCAGCCATAAGCCGTTGTTCTATGCGCTTCCATTTTCATGAAAGAATGCTTCTTTTCCCTGATAGGAAGAACACACATTAACAGAAAATGAGCTAAGAAAGTTCCACCTTCTCTGATGAGAGAAGCCATTTATCAGATTGGCAAGTTTTGCTTATAGCAGTAAGCACATGAAGCAGTAAATTTCACAAAGCAGTAAGAACAATACATTTTGACCCAACCAGCTCCAAGGCCTAGCGCTTGAAGAAAAGACTCGATGTAGTTTTTCAGTTCTTTGAAACAGGTTTACAGCTGCGCTGGCTTCAGTACAAGCAATGACAAGAGAATGGAGATGTTGAAATCCCCAACATGCTCCAGCTACAAAATGCTTTTGAAACTTGGGGAAAAAAAGAGGCCTGTATTCTTCTATGGAAGAAAAGAGAGCACAACTGATTGCAATTCAAAGAATGTGGGAAAGAATAGTTTCTGAAGAGCACCATTGTTGTGTTGGACAATGTGAGAATGAGGTCAGCTTGCCTTCTGCTGGATTAAAAGTCTGTGGTATGAAACTCAGCTGCTATCTCCAAAATACCAGCAGCGACATTTAAATTTGCGAGAGGTTTGACACGAGCCTGCTGAAGCTTCAGACGCTAAAGGCTGTTAAAGGCAAGTAGTTTCCACGTGAACT
The DNA here is from genome assembly GCA_013398815.1 of Ibidorhyncha struthersii. Taxonomy (NCBI): domain Eukaryota; kingdom Metazoa; phylum Chordata; class Aves; order Charadriiformes; family Charadriidae; genus Ibidorhyncha; species Ibidorhyncha struthersii. Next base: position 449,338 of record VZSZ01004988.1, on the reverse strand, counting down.
TCTAGTCACTCCCCGGAACCTCCCTCAGCAGCTACACGTTTCATACAGCCGAAGCAACTCCGCTTCGGCACCTCCCTTCGAGCCGCGGCACTGCCCCTCACACAGCGCTCCTCAGAAGCCGCTCTACCCACCACAAATCCTCTTCAGCGCCTACAGGCAATAAACATACCGACAGCAAGCAGCGTAACTCAATACGTACAGCGTAACTCAATACGTACGGGGGTCCAGCCCGCGTCATCCTCGGCGGACTCCAGCACCATCACCCCGCCCGCCGGGGCAGCAGCGAGGGGAGCCCAGCCCCTTCCGCCGGCGCGGCGCGGCGCGCTGCCCTCCAGCGGTCCCGGCGGCCGAGGAAGGGCGCTCCAGCCCCTCCGCCCCGCCCCAGGACTGCCAGCGGGAAACGGTGACACGGGAAAACAAACTGGTTTATCTACAAACCTGATATTACACGTGTATAATTGCACGTTCTGGAGTATATTTGTTCTCGAGAACAAATCTCTCTGTATGTACACTTCTCGCTTTTTTTTTTTTTTTTGGAGTATTTTTGTCTTTGAGTAGAGCACCACCTTGCTGCTATCCTACTTCACTGCTTTGAAAATTTACTTAGTTGGCCTTTTATGCAATATTTTAATAGCTTGGTTGCGTACTTGTAACTCAACGTGGGTGTTAAGACGTATTACACGTTTCCTCTATTATATACCTTTTTATGTGCAATAAATTGAGTCACAAAGCTTTGTAAAGTGGCTCCATCTGGATCCAGCCTAAAAATTGGGCAGCACAAGGAAGGGTTCCACATCTCTGAAGGCTACAGTAGATTAACTAGTATTTGCCACTTTAATGTTGCTACAGTGGCTTTGCCATACAAAGTAACAAATGGAGTTTGTCAGTATCAGAATAATGTTTCTTTTCTCTGGGAACAGTCAAAGCCACGACTAGAGTAAATATTTTTGTGTATAAAACATAAAAGGTTCTCACGCCAGGAGCTGCTTGCTAAGCTGGAGGAAAAGACTCAGGGAGGAGTCGCAGGACTCAAGTTTTTGTCCTACAACAGGAACAATACCAATGTAAGCTACTTAAGGAAACCGAAGTATTTACAATGGCAAATGTATTCTCATCAGTCTTGTATCAAGTACGGAGATACATTTAAAGAATAAACTAGAAGTAGTTGGAAAATGTCCTAGAAAATAATAAAGGAAAAGTGAGCCTCAGTTTGACATTAGATCCCCTCCTAGCTGTCAGCTTCCAAAGACAGGAAGGGATAACAAAGATGCAAAATATGTAACGTGAAATGTCTTAGTGAATTTTCCAAGTTACTATTGTCATAAGGATAATTTAGCTAGAAACCATTCATTTCTGAATGCATGTTAACAGCAGTTTGCAGATGACATTATTATTTTTACCATCTCAAAAGCAAAATTTCTTTTTAATACTATATAGTGAAGTCCCTAAAATTCAAAGTGTTTGAAAAAAAAAAAAAAAAAAAAAACAAAACAAACCAAAAAACCCAAACATTCAAAAGACTGGAACCGAAGATGAGCCTTATATATCAAGCTCACACTGAGGAAATGTGCATGCTTTTTTAAAATCCATCTCTTCAGAATCCAAAGCATCTTAGAATGACCTCCTGAATTTGGCTTTCAAAGAAAATTCTGACAAGGCACACAACTCATTTGTATATAGAAAATAGATTTATTTAGCTTCTGCTATCACAAGATCTTTGCTATATCAAGGAGTCAATTTATACAAGAGCACTATCATAATATTCATGATTGTTCGAATTTGAGTCAGCCTCACCTTGAGAATTATAGTGATGTGAGTATATTCAAAAGTTTAATTAAATTAGAAATGTTGCTGTGTCTATATGTCATTAGCTAACGAAGAAACATTGTGAAATAAGCCTGTATTCACCACCTATGTGCGATCTTGGAAGCTGGCGCTAATGACTTGTTAAAAAAATAGAGGACATTTGACCTGAAACATCAGATCAAACAGAACAAACGTTCCGAGGAAAGGAAAACAAACACACACACACACCAACCAGCAGAAATGGGTATACAAAACCCAGTTGATTTAAGGGAATGAAAGCTCTGCCTTCTGACTTTAAAAAAAGTTCTCTCAACTGGACTGTAGAAGTTTCGTTGATAGACTATCAGTATTGGATGGTGGGGAATATGTTTTATACAGAACACTCAAAACAAATTTTAAGCCACTTTTTCCCCACTAAGCATCATAAACCCTTCGAAAGTTCTCATAAAACTTCCTCCCTAGTGTATTTTTCCTGGCCTATTACTCCAAATACAGATAAAATAAACTAATGAAACACTACGCAGTCCACATGGGAATGCAGCAAATAAGCTAAGAAGAATTCCAGTAAAAGCATTTTAAAGTAATCTGCTAAGTCAGTTCATGTAGAAAAAACAGAGACACTTATTTATGTCCAGCAATCAATACAAGCTATTTAGGCTGTTTGCAGCTGGAATGAAGACAAAACAAAAATCTTCACACCAGCCTGTTACCACACCATCAACTATGAATTATGGAATAATTTTCTCCTTAATTCCATTGGACTCTTTTGCCAAGTAAACATCACCACAATGTTTCTGATGTGGTTTTGTAAAGATACGCTAAACTTCCTAGTACGTAACAAATCTTACTACGTGACTTCCACAGCATTGATTTTTATTAAACACAGCTCAACAGGGCAAGGACCACACCTACACTGGTTTAACACTGTTTTAACTGCTAAGCTTGTTTTAATGACTTTAGTCTCACTAGTTATATTTTTCAAGACGTGGATGAACAATGAAAGTTAATTACAGAGGGAAAACCAGTGCCTAATTTCACAGTACAAATTCATGCCAGTGCACTAGTCCTCCTGCTTAGCCTCCATAACAAGAAAAAGATTTACACTAAAATAAGATTATCCTTAGATTTTTCTTGTCTTTTAACCCTGAAACACTAACAGCTAAACATCCCACTCAAGGAGGTGTATATGAAATATATTCTCTGAAGCATCTGGAACATGCTGCACTGGTTACAACTGGACTGTTCACTTTTTCCAAAAAAAATCCCAAACCCACCCACAAACATATCTCCACTCCAAAACCCCACAACAAAACAAAAGTCAAAATGAAGAGAAAAAGGCAAAATGAAGAGAAAGGAAATAATTTATTAGAGATTTCACAAGCAAGCTAACATACATTTGTCATGTAAGTCCTGTGACAGTTTAAAGATATCTGGAATCTTTAAGATGAGAAAGTTTATACTCTGCCTTAAATACTTTAGAAATGCTACTACGCACAGTTCAAGAGTCCTGATGATTACACTGCTTCTTCTCCCATGGAGATGGAACACAGAAGGGACCTGGAACATCACAAAGGCACGTTAAAAGTAAGAACAACCAAAAAATAGTAGTGTTACACTTTCTTTTGACAACTAAATTGAAAGATGCTTAGTATTCAGAAAAGTGGTGAATGTGTGAAAAAAAACTGACTTAATAGATACAGGCTGCATTAATTTTATATTACAGTAAGTTAAACAATAATGTGATATGAAACCCACAAGAAAAATGTTAGTCACTGGCAACACTACCTCAATGCAGAGAACAATAAAAAAAAAAAAAAACAACAAAAAGGTAGCAGTGATTAATAGTTCAATTCCAAATAATTCATTGCAAGATACTGTTAAGATTTTCTTCTCTACTCAAAAAATAAAAAGTAAGGAATGTACAAACTAAGTCAACTACAAATTGTTTCTCATATACCAGGACAACAGTAATCATCAAATGATCTAAAATACTAGTCAACCCTTTGATATTATTAAGAATTGTTCTGCAATGTATTTTAACCAACATAGTATTATTATTATTATATTTATTTAGAGAAAAACAAGACAAAAATCCTCAGCCTTAGCTCAGCACAGCTCCACACACATCAGTGGAACACTTCTAGCTCATATAAACTACGGAATTGGACCACAAATTAGCAAGTTATATGACCTTTGGGGAAAAAGGTGGAAGCCACGTTTTAAGACTAGGAACCTTCATTGTGTCTATTCACACAACACAGACAACTCATTGATACCATTTTTTCCCCCTGAAAAGGTGCCCTTTAAAATTACCAGATTATTTCAAGCTCTAAAACATGTAAACTCCTCCCCACACCTACTCTATACAAAAACTTAGATGTAGTTGCGTGCTACGGGAAACATTGCACAAAAAAAGGATACAACAAGAAAGGATACACTCTGCATGACAGTATTACTGCAGTATTTACGCAGGAATGTTTCTAAAGAAGAACAGCAGAATGTGGTTTAATTTTACTTGATTCTCAGTATTGCATACACATAACTTTATGCTACCTATCAAAAGCAAATATGCCTCTTTGATAAAACACAGTTTTGACCACTTCTGGGATTTAATGAGAGCTGATGAGTCCAACACTAAACTTCATATTCAAAGTTAAATACATTTTTTGATAACTCGAACTATTAGGACAACACCAGATTTTTCTGTCTCATTAATTCTCCTTCAAGTCTTTGCCATTTTAAAGACTCACTTTTTCCACCAAGTACAAAACTCAATCGTGTTTCCATTCAATGCAGGCTTTCAAGTCACTTCCTTCCCTATGAAGCAGCGGGGATCTCTCAACATCAGTTTCTTCTATATAACCTTTCTCCCAAAAAGCTGTATTTTTGCTACAGAAAAAAGTCACCCCAAATACCAACTGAAATTTGTGCCAGTCCATCACAAAAAAGACATTCCAGGCAGTAAGGAGTTACACAGTATAAGCCATATGTATTATTTTCTCTACAAAGGATATAAACTTTGTAGACAAAATACTAAAAAAAAATTTAATATTTGCAATAGCATTCATTAATTTAACACAGCTTCTTCCTGTTTAAAAATAATCACAAGTTTAACTTACGTCAATTTAGTTGTTAAAAAAAGAACAACATTGAGATGTAGGATACAGATCAAATTTGAAGTCCCTCAAGTGTTTGCATAACTTGTTTATGTGCATATTTATCTTTCAAATGAGATTCTGACACTGTTCTTCCTTACAGACTCATATTTCTATAATGGATTTTTGCATCATAAATCAGCATCCATCAGAGTATTCCAGCAGGATCAGGAAAACATAGCCATGCAGAAATAGGGTTCGGTTTCATCATTAGTTGGGAAGTGAAATAAATATTTGTAATTAAACCTCATGGATCCCTAGAAATCATTATTAGTCTATGGCACATTCTGTGATCTTCACATACAAATGGTCAAGGTAAGGAAGAAGTTCTGGCCATGATACATTAAACCAATGACAACAAACTCATGTAGACTTTCAGGTGCATGAATAAATCTTGCATAAGTACATGTTCGCTCACTTTAAAAAAAGCTTCTGAGTTGACCATCAACATGATTAATAACCAAATAACATGTCATTATTTTCTTTATGTAATTCAAGTATTATTTAGAATGTTTATTGAAGTCAGAATTAGATTTAATGTATAAAATTAGTTGGAAAGATACGGAATTCCTAAAAGAATAAATGTGTTCAGACTTCATTTACAAAGCCTTCCAACCAATAGCGAAAATACTTCAAGTTCCTTTTTTGCATTTAAAGAAACCTTAGTAATTTTCTTCTTTGTAGACACTGGATAAAATAATATAAATACAAGTTTTTTTTCTAACAAGGAAGGAGTAAGAAAGAAACTGAAACATTCCCATAAACTCTTGTTCTTAATAGAATCCTTGAGCCAAGGCTCATTTGTCTCTTTTCAATGACCAATACAGAGGAATGCCTGTAAAAAAGTGATCTTTAATTTGAGAAAATAAAACAGAGATTTTGCAAACCACAAATCAATAACTGAAAACAGGAACTAGTAAGACCAAAGAGCATCTCAAAAGTGAGGGAAACAAGCTCAAATATAATCTGATGAAAAAAAATCCTTAGACAACTGACAGAACAAGAAACCTACAATTAAAGTAACTGTTAGAAATACTACCCTCGCAATAATCAGACTATGGGGTATCCAATCAATTTTTACAAAATCAAGACCAGCTGTTCACATCCTTTATTTCAAACTTCAGTTTTTTTTCGCCAAGTAACAATGATCAAAACATCCAGATTAAAAACACATCATAGAGTAAGTAGAATGTTTCAGAAGTATTCAGCCTAATCTTTCAGTTCACTTGGTCTTGGGTGGAGGCATAAGTGCAGGGATGCCCAACTGTAATCTGTAATTAAGCTAAATACCTTTTAAATTTGAGCTAGCTGACCTATCAGAGGATGCAGATTGAGAAATAAATGCTTCTAATTCTCACACCAGTTACTTGTGCTAATTACACGTGCTAATTTGAGATAGTTCACTACTCGAATGTTTTTAGGCTATGAAAACCCTCACAGTTAAATTAGAACTGATTTTGCTTCAGTTACTCTCATATAAAGCAAATATTTAGAGTAAGCAGTAGTGAAGTAAAGCTATACGATAGGAAATAAAGTTCATGATTACTTTCTGCTAAAAGTTACTTTCCCATCAAGTTTAGAGAACAATGCCAAAAATCAGGACCTATGCATTCCACAAAGGAAGCCTTGATGATTGCAACATTAAGTAGCACTTTCTGACACAATATCCTTTCCTAAATCAGGCAAATTTAAAGGATGCTGCCACAGTACTAAGTGCTAACTTTCTAAAGTTAGGAAAGCCAAAGGTCCTTTACAGAGCTAGCAGAAGTGAGTTGATTGCTGGCAACAGTTCTTCAGGATCACTTTACAATGGCAGGGACAGAAGGGAAGGACAAAAGAGGCAGCTCTTTTCAAAGCCAAAGCCCCAGATTACTAAAAGGTAAGTGATCAGATTCCACAGAGTTATTCTCCCCAGCTCCTCAAATTAAGGATCAGAGAAACTGACAACTACCCTAGGATATCAGGATTAGGGAAACAGCACTCTCTGAGTTTCTAATAGAGGAAGACACAACATTTTAAACCTACACCAACTATCGAACTTGCGTTCTGGTTTTCTGATATAAGTGCACATTTAAGAAAAGCAAAGCAAAGCATTTGGAACATTCCCCCTCCACCATCACTATTTCTAAAGCAGCCATTAAAAAGACAATAAATAAGAACAAAACAAAACAAAAACCCCAACAAAACAATTGAAAAAAAAAAAACAAAACAGCCTATTTCTTTGTTTTTATTTTTAGGCAGAAAATCCATACCTTGTGCAGTGTTCTACTTTTTTCTTTTCCCTTCATTCGCATCCTGTTTTGGTCTAGCTGAACGAGCAAATTGCTGAGATTCTGTTAAGGACTACAAGTGCCATTGATAAAGAGGTCAATCAAGAAGCAAAAAAGTAGTATTATTTCAACAAAAGATAGTTTAAGAGGAGGTTTTTATCTGTGAATCGATTCTATTACAGTATTAAATATTATAACAATAGTGTCTATTAGTCAAAGATTAGGACCTCACTCATGTGCAGCACAGAGAACCTGCTCAAGAGTTTACAGTACCAAGTAAATAAGGAGAATTAACCAGGAAGGGGTTAGGTGCAAACAGAATAACTGCAGCAGGATAAATGCTTGATATTTAATCCTCCATCCCAGCAGGTTAATTTCATAACTTTGATGTCTGTCTCAGTGGGTATTTGGGAGGAAATAAGCTAAAATGAACAGATGGTGGGGTAAGCAAGAGTACAAAGAAAAGGAAATAAACTATGAAACATTTAAGTGAAAAATAAGAAAGGACAGGAAGAGATTTAAAACTTATAGACAAAACCCAGGGCAATGTAATCGAAAAGTAGAGAAATCTCCCAACTTGTTAGACAGGCCCAAACAGTAACTGACAGTTCCAGCTGGAGAAGCAGTCAAAATAGAGACAACTGACTCTGATAAGAACATTTCTTTACATTCTTGATTCTGCAAACATAGGCTTAACCAAGTCAAAAAGCCTATTTAATTGAGGTACAATGGTCATACAAGCTACATTATCTTTTGCCTTGAGCTTGAAGGATCAAAGAGCTAAGACCAGATAAATAAATTTTATTGTCTTAAACAAAGCACATTTAATTTCCTATTTTAAAAGAGGTGCCTCTATATATTTTTCAGTTATAAAATTAACAATATTACACTATGCTATGCTGCCTGGTTTTCTTAAGGTATTACCTCTTTCCATAGACTTCTAATAAGTAGAACACAACGACAGCAAAACTATAGATTGACAGACAGATTACAAAGAATATAATATAAATGTTTGAGGAAAAAGATACAACCACCATGGGTTTTTCAAATAAAACATATCCGTTTGCTTCTTTTAAAGCTTTAGCAGCTGCTTTTTCATTAGGAAGTCCAATGAAAGCCTGTCCCTTCATACGGCCTTCTTTCATCAAACGTATATCAAACCTAGAGGCAAAAACGAGAATTGGGAATTACTCATGTTTAACCACACTTTCATATTTCACAGTACAAATATAATTCTCACACTTCAAGTTGGAGAAAATGCAGAAAAGGGAGCAGAGCCTACAAGGAGGAATTATGTCACTGGAGACGACTTTGTCTAGGAAAACCATTTAGTAAAAATTATGTTAGACTGCAGGATGGCAAATTGGTGTGCAACTGTAGTAAATATGACATATGCAAAACAATCAGATACGCACAATCATCTACACTGTTCATTCTGTGTCTCTCAGCCAATAAACAGTAAATTTAGTAACAAAAATAGAATGGCAAAATAGTAGGGTCTTCAGACTGTTAAAAAAATTCTATTCTTGTATTTTTGATAAATGAAGATTTTCTGATGAAACATTTTTTCTTTCTGTAGAAGCATAAAGAAAAAAGTAAAGATGACTAGTTTTTAAATCACAATTTTCACCAATACTAAAATTAAGCCTTTTATGTTAACTTTTATAACAAGTATCAAATTAACTTACATATTTCGTTCTACTTCTGACTGGAAGTCAACATATCTTCCAAAAATGAACTTGAGATCCTGAAATTAAAGGGTGGGTATAAGAGAAAAGATGATAAAAAGCCCTTTTGATAAATACTTCATTTGCTTGTTTACCTACCTTTTCTTGAACTTGTTTAGCTAAATTCTTCACATATATCCTGCAATTTGGATCACCTGGCTCATAGTTTTTGAAAACAGAAAATTTTTCCATTTCTTGAAGAAGACAGAAAAACAGACAGTGGTTTAGGTCATTTAATTACTTTGTATTTTTGCTCAGTATAAAATAAATTTAATATATTATCAATTAATAAAGGAATACTTAAACTATTTATTTCAACAAATCAAAGAGCTATTATTAGATAATTTATTCTCACAGCTATACCTTCTCTAGAAAGTCTATTTTTTTCGAGATCCCTTCTAGAAATAAATTCTGATGGTATTTCATCATCCTCCTCTTCAGTTTCCATTTTATCATTTGAGCTAGGAGCTGGAAAAATCCTTCCAAAGCCTGTATTATTGATTTCTTCTGTGGTTGCACAAAGGTCTGAAATTTCAACACATTATGTCAGTGGTTTGTATATTTATTCACAATAGGATCAATGGCAAGCAAAAAAGTATATTCCTTCCAGTAACATTTTAATATAGTAGACTTTGCAAAGCAATTTGAACAGATCCTTAAAGAAATGTCTTAATCCCTGGTTTGACAAACATACCTGCTCTACATGGTCCTATAAAATCAACTGTACTACAAATAAAAGCACATGCCAGTTAAAGTAAAACTAGCCTTGCTGCTTAAGCATGTATCCATTTCAATGGTTTATCTAATTTTCATTCAAAGAAACTGTATATTACTGTAAAGTGCCAAGAAACACAGACTGACCATAACCCTGTAAGAAACCATCACACCTCATTGCTATTATTGCCCAGCATTTTTATAGCAGATAAACAGTGCATCACAGAGGAGCTGGCAACCACTTGAATGCTGCTCTCTTAAGAGCTGGAAAAGGAAAATCTGACATTAGCCTGATATATTCAATTACACTATATAATACCGAGAATGCATTTGTAACATATTTGCTAAAAACACCTTAGCATTTAAAAGACAGTCCAATTCACCATAAACAAACAGATCACATAGGAGAGAAAGAGACCTTTAAAATCCTCTACATCCTTTACTGTACCAAATCAGAGTTCTGTGCTTTAACATGGGAAAAACAGCAAATGCTGACAAGATGCAAGTTGGTGTTCTTAAACCCTGATGTATACTATTTATGAAAGCTCCAATACAAAACAAGAAAAGAATTCCCTAGCGTAAATTTTAGCAGCCTTCTACACACTGAAGCCACATGAATTTAATATTAAATACATTTGCAGTACAATCTCTCTTACCATTTTTTTCTTTTTCTGAGTTTATCTGAAGAACAGCTGGGATTTCAGCAGTAATATGGAACTCGATTTTTTTATGACCTACATGCTGTGGCTGCTCAAAGACATCCGAAGGTGACAGCGCAGGGTGCAAATTACTGTTTAAAAACCCAACATGTTAACTAAAGAGTCAGACACCGTTGAACACATAGTCAAATACAAGATTTCTTCCAGATAAATTTTTATGCTGTTGTTTACCACAAATACATGAGTTCTCCATTCCATAAATTTCACCCAATACAGTTCAAAGTGATTAAAACACTGCAAATACAGTAGGTATGAGTGTCAGTGAGAGCAAGAATAATATATCACATTACAGTATAGACAGGCACTTACAAAAAAAAAATATTAGTAACTTAAATACAAAAAATAACTGGCTTTCCTGCTGCTCCTCTCACATAGTGTATAAAATGTACCAAATTTTCAAAAAAATATAACAAATCACTTGGAGGAAGAAGGTGGCTATTAGTAAAAAAGTGTTCACAATTGATCATCGCTACACAGAAATACTGCACTGGTGTCTACTGTGCCATAGTACTACAGTTTCAGAAAACAAAATTGTTTAAAACCAAATCAGTTTTTATTCTTCCAGTATCATCCTTTGTTCAATTATTTTAAATTTTTATTTTAAGAAATATCCCAAACGATAAATCCAGATTGCTTCTGTCAGAGCTGTGATATAAAATTGTTTTTCTTTTTTATGAAAAAGGGATTTTTATTAGTTTGAAAGCAACAGAAACACAGAGCTTGAACCGGGCACACTTTTACAGATAAAGGCTGTTGAGCAGACTTGAGTTCAAATTACATTAAAACTTGGACCTTCAGAGCAATAAAGTCAAGTGTGAGGATAAGGGAAGACCAACTCTACTACCAAATTTACGTATCAGTGAAGAATGCTTGTTTTAAAACAGCGACACTAATGCAAACATGATAAAGAGAATGTCATTTAGTAAAAGGAATAAACTTCTGTAAAACTGCAAAAACCACAGAAATAATACAAACCTGTGGGGAGTACACACAGGAACATTCAGTAAGTCTTTAATTCTTTGCTTTTTTCTAACACCACGCCTCTTTGTGTTTATTGGTCTTTTAGGCTGAAGCGTTGCTAATTCCATCAACTTGGTCATTCTATTTCAAACAAAATTTTAAAAAGAACCAAAGTGGTTTACAGTTTATTTGACAATAATTTTGAAAAACCTCTCCCTTCCTTAAAGCCCTTGAAATACAGCTTTTCAGAATATGGTTATAAATCTAGCTACCTTAAGACTGAAACTACATTAATAAACTGTAACACATAGCAAATCTATACACATAGCAAATCAACTCACAGTACTTGGGTGACCAATCAAAATCATAGTGAGTTCAATGATGCCTCTTCCTTCCCCAAGCACTCACCTAATTAAGACACTGAAGCTGCTGAAATGCTAAGAAGCCCCAAGCCGAGTATTTTTTTGTAATACTATTTCCACTCAACAGGAGTGCTTTCTTCCAAACTCATGTATTTTTCTGAGTATAGCATAGGGGCTTTCTGATTTGCTTTTCAGTTTAAACAGCAAATAAAGAAAAATCGCTTCTTCATTTAGTATTAGTTTAAAGATTTAAGAAAAAAAACACAACAGCTATGATGCAATTCAGTTCCAAAACTGTAAAAGAATCCTCAGTACACACAACCTCCCATTATTATTACTCCTAGCAATACCCACTGATGTACAAAGAACATTTTGGAAGTCACAGTGCACAGATGACTCGGGCTGAGTAGTCTACTCAGTAAAGATGTGGAAAAATGAAGAACCCATAAAACAAAGTATTGCCTCCTTCCATCTGCACTCTCTCTTCATTCTGAGTTTTTGTTTTGTTGGGGTTTTGGGCATGGGAACAAATGATAATTTGCATACCATTTGGCCATTTTCCATCTCTTACTGTGATTCAAAACAGCACTGTCCTTCTGTTTTTAAGTCACTCTGGAGCTTCCTTAAGCATTGGGAAATATCTATATACTGCAAATGTTAAGAGATTCCACCATTTGCTGAACTAGAAGCTAGAAACGTAAAAACACCGCTTTAAAAGAGCCCAAAAGCTTGCAAATGACTGTAAAATGCATACCTCTCCTTTTCCTCCTCATTATCACTTTCATATTCTGATTCATCTCCACTAGATGCTTGCTCTTCTTCCTCTTCAGGCAAAGGAGGCTCTTCAGGAGGCAGAGGTGGGATTGGGGGAGGTGGCACAGGCACTGGTAAATACTCTTCATACTAATTGTGCGGGAAAAAGTTAAAAAAAAAAAGTAACTACACGTTTTAAGGAAAAAACTATGTATCTTGTTTTCCTTTACATAATAAAAACACTCAAAGCAATAAATTAAGAGGACGACAAGAAGCATTTTTTAAAGCATGTTTATAGGGATCTATATGCTATTTTGCTAAACTACATTACTAATGTAAACTTTCCACAAAACAATTTGCTGCTTTCTGAAATGTAACAGTGAATGTTTAAACTGCTTAAATAAAAAGAATGAAAAAAAGAAATAGCAACCATGGCCCTGGGTTTTTACTTTGGACTCAGCTTTAAGGACTTCCCTGAGAGTAATGTGGTCAAAACATATGGGAGGAGGTCTAAGCTCCCAAGCCACCTCAGTTTCTACACTGAAACTTCCACCACCTATCAAAGTTACATTTCTGTTTCTGTAAGGAGGGAGGATTTCATGAAAGGAAGCAGTTTTTTTCATTGAGACTGCAAAAACCACGTATAAGGAATTCCCTATGTACAAAATGATCTCCATCCAATTGTAGTAACAATCTTACTACACTTCACAGGTACTTTTAGGCACCGATGTCTCCTGGTATTAGAAATACTCTGTGCCCTTTAGAAACTGCTCTACGAATTTCAAGGACTGGCTTCGCACCTTACTACTTTTTTTGCACGACCATTAAATTCACAGTGCTTAATCTGGCTCAATACTAGGCAACAAGTAAAATTATTCCCAGAAAATCAGTGTGAATTCATTTATTTGATAGATTTGTTTCCTATTTTTCCTTACCAGCCAGCTCCCATTATTAGAAGCAGGTGTTCTGTCAGGGCAAACACAAAGCGTAGTGGAGCACAACTTGACTATATCCAAATACTGTACCTATCATTATTAATGCAAGTCCTCAGTTGCTCTACCTTCTGCTGGCAGTCTGTTAAACTAATCAATCACAGCAACAGAGAACTGTGAACACAGAGCCAGTATTTCTATTTGTCTTCAGAAACAGCTCCGCCTAAGCCTCTGCCAGTTTCCCTCAATCCTGCCCCTTTTAAAAACATCCTGGAGACAGAGCAAGTTAAATCCAAAGCACTGCATAATCTCATTAACAATCTGAACTCCAAAGAAACACAGGGATCAAACAAACAAGACATCTTTGTAAGGCAACGGGCTAACGGTATTCCTTATTTCCTGTATCTGTAACATTTGAAATATTCCAGTGCTAATGTCATACATACATATTTCTTTGTTCTAAGTATACATAAAAATATTTCTTTAGAAGACTAACACGCATATCTTACCCATTGAAATGCAGCAGTATTTGCTATTGTCTAGAGATTTCTCCATTTTTTTTAGAAGTTTGAACTTAGATCTCCGATCACATTGCTAACATTTTAAATTGTGAATCCGTTTTACGGTACTTAAAACATATATTAAAAAAGTTACCATGGGAGGGCGAGCAGTAATTGGTCCAAAAGGTGGAGGAAGATTCATTTTATTCATAAGATGAAGTACCTGAAATTATTAAAGATAATTAAAATTTCCTTCAAATAAATAATTAAATTTAAATAGTTCCTTGCTAGGTAGCACATCCAATAACTTCTGGCAGGTGTAAATCAGCATAGTTTTAAAGAAGACACAACTACATTGGTCTATTAAACAATGTGAAAGCCTGTACTTGAGATCCAATACTACTTGAGATCCAACTGCACGTTTTAGGGTGCAAAAAAGGCTAATCAAAAACAGCAAAGCATTGTCTCAGAATGAAAATCCAAGTACTTGTCACATCTAATTAGGAAGATCATATCCAGTTAAGTCTTCAGTGTCAATGAAGTAACAGTTGCTTCTGGTCAGTGAAATCTTACTATCTCAACATAGTAAAAAATTAACATTGGTTAACACTATCACAGGAAAACTTAGTATTTACTATGACAAAAAATATTTGTATGGGTAATTAAAAAAGGAAAAAGGAGACGTTTGTATTTTTATACTTTCTTTTTTTGCCATTTTTTTACTTACCTGGACATAAAATTTGGGCACACTTGCCAAGGCATTTGCTATATTTGCTAGAATTGTACTTGAAGGTGGTGGATACAAGTATTTGAGGCAAGAATTGATGGGAAAGGTGAGGCTGAGGAAAAAAGATTAAAAACAAGCAACCTTAGCACCATCGTCACATAATGAATGATAACAATTAATGATTACTAGAGGTTTAACTATTCATTACATCTGAAGTATCACTGAAATATTATTTTTTTCCCCTAGAACAGTTTTGGGCCACTTAAACCTCTCGGAAAAACAAAAGTCAACAGTATTCTGCTGTCACCGCTAGGATAACCTATCCAGTCCTCAAACTCTTCCTGAGAAAGCAATGCCTCTTGTTAGAAGGCCTCATGCTTCACAGCTCAAAGCATAAGTTGCTACTCAACTGTGAGGGTTCTAAACTTGAAGAACTAAAATTTCGTCTTTATGACAATTCCTACAGCTATGCATGTAGAATTGTAGCATATTACAAAACAAAAGAGAATGCAGCATACCGCATTCTCTCTTGTTCAACAGTGCATAACTCTTATTTAAAAATGACAGAATAAAATAATGAAGACAAAAAACCACTAACCCATGGTTAGGTGCAATTCCATTCTCTATTTTAACACAGTTTGGTTCTTTCTTCTCTTCTTCTTTCACTGGTTCTTCTGAACTGAAAAGTAATTAGCATTAATTAAAACAGGACAAAATTTAAGTGCCTTTGCCTTACATAACGTATGAAATGTGTTTAACCTCATATATTAGAATTATAAGAAATGTATTAGTGTAGTATTTTTAACATCTTTTATCAATGGCGTTACTACAGCCATTATTAATTCTTAAGAATTAATAAATGTACATACTTATAGTAGCCAGACTTCTAAGGCCTATGTAAATAAATATTTAAGCAGATTTAAGTAAATGTCCCTATATTTAAACACTTCTGATTTAAAGCTACTCACAGGAAAAGAACTAAAATTACTTCATGTTGCTCTTTGTTCAGAGACTGTCTAAAATCAAAGGTGTTTAATATTAATTTGTTCATATGCAGAGTGGAACAAATAACTTAAAATCTCTATAGTTGATTTTAATTAAGCAATGTCACATAGCTTCTATCACTTAGTTACATATCACACAGGTAAACTTGAAAGCCTAACTATGCAACTTACTTTTTTAATTAAGTACTTGACAGACAATTGAAACCCAAACTATCATGGTCTTTGGTCACACTAGCATTAGGATCCATTGATTGTTTTTTTTAAAAATATGTAATATTCCTTAACTATTTGAAGACAGACTTGGACAGTTTTGTTTGTTCTGCTCATGCGTCAAGCTAGACAGGTGCAGATGAGTTCCAGCCTAGAAGCCAGTGGCTATAATGGTGTGGTCTTACACAGTTGTGCTAGCAGGTGTCAATTCTGCCTGAGTCTCGATTAGATTAGAAAGAAACATCAGGAAAGTGTTGCATGCACTATTTAACAGCAAAAGAAAATTATAATCCTGACACAAAAGAGAAGTAGACAGGGAAACTATGCAACAGAGGTCAGCTTACACAGAGTGGAGTCTTGCTCTGTAAATGAGAACAGGACCATCTGCTGATTAAAGATATGAATAACTATAGAAATAAGGATGGGAAATATTACATGATGATACTGAATGAAACAATACTAATGGGAGGAATGCAGTCACTTATCTATAGATCTGAAACTGCCTGTTAACACTTCTAAATGGTTATGATTTATCCTTTGACTTAATAGTACTATGAAAGTATCCTGAATACGGAATTTCCTTTCCTTGACCACAAACACAAACTAAATTATCATGCACCTACCTTTTACACTTCTCTGAGACAGAAGGCTGGCTAAGTACCTGCACACTATCTTGCTCCTTCGCAAATTCAACAACTAAGGTGTGACCTAAAAGTTTCAGCTGATGCAGTCTTGACAAAGCCTTCAAAGAATTATAACAGAGAAAAGAAAGAAAGGGAAGAGGAAAAACGTCAGAATTATTTCAAAACATAACTGTTTTTTCTTTGGTTGGCAAACTCGCCATACGATGCAGTCCCAACTGCTTTAAGCTAAGTCTGTGCCGGTACAGACACAGGTAGCTCTGCAACGTTCCTGCATTCACAGCCCTGCTTTTAGCAGCCTCTTTCGTGCTAGGGGGAAGGAAAAGGATTGAGGTTGCGCAACTAGAACCATTGAACAGACTTAGGTCATCTAAACACAGTAGCGAGACTGCAGCCTTAACATATTACATAGCACATAGCCTAGTAAATATCTGTGATTTCAAGTAACCAGCCTGTTGTTCATGAACAACAAACATGCTGAAGTCCACTAGTAATAGCTGGGAATTTTAAAATTGAGGTTCTTAACAGCGACCCTAGGAAGCTCCAGCATTCTGCTAGTCCAGATTCTGAGAGGCTGCTAACAATTGACACAAAATAACCTAAATTCACCACTGTTCACCTCACCCAGCCTTTGTAACTTTTTTGAGTAGTACTTTACAGCATGGCCTAAAAAAATAAAAGCAACACAAAAAAAATAAGCAGCATAAGAGGGAATTTCAGGACACAGGCTTTTTACCAGATTCATATTTAAAAAGCATTATTAGTATTACCTTTTTGGCACCCATGTGCCCCATTAACACGGTAGTTTTCTTTTTCTTATCAAAGTTGGGCATTCAAGGGAGTCTTGAATTGTGTACATGACTGTGTGTGAATGTTATGGCAAATATGCAATTATGCAGGAGACAAGTAATTTATGTTTGGTTTATAGCTTACATATAAATGCACACACACCGTAGACAAGGCCCTGATCAGTCTCAACGCATGAAAATTTGCCATGTTCTAAATGACAGGTTGGATCAGAAGACTTCCACAAGCCCCTTCCAACCCACCTTTCTTATGACTCTACAGAAATGTTTATTTTATCAAATCCTTCAAGTGCCTTGTGAAACAGAACTCTAATATTACATTGCTTTCCATTTTTTTTTCCCCAACGCTGAGTACTAGATGATGGGTAAAACATTTTACAGCAGAACTGGCAACTCGGAAAAGTGCTTTGCTAAAACATTCAGTAACAAACTCAATACAAACCTTCACAGCTGCATTTTCACTGGGAAAGGTAGCAAATGCAGTATGTTTCTAGAAAACAAACAAAAAAAAATTGTCATACTGAATCCAAGTAAAAAGGGTAAGAAATTGCATGTAAGACATATATCCACAAGTAATTAGTAAATTCAAGTTTACACATTTGGAAGCTTCTAGACAGCAGTCTTTTAAATCCTATGTGGGGCAAAGGTGAAGGACAGGATTTTTTTTTCACGTATTTAGGACAAGCATCTCCTACATTCAAAAATTAAGATAGGAATTTGGCAGTTTGAGGAATATAGGAAAATAATTATTTCTTTCCTAGTAAGCAAAAGCCATCCCAAACCACCAACAAATACATATTGATAAAAAAGTTTAAACCTCTTTTCAAAAAAGGAAATTTGTTTCAGCACCTCTTAGCAGAACATTTTCATCAAAGCAGCTCCTAAAAGTGTTACTTTTCCTGTTGCAAAAGTCATAACTATTGTTGTGCTCTGAAAGTTTGGATGGCTTCTAACATTTTCCCTTACTTTTTAAGTATAAAAAAAAAAACTTAAACTTTTCAAATTAGATCTAATTCTCACAGAACACACAGTTCACCTTATATTTAACGCATTTTATTACTTCATCTTGCCACTACATGATGGAGTATTAAAAACCCAAAACATTAATACTGCTATCAGAAAAATCGTCATGAAGTCAGTATTTTTAATATTCTATAAAAGAATCCATGACCCTGACACAAGCTGCAGACATCGTTCATCTGCAGTTCTGCAGGAATACAAGGCTCTTCCCAAACAGCATTCATCACCTATGTTTTTGCAATTTAGAGGAAGAAAAAAGGTAAAGATCTCAGGAGATAAAACTGCAAAACTGCATCCCTACACCTCCAACAGACGCTTCTGCACTGCTTTCCCACAGTCTTACTCCCAACAACAAGCGAGGCCAAAGCTGCGGGCAAGGGCACAGGACTTGCAGCCGACGGGGAGACGGGACCCCCGTGTCAGACGCTCTCCCGACCATCCCGCCTCGGCCCAGCGGGCCTCTCCCGGCACCGCCCCCGCCTCGGCCCGGGTGGGGAGAAGGAAAAGCCCTGACCCGGCAACCACGCTCCCGCCCTCTCTGCGGCCCGCTCCTCCACCCCTGAGGCGCGGCAAGCGGCCCAGGGCGGCGGCGGGTCTCTCCTCCCGCCCGAAGCCGTCCGAAGCCGCCCCAGGCCCCGGCCCTCACCAGCCGCCCGTGGTCCGACAGGACGCGCACAGACACCGCCCCGAAGTGCTTCAGCAGATCCTCCTTCTCCGCCGCCGTCAGCTCGGCGGGCAAGTGCCGCACCAGCAGCNGCCCCGGGCCGGCCGCCCGCGTCTCCTCACAGCCCGGCGCCGCCATCGCCGCGCACAGGGCCGGAGCCGCCGCCGCGCGCACACGGAAGCAGTAGGACAAATCGCGCGAGAGCGGAGGCGGGGGCTTGCTCGGGCCTCAAGTCTCGCGAGACTGGCGGGGGCCTGGGATGGGGCGTCGCTAGCGGGAAGGGCGGGAAGCGCCCGCGGAGGCGGTCGCGGCCGGGCTGCGGGTTCGAGACGCGCCGCTGCGGACCGGCCGTGGCGCCGTGCTCGGGGATCCGCTCGCAGCGGGGGTTCAGAAAGGGGCACCGCGGTAAGCTGCTGCGGCTGACTCCGCGGCTCCTCTGGGCCGTGTGCCGACGGGCGGCCGGAGCAGCAGCCTGAGCCAGGCGCCGGGGTCTGCTCCCCCCCGGTCTGGCTGGTGCCGGTCTTGCCGTAGGGCTGTGGTGAGATGCCCGTGAGCCCTTCGTTAGGGCCGTGTCTCTGTCAGGTGGTGCCTTAGACAGATGGTATTCAAAATCTGCCTTAGTCAAATCTGAAATAACGCTCCAAAGGGAGAGATGACCCTTCCCTTCTTCCCATCGCTTAACAGTTAAGAGCTTGTCTTCAGACTAAATTGTAAGAAGTGGTATGGCTTTCAAAATACCATTCTCCTTAGCCTTTAGCTGAAGAGAACTTCTCTTTTCCACCTGCCATGTTACCTGAACAGCAAGATATTAAGATCTTTCTGGCATAGACATTAATATGCTGCTGCAGGATAGCAGCTGTCAAGTGCCTGGCCAAGGCAAGCAGCGTGGGTGAAACACAGCCATAATTACAACCTGTAATTATGGGCAGGAGAGGGGATTCTGCAGCTTGAGTAGCGAGTGCAGAGGCAGTTACCAGCCAGATCCTACTGAAACCACACAGACTGATCCAGAGCCAGCGTTTTTTTCTGAGGCCAGATCTCAGAAAGGGGGGGGGGAATGCCCCGAATTTGACTGATGAAATCTCAGGTCTTACCATACCTAATGAGCTGGTTGCCAGCTGGCAAAATCACCACCTGCCTAGATCGCTGCTGCCACTGGCGCTGGGTGTGACCGAGCCACAGCGCCCGATGCCATCGTGCAGTAAGAGCAGTGGGGGAGACCCAAGCTCTGGGACTGGTGTCTGAGGTGCACTGAAGCCAGCCACAGAGAAAACATTTTTTTGTAGGCTGTGCAGCGTACCTGGTGAATAGGGAATGATTGTTTATTGTATCTTTCAAATACAAAAAAATAAGGGCTTCAGTCCATAACGTCCTCACGGCCGCATCTTGTCCTTGAAGAGTCATGATGGACCTGGCACTGTATGTGCAGGGCACCTGAAGGCTCTTAGGCCACGCTCATTTCGTGACTGAACACTGGCAGTTGGGGAAAGATCTGCCCATTGTGGGTGGTCAGAGTGGTCTCACTGAGTAGATCAAATGACAGTCCAAGTTCATTGAGATGGGTTTGGTGAGAAGTTGGGAAAAACAAGTGGGGAAACACAGGATGTTGAAAAAGGATCTAGAAGGAAAGCAGAAATTTAGCAGAAATTTCTTACAGGATCCATTACTGCATTTTTGTTGCTGTCATTAGTATAAGCTAAGGAGATATTTATGAACCTGGAAACAGGTGGAAAAATTGGCACAGTATGCAAAATAGCAGCATACTTTCTCTCCTGATGACACTAGCAGTACTGATTTTTCTGAGCCTGTTGGAACTTTAAAAGTAATGCTGGCTGGTCTGGTAAGTTCTGTGTGTGGCTTGTGGTTTGTATAAAGTCCAAAAGACTTGCTGGGATATGCTGGTCAACATGCAATTGTAGCAGATGGGAGCATCAAGATTGCAAAAGCAATTCTGTGGTGTCTGTGTTGCTGCATCCTGTTTAAACTGGCCTGACTTTTAGTTCACTCCAGGGTACTGACACAGGAGAACTTTTTATGCAGCAGGTCTGTGAAACTTGTAGGCAAATCAAACTTCCCTGTTTCCCTTGTAGATCTCTAGTACATTCAAATTATCGGTTTCCACATCAGTCGCCAGATGGTGAAATAATGATATAACCTCAAATATGTTTTCCTCTCAGAACTAAGAAAAACTGTTCTCACTTCTGGTCGGGGTAGGCTGATAAAAATATGTATTTTCTAGTGATGTTGAACACTAAAGTGACAAGAACAATTTCACTGGAAACAGCTTTAATATCTCATGGCTGTTCAGCCCAGCTGTCCCTTTCAACACAGTATCCCCTCAAAGAAAGAGAAAAAACATTTTAAAGTCTGTTCACCCTGACGGATCGGGCCCCTGAAGCTAAACGTTTCTAGAGCAGAGGTTTCACAGAGTTATCCAAGCCAAGGCGGTAAAAATGTGCAGGTTTTTTTTCTAAGATTCAGAAAGAAAAAAAAAAAAAAATTCCTTTCTCTCCCACTCATCCCCACATTCAAAATTGATGACTAATATGTTTTTTTTGTTTTACTTTCCAAGATGTTAAATTTGTAGATACTTGAACAATAGCATTCGTCAACACAAGTGCATCATGGTTTTGTGTTGAAATTCTAGGTTTAGGAGTTATTTGCTTATACAGAGTGAAACGTCAATGCAAGTGTTTTAATAATACCAGTAAGAGCCGGAACTACAGACTCATTCAGGTCAGAAAGAAAGGAGACCCTTTTGTGGAGATCTCTAGTCCAGCTTCCTACTCAGAGCAAGGCCAACACTGAATTCCAACCACATCACTCGGGACTTTCTCCAGCCTGGTCTCAAAAGGCCCTAAGGGTTAAGATTTTACAGCCTCCACAGACTCCACTCCTTAATTAACCTTCCGGTGATTTTTTTCTCCCCTTTTATCCAGTTGGAAATGACTGTATTTGTATATACATGTGGTAGCTTCATAAAGACAAAATTTCAAATTCCCAATTAAAATTTATTGGGTTGGTAAGCGATACCAGTTTGAAAAAATCAAGAAATCTAGCTGTGTGGAATACCCTGATGTTTTGTACACCATTCACTACCCAACCCATAAAGCTGTCAATTAGTGGCGTCAAATCAGCAGTTGCCAGGGGCAGATACAGTTGTCCAAAGTAATAGAAGTCCAACTCAGCCTGTCCTTTACAGTTATTTATGAAAGCAGCAGATTAGTGACACATTGAATGATAAACTAGTTTATTTAAATGTATAAGAAAAATATGTAAGTGCCTACTTGAAATAAATGAGTTTACTTTTGGATGGTATGGGTTAGCACGCTAACATCTTTTTGGAAAGTACTTATCTGCATCCTTAAACAGGGAAAGGTGAGCGTTATTACAACAGCAGCAATACTACTGTTTCTTGGAGCAATTAAGATACGAAAAGATGCTGTTAGATTATCAACCTGATAAAACGAGACCAGAAAGAGGCTATTTTCTGTTGAAGAAAAGCTGCAGTGTGGGATTTCAAGACCCTGCTGTCTGGATTATTGAACATCGTTTTGTTTTTGTTTTTGTTTTGTTGTTTCATTTTCTGGTTTTGTTTTTTTTTTAATATGCCTCTAGGTATTTTCTGTTGGCTCCAGTAGATGTTCACAAGCAAGCCCTGAGTGAGGTAACAAGTAGCTGTGTTAGCATGAAGATAAGCCCAAGGTAGTATGGCTTGTTTTACCTTGTCTACAAAATACTGTATACCCATGTACTTAAATGAATGTCCAAGAGCAACCTAACATTTTGGAACTCTCTTGTGTGGATAGGACCAGAAAGGCCATCAGAAGCAGAGTTTTAAATGGCCCCCAAAAGTGGTTGCACAATGCACAGAATAAACAACACTGTATAATGGGGTCCCATTCTTTCATTAATGAAATTGCATATTAGAGATAGCACTACAGAAAGACTGTACAATTCAATTTACTGACTCTTCTGGTGTTGCATTCATCCTTTACTGACACAAGAAAAAAAACCCTTCATATTACAACAGCAGCAACTCCAAATAATGTCAATTCAAGTTCTTTCCCCCAGAAAGAACAGTCAGAACTTTTAATACAATTTGAGAGGCTGTCAGAAAAGGCTTTTTTAAAGAAAACAGTCTCCTCACCAAAGGGGAAAAAAAATGCTTCCCTCAGTTATTTTTTTTCAAATGATAATTTTTTTCCTTGTGCCTTTAATGAAACACATGAAAGACTTTTGGTACTCTCTCTATATTCTGTACATTATTCAGGCTGTGGCAACTGGAATTCCAGTATCAGAATAAGCAAAGAGTTGACTCAGCACACTGAGAAGCCTCAGCAGTGAGTTCTAATAATTTTTTTACTTTTTAAACAAAGTTCACAGAGTTTGTACTAACAGTGGTGCCTTTTGCCTTTCTTTCACGATGCAGTTGTGCTCTGGTTGCTTTTCCTCTGAGCCTTTGTTTGAATAAAAATTTTTGTAGCAGCATCTGCGTGTTTAAGCATGTCTTGCAGCACAGGAGCGAGAAACCTTTTGCTGTAGTACTTTCTCTTCATAATAAAGTGCTACATTTTAACAGTGAAGTGTCGATCAGAGCAAATTACCTTTCACTCAATATGTTGTGGGAGAGGAACCACATGTGGCATTTGGCTAGCTTTCAAAGTCAGTTCTCAGGTTCCATGTCTAAAGCTAAGGTGATGCGTTTCATATCTTAAAGCAAAGGTCAATGGCCTTTCAGGTGAAAGCATAAAATACACCTCTGCATAAGCTGAGTGCCAAGTTTTTTTGTACCCGCAGGGGATCAGGCTCAGGACCAATGCCTTATTGTGTGTTGTACTTCTATGTAAGACACTTAGTGTCTTTTTCTAGTAAATAAAATCAATACCTCATATGCAAGTATAACTTCATTCTAGATCATTGGGCTATGAAATTTCAGACATGCTGCCTTATGTTGAAATGAAGAGCCTGTACTCTCAGTTATACATTGCCATTCCAGAAGAAATTGACATTTTACTTTCAGCAAGCTGTTTGACACCACAAGATCTGACAATTGCAATCTGCATTTTCCTCTCTTTCTGTCCCTCCTGCCTTCTAGAATGATGTCTATAGTTGTGTGAGAAATAATTATAGGTGACAAAAAATAGCTGGGAGAGGGTGATTCTTTGTTTTCCTTCAGAAAGAAGAATGTATAAAAGGCAAATGGCATTTAGAATGATAACATCCACAGAAATATCATTTTAGCTCTCCAGAGTTGCAAATCTGGCACTTGTCAAAATTCATCCTTTCACTCTCATCCTTTTTTTTTTTAATTCTTATATTTTCTGCCTTATTTCAAAAGTCATCAAAAGAGACTTGGTTTAATCAAAGACTGTCTAGTATAGTACATTTATTGCCTGTAAATCAGAGTTAATTTGTCATACAGGATTTGGTGACATCATTACTCTGACTTCAGTGTTAAAAGTGTCTAGTGACTTCAATATTTGTATACTAAGTGTTTGGCACAAGAAACCAAAGACATTCAAAGCTGTACATAAATTTCATTGCATTCCAATTGTATGTTGATATGTAGATTTTCTCAAAATATCAAAAACGTTGACCTGTTCAGCATTAGCTGTTCTTTAGGATGGTACCAGTTCTGCCTTTGCTGTTTCTGCGATTGCATCCTTCAAAGCAGGACTTCTCAGTTTGTGGATCATAGTGGAGAGTAGATTCTATCAATTGGCTGATGAGTAAATATATTTCCTCTGTGGAAGAGCATGAGTACCTCATGGGAAAATAAACCATGTAGTTAGTTCTCAAATATACCTTCATCACAAGTAGAATTCTCTATATCAAACCATATCTGACACTAGGGTACTCAGCCTTATTCTTGGGACTAGTGTCAAAGAAAGATTAATATCACTTCAAAGTACAGGTTCTGTCATAGCTCTCAAAGTCCACATGAAACAGCTGATCTGTAACTATACAAACAGTCACTTGCAGAACTGCAGAGTGTGCAGCCAGGACCATTTGACTGGTTCTCTCACTGAAGTCTGCTTTTACTTTTCCTGGACAGATTCAAAATACAGGTTAGAAATACTGTGTAGCACTCGAGTTTCTACAAAGCTTCTACAGCCGCTTTTGTATGTTTGCATACAAATTGAGAGGTTGATAAGAATGTCTCCATACACCTCATTGATTTCAAGGCCTCTGCTGTCATACTATGCCTGTATTCCTGCATTAGAGTGATAAATATTTCATTCTATACAGAATGACTCCTTGTTACTACAGTATATATCAAATCTATTTTTCAGTACAGAGGGAAACAAAAGTATATGGAATTAGGCATAGCCACCTGATAAGAAAAATTTATGTTACATCTAAACAAGTTAAGACAAAGCTCCAGACAGGCCTAGATGAATTCAAGCAAAGCAACTCTGACATGCCCTCAGTCCTGAGGCTTTGCAAACTCAGTGAAAGCCTGTGGCTCGTGATTAGTAATGGCAATAGTTAGTATTTACTGGCCTACAGGGTAACATCCTATATTACTAGGTCATTATTGCAATAACAACTCTGTAGATCAAAAATATTGGGGTTATAGACAGCATTACATGTTATTCAAATTCAGTTCCCAAAAGATATTTTTTCTGCCTAGTTGCTTGTGAGCTAGACAAGGCTGGCAAGGTGTTTGATAGGAGTTTTAGAAGCCTCAAGACAAAATCTTTTAAGCACTAAGGAGAAAATAAAACCACAAGAGTAGCTTTGAGACATAAATGGGGAAAAAATTATTTCCATGGTGGCAGTTCTGTAGCTTTCTCCATATTAATATGAATGGTGTAGTGTAACAAAGTAGCCTTAGAAGTAAGGTCACAGAAGGACCAGAATACCGCTGGCAAGATCGTTATCTATTGCTGTTAGCATCATGTACACATGTTACAGAAGCTTCAGGCATGGACAAGAGCTGTATTTTGTTAGGTACTATGTAAGCATACATATAACCTCAAAGAGACTGCAAAATGATTGCTAAACATCATTTCACTGGACTTGTACATTTTTTGGAGGATTTTATTTCCATTCAGCATGTATCTGAACACAGTTAAGGGAAAAACAAGTAAGAGGACATGATGTCTTCTCTATCCGTGTGCTTTATTAAATTTCTTTTCAAGGAAAAGAAAAGAGAAAGTAGATATTTACAAAAGCCTTAAGTCAGCAGATAACTGCTTTCCTGGGCTTTGCCTACAATTCTCCCTGAAGTGTAAGTAGCCATTTTCTTTATGCTTTTAATTTTTCTGTCTAAATAAAGTACCAAAACAATGGATAATTCACTTCAAATTCTGTTTTTCATATTTGACCACTAGATGATGCTGTGACTCTTAATTGCAAATGATATCTGCTGTTAACATTTTATTGTTATTCTTTCATTTTATAGAACTCTGCAGCATTTTCATATATGAAGAACTGGTGTTTTCTTTCTTGTTCTTACATGCATTGTAGCTGTTATGGTCTATAGACTAGTTATATTTTATACAAATCTGTATAGATCACACACCTTAGCAATAGCTCTTTCTGCTAATACTGAGAAGATCACATGATTCTAGAAGCTGTGCATATATATATCGTCCATAGATGCAGATGTGGATTGCTTTGAGTAAAGATTTTTGCAAAAAGTGGAAAGTATACTGAGAGGATATTTGATATATTTAACTCAGATTTATATTTCATTCTGTTTATCTATCTTACATAATTAGTTAGAATGGTATTTTTAGTTTTGGTTTTAGAAATTAGTTTTTCTATGTTGTAACTGCATCTAGAGTTAAGGGTGACATTTCTATTTTGCAACTATTGCTAAAAAATGTGATGATCTTACTTATTTCCATAGGCATTATATCTGATTTCTGTTGCCATAAGTAATGTCCCCTTTGTATATTAAAAAGTGCAGTGGTTTGATCCATCCTGTTGGGTCTCTTAGCCAGGAGCTTCATTAGACTTTCAAAGATGACACCATTTTCCTGATGATCTCCAAGCAATTTCGAAAGAATAGCATTCTTTCACGTGAGCTAATTGTTTCTCACAATTTACCATTTCCGTGAACTCCTACAAACACTTTTTAATTTCTGGAGTAATTCTCCCATCTTCTTACGGGAAATGTTAACTACAATAAGGTTAATTTGACTGCAGCAGACAAAGCAACTAGCCGCCTCCTATACAGGAGTGTTAAAGGCACAGCTCCATTCAGACGATCCCCATATGTCAAAACAGTGCAGGAATGAAAACAGGTTATACAATTCAGAACAGCCTGTAAGCTAGGTCAGCGCCTGTCAGTTCCAGCACAAGAAAGGTTTGGAACTAGCTTAATATCAGCTTTTCCCACTTCCAGACATGCATGTACTACACTTCTGCTGGTCAGAAATCTGGATCCTATTTTCAATATGTAAGCAAGGAAATTACGCTCTTGGAGAGATAAGTAGTACATAAAGCTTATTTTGCCCTCACTGAAATAGCATCTGCTAGTCACACTGGAGTCTAATCAGGAAATGGCTACGTTGCACTACAATGCCAACTTCACCACGACGTTGTTATATCCACAGCAGGCACTGAGTTGAGGTATAATTCAACATTCATTTTAAAAGTGAGCTTCCTTTTTGCAAACTCATTAACAATTATACTGAAACGGAGCTCCTGTCACATAAGTGTGCTAACTCTTGTTTTGGTGTTTTTACTCATTTACTTTATTATTTATAAAGGACACCAGGTTGTAGTAGGTATGCTAAATATATAGGATATTACTTTTACTAGCACCTTCAAAGACATCTAAAACTGCCCTCAAAAAAAGTCATTATATACTTATATAGGCAATAAGTACATGATGTAAAAGCCTTTAAGTGAAATAGTTGCCATTAAAATTTGTTGAAAATTCTGTGCCACTAGAATGACAGTGTTAGGGATCTCAAATCTACAGAGCATGCTTACACAGTTGCAGTGTGCATGCAGTAACATATTCTAACAAGGTAGCATGACAGAGAATCATAAGGCTTTCTCCAGGCTTAACCAGAGGCCAGTCTTAGTTTCTAAGATACCCAGAGTAAAGACCGAAAGCCACTTGTTTTTCTTCTTCCACCCCATGACCGGGCAATTTAGACCCTTGTTTCACTAGTGGTGCCACTGATATCCAGATACTGCATGATTTATTCAGAATTTTCCGTATATATATATTACACACACAGTATATTCAACTGTAAGGATTAAAAATGATACAAGAGGCTTCATTACCAGAGCTTCCATTTAAATAAATCTCTATATTTCCCAAACCCTGAAGAGTCGTGGGTTGCAAGACTCCTATTTTGTTTGAGTGATTTTTTTTTTTTTTTAAAGGAAACAACTTTTTCTTTGTGTCTCAGCTCTAGTAGATATATCTGTTTCTACTCTGGCAGAACTTTGCTGGTCAGAAGCAGCTTCCCTGCTGCAAAAAGAATTTTATTTGATAACTTTAAGGAGTCATCTGGAGAGCTATTGACTTGAATTACAGCAGCTCACTTGTCACTAAGGCTTTGTGTAAATCACAGAAGAGAATGACAAATTTCATATGGGAATATAGTGGATTTCACCCATTGTCACTGATAAATAGCAGAGCTCAAACAGTCATTAATATTAGATGTGTACATCTACTTTATGTATCGGTGCCAAACTCAGCCTGAGATTGGAGTCAGGTCATATTTAAGAGGAGGAACAGAGAAGAATGAGAGAACACTATCTTAAGCCAAACTGCAAAACATAAGGAGTATTCACTAGTGGTTAAATTCTTTCCAGTGCAGAGTGTCTATAAAAGTTCTTTTGTACATCTGCCATTTAAGACACAACTATAAAAGGCTGTATTTGCCCCTAGGTTCTTCTCCTTGTTGTACCCTAATAAGAGGTTTTATCTAGTGTATTATTATGATGATTCTACTAAATAAGAGCATGACTGTTTTGGAAGGCTTTCAAGTGCACACTCTCGTAAGTCCTCTTGGTTTCTTTTCCTGGCTTTTATAAAGCAAATTATCTTTATGTTATCGGATGATATTTAAGTATTAATTCTCCCCTTGAGACAAACACTCTTTTTCTTTTCCACACTAACTAAAGAGAGTTGTGGGGCTATCAAAGCATTTTATACATTCAGAACAATATCTTTGTAGTGTAACTTAGATAAAAATCTATGCAGTGAAGCATCACAATGCTTTCGTCTGTATCCTTTCAGAATGATCTGGCAGAGGTCATCATCATCTTACTAGGCCTTTTTTCCTTTAAGTTTAACACTTTTCAGACCAGGCTACCCTAAGCCAAGACCATTCCATGCATTTTCACTGAACCCTAGCAGTTGCGATGTGTTACGCATGGATTGCTCGCTTTGCCTTTTAAAAGCTTCTACATGTAGGGTGCTGAGCACTCTATCTCAAGTAAAGCACTTCAAGCACAAGCTGTAAGCATGTTAGTCTCATGAATTACCAGCAGGATTCAGGCCTAAGTATTCAATATAGTTCAGACTTGAAACCCTCTGGGAAAACTACAATTTAAATTTACTTTATATTGAAGGACAACGTGCATATGGCATACCCTGGTCTAGGGAACCACTCGAATTTCCTACTCTTAGTTCCTGAGCTTAGGAGGAAGAATGGACATACTGCCTTTTTTAACACTAAAGTGACCTTTGTGTCTGCTATAGGGAGACAGCAATGAAATGAAGTGTTGGAACAAATGGGAACAAAGCACTGTTGAACACAGCCTTGGGAGTGTGGCAGTCAGGTCATAAAAATAGCTATTTTGACAATCAGAATGATAATGGAAAGAGATTTAGAACTGTAAAGACATTGGCTGCTGTGCTTTGATTCCTGTCATAGAAAAAGAATTTGTACTGAAGTAATTCCTAGCACTGTCTATCTCTTCACCTAGTGGAAGAAAACTACATTATCTCATGTTGAGCAAAACACTTGGATCAGAAAAATGGAGAAAAGAAAACTGGGAGCAGAGAGGAAAAAAAAAGTTATTTTCTTCATGAGAGAGCTGCCACTGGACAAGAGTAATAAGAGGAAGCTTCTTTGGTACTCAGAGCCACTACTTCCAAGAGCTGCGCTGAAGCAAAGCTCCATATTGTCCCTGCATGGCTATAGTCAGCTGTTGGAGATATTTTTGTTTTGCAGTGCTTGGGCTTTTTTTTTTTTTTGTGTTTGTTTTTTTTTTGTTTGGTTGGGTTTGTTGTTTTTTGGGTTTTTTTTTTTTTTTTTTTTTTAAACACATAGCCCTTTTGTTTGCAAATCAGTCCAGCAATGTGGAAAATACACCATGGTACTTGGCAAACAAGGCCTGAATGGCTTTCATAAAATCTACAGTCATGTTTCTAGTTTTATAGCCCCTGATGGAAGGAGCAAAGCAGCAGACCCTTATTTACACTTTGCGTAAACTTCAGTTAGTGGAGGAAGCTTCTTGTCTGCTCTGAAACAAGCAGGTCTGTCAAATACTACATTTACTGCAGAACACTTTTCTAGCTCATTACTCATTCCAGTCTCAGCCCAGGAAAAAAACTTGTTGGCATTTTCCTTTCTGTTCATTCAGCATTAAGTTTGCTGAGACAGAGTTTACATACAAATTTTAAGAGGAAGAGCTTGGAGTTTTTACACCTAAAATTTTATTTAAGGGAGAGCTTGGCATTTTAGGTCCATGTTGTGCCCCGTCCCACCCCCCCCCACCAGTCCTCTAAGTGCAGTGACCTTTCTCAGATGTCACTAAGAGTTTACAGTAAATTATTCCTTATCTTCTAACTCCCAAGATTTTTATCTCCCTTTTTTCACTTATTCTGTAAAATGGTTCTGATGTCTTTTGTGAGAAAGTCACCTTTACTGATTTAGGGACAGATCAAGTCATGAAACCATTTTCATCAGGATAGGCATGAAGTAGTTCTACCAAAGACAACTGACAGGGATTTCCTAGTGGAAGGGGTTGGAGGGATTCAAGAAAGGACTGAGGTCTACCAGGAGGCCTAGTGAGAACCTGAGAAGAAACATATGGAAGGAAGGGCAAACCAAGAGTCAATTGGAAACCTAAAGAGAAAAAGGAGCAGAAAACTTAGGAAGGCAAGATAATTATTTACCACTGCATAATGTATACTCAAGAAAGTATACACAAGACTACAGACAAGCTGCACAAAAATACGCATCAGGGAACATCACTGGCCAGCAAGGGAAAGCAAGACAGGAGCTCAGCATACCAGAGCCAACCTCAACAGCCAGGGCCCAGCCCCACAGTACCTGAGCAAGGTAAGCAGGGCACATCCAGAGATGGTCACCACACCCAATCAAGAGGACAGATCACAAGACAAGTTCATTGTGACGAGGCAGGTCTGAGATCAAGGGAGAGAGTCAACCCACACACATCAGGATCCGCTCCAGTGGTTACCAAGCAGGTCCACAGCAGCATGGCAGTCCAAGGTGAAGCCAGGAAGTCAGTTTGTACATCAGGGCCTGAATCAAGGAGCTCAATAGCCAAGCATAAGTATGGTTAGCACAAAACAGACCAGTACTCCCCCATCAGTGTGGTTCAGGCCACTGAAGGACCAAGGCTGAGCTTAAAAAGAGCACTTGTGCCCATGGGCAAGGGATGTGAGTGGAGGCTCCAGCTGAGACTGGTCAGGGCCATTAAAGCCTATTAGTGCCTTGAGGGGTCTGGCAGGAAGAGTAGGCAAGTCCTTTCTTCTCTAAAGAGACTGTGGTGACAGTGTGAAGAGTAAGGCTGACTGACAGATGTGACTAGTTGAAACTATGCAATAATGGAATGGCTAATAGAGGCTAGAGAGTATTACTGACAATGAACTGCTGCCTGCATATTTTCTACTTGTCTTTTTTATGAACTGCAGGTGAATTTGGTGCAAACATCACCAATGCAGTTTTGGAAGGAAATTTCATGAAGAGAAAACTTCACAAAATTCAGTAATTTCTTCTTTTACCTATTAACTTCTATTTTTTTCTGTTTAGTTTCGTAAAAATATTATCCAAGAGGGAAATGGAAGAAGCATGTTAAGGAAGGAAGGAATAGGAAAAAAAGAACTTTGATGTTGTTCTTGTATGGCTTGCTCAGATGGAATCTTTCCATTGCTTTTGTATCTTTATTCTAGTAACAAGTTATATCCACTTTTTCTTTAGATGACATTTTTCTAATATACTCAGTTGTAAGATAGCTTATTTCCCTAAAACTGTATGTACTGGGGTTATGCTGTTTTTAGTTTTCCTTGCAGTGGTTTATGCCACTTGCTCATGATGGCCTCCAAGACATGCATAATTCTGAATTTTCTGTAGTATTTTCTTCTTCTTATGGATCTTCCTTATAGTAAATCTACTTTCAGTTAAATACCTTTATTTTGTGGTTTAAGACACAGATTATTAGGCTTTTCATTTAACCAAGAGCTCACGTGGTTAACGTTTTCAGTGATCATTGGTGAACAGCTGCAGGTTGCTAACTTCTTCAAGCTTCTCATATTTGTGTACCCTCTCGAAGTCCAATACCAAGACCAGTACCATATGTGCAAATCAGTTAGACTGGATGGAAGGTTTGGCAGGTGTTAAACATTCCAGTTGTTTGGTATTTGCAATGATTAGAATTGTAAACTATACCCATCTTGGAGGCATATTTTGAGCTTTGAACTGTAACTCTCAAACCATATATTGTGAGAGAAATGGGTCATTTAATACATTAAAATACATGTCCCTTTACCTTCTTAAGTGCAGCACTGGTCTGTCCACCTAAATGCACCTGGTGGAGGCAAGAATAGGTAGAACTGAGGAACAGTCTGGAGTGGATCCATATTAGACTGACTCCAGTTTTGCAGAAAGGTCATGACAACTGCATAAATTGAAGAGGTATTGGGCAGGCAGCTTTAAAGGGATGTTTTCTGTGCAAGAGAAATTTTTCTGATTCAGAAGAAACGATTTTCTACTTGAGTACTGAAATCAACATGTTCAAGTATTTCAAGGATACTTGAAGTGGACCAACTGAAAAACTTCGCAATTTACAGCAGAGAAATGGAACTGGGATTGTGTTGTGTGGTTGTATAGTATGCTTACACTTGAATGCTGTACGAATACCTCCTTGCCCCTTAATGATAATAGATTAAAAAATAATATTTCCCTTAGCTAATTATGGATTATGTCAGTTTTTCTGAAGATTATTCAATTTGTTTTTTTTTTAAAATCTATGTTTTAAATTTCAAGCAACATTCCTGCTAAGAAAGATTAATTTAAACTGACGTAGCATAGCCAAGCTCCTGAGTCACGCTTCTGCTGTCAGGAAGTAAACTTATTTTCTTTTCCTTTCTATTTTATAGAATCTTGTAACATCAAAGGTAAATTTCTATTCAAAAAGTCTGTTGCAAAAAGCTGTAACACCTCCAGGAAAACATGTTCTACTTCCCAAACTGCCAGTGATAAATAAAAAGTTACAGTGACCTTGACATTTATAAATCCTTTAAAATGTACCATCTACCCTCAGGATATGAAAATCCATTTTAGAACTAATTTTTACGTTAGGCACTAATAGGTACCACTCTAGCCAATTTAAAATTAATTTGGTATGCAGCAAAAATGCTTCAAAGCATCCTAAAAAATGGAGCATATATCAAATGGCATTGAAATTAAGATGATATTAGTAACTGAAACTGCATACAAGTGCAAGTTTTAGTCATCTGTTTTCTTTTGTGTCTTCTCTGTATACATTGCAAGCATTGAAAGCTGAAGACTTCACTCCTCATTCAGGTGGTATTCCTACTGAGGGCACGTGATGACAGTGGAACTGGACCTGAAATGGGTAAATCTAGGGCAAATATATTTCTTAATGGTTTTGAGTCTGTATGGTAAAACCAGATTATGTAATTCTAAGTGGTCAGGCAGTTGGACAAGATGATCATTGTAGGTCCTTTCCAACTGAAATATTCTATTCTGTTCTGCAATGTTTATAAGCAAAAAGAATGTAAAATTCATGGCACAACCCATGTGTCTCGCCTGTGCTACACACTGTTCTTCCAGAACCAAGGACTGCCACAAACCCCAGATGGGGTCCCTGGGGAAAGTAGAAGACACTGACTTTACATCCTGTGTATTTGACAAATAGCAATAAAAACCAAAACCAGAAACAAAACAAATCCTTCATCTAGAAGATGATCCTAGAAAGCAGATTCCTGCACTTTACACAAAAGGATAAACTGAGAAACTGCCTGTTGTGCCTGAAATCCTGTAGCCCCTTCTGTAAAGGCAGATAAAGAGCAGTAAAGTTATATGACTAAAAGTACCTTAGCAGCCACTGTAATTCAAAAATTGTGTCAAATAAATTATTTCAAACCGAAAATAAGACTAAGGCAAATTTAGAATCAAAAAGTGTTGAAAGCCCTAAGAGATTTTCTCCAAGGCTCTGGCAGTGCCCACCTGAGATTCAGCCCACCTGGCTTTTGTAGTCAAGGAAGGCACTGCATTACGGGGCAGACATACCTTTAAACCAGCATGCTACTGGTTATGTCACTTGAAGTAGTTATGTCACTTGAAATAGTGTTACAGCAGTCTCCTAATAAATGCTTTTCAGAACCAGACTTGGAAATCACAATCCACCTTTTTCATTCTTTAAATTATTTTTCAAACCTATGAAGTCACCATACACTTTTGATTTTGTGAATGAAATATTCTACGCAAATTAGTGACAAACAACTGCCAGGAGAGAAATATGAATTTCCTATGCAGTCCAAAGCAGAGTAAAGGAAATGTTATAGCAAATAGTCTGGCCAGATCTCTAATGTTGGAAGGAGAGTTCCAGTGTATTATCTGGAAGTACTCTAGTGCAATTTGGATGATTGTTTTGGCAGGCTGGCAAGAAAGGGTTATAGTGTCATAATCGGCTTAAGCTAACAAATGCTGCTGTCAGAAGTGGCATTCCCTCCACCTTAGGCCACGTGTTCTGCTGTCTACCCTGTGCTGGCAGACTGCAGATACGGTCTTACCACTGGATGTTTCTGCTTGCAGATCTGGCTGAAAGCTAAGCCAATAAGAGCAGAATTGTTTAACTTTAGGCAGTTAACTGAGACACTTCTGCTACAAAACAAGCTTCCCTGTCCTGGAAGAGATGTATAACCCCTCCAGGGGTAACGCAGACCACTTTTAAGTTAGAAGATTTTTTCTACATTGGCTTTAGGGATCATAATGTTAGACTTTGTGAATAATCCCTCAAATAGACAACTATGAACATTAATATTTATTTTCATTTTGAATATAGATTTGTAGACAGCCTATGGGAGGTGTCCACATGTTAAAAAGCAGAGACAGTTGTTCTGAGATAAAATTATTTCATGCTTATATCATCTATCTCTTGGTAGTTGTTTCAGTTTTCCATCAAAGTTTCGCAGGCAATTCATATGCTCTACTCATGCTGTTAGCCTCTACTTCCGCTCGTGAAGAAGGATGATCCTTGGCTGTTAATTGATAGAAATAACAGGTCATTGTGTGTCAGAACTCCAAATGGCTTGAATTTCTTTTAGAGAAATAATTGGATAACTATGGGCGGGCACTTAGATTATGTGAAAGATGATGTATTTTTTTTCCAATTCATAAGTTTTTTACAATCCATTTGAACCATCTCTTTTGATCAGATGCCATGATATGATATTTATGAGTTCTTCTGTATTTTTTTTACATTGAGTAGGCCTCAGGGATAGCAAACTAAAAGTTTCACTAATATTTTTACCAAAAAGTTTGCTATTCTAAGTGTGTTAACATTTTTTTCTTTCTTTTTTAACTTTGGGTAGGCTTTAGGAATGCCAAACTAAAAGTTTCCCTGACATTTCTATCAAAAGTTTTCTATACTAAGTATGTAAACTTTTTCTTTTTGTTTTGTTTTTTTTTTTTTCCCTTAAACATTAATAAAGGTCATATTGCTGCATGCTGAATCAACTATAAATATTTCCTGTGAGTTGGATTTTATTTCCAAAGTTGCTGACCTGACTTCTGTGTATGACTTTGTATCAGATGACCATCTGGGAAACATCTGTTAAGCTGTAATATCTGCCAGACAGGGAACATATCCTACAGTAAAAATGTAAAAATCTGAGGTAACCTTCCACCTCTATACAAGTGTTCTTTAATAAATAGCAAACAGTAAATAATAAAACACTGGTAAAGTTGCTTGGATTCCATCCATAACTGTGGATAAGACCCATTTATGAATTTGGTGACCTTGTATTTGATTGCAATAAACAATAGTTCAACATTTTTATTGTGTATCTGTCTGACTTTCTTATAGCAGGGTGTCATAGAGTCATAGAATCGTCTAGGTTGGAAGAGACCTTTAAAGTCATCAAGTCCAACCATCAACCTAACACTGCCAAAACCACCACTAAAACATGTCCCTAAGCACCACGTCCGTTA
Organism: Ibidorhyncha struthersii; assembly: GCA_013398815.1. Lineage (NCBI taxonomy): Eukaryota > Metazoa > Chordata > Aves > Charadriiformes > Charadriidae > Ibidorhyncha > Ibidorhyncha struthersii. Next base: position 412,960 of record VZSZ01004988.1, on the reverse strand, counting down.
TCTTAGAAAAAACTAAAAACATAGTTTATGTTGCAAACTGAGTTCTCATTGCTTTCAGCTATCCCAACAGACTTTAAGAGATTAATATTCCTGAAAGTGACCCTATAGATTTTACCATATATATTCAAATGTGTTTGCTGGTTCTCCAGCTCTATTTTTACAAGTTATATTGGTCTTAGTTAAAAAAAAAATAATAAAAACTCTCAGAGCAATGCATACATGATATAAGAAAAAAAAAAAAAATCTCAGTGGAGATCCAGTGAACAAAAAGTCTCTGTTAGCTATATTTTTACTTTATGCCAGCACTCTCTGTAGATAAATTCATGCCTTCCCAACATGAATCCATTGATTTCGCTTGTTTTATTCTAGCATTATAAAAGTGATCTAGTTGGAAAACCAGAAAAAGCTCATGACACCGCATATATTGTAAGGCTTAGAATAAGTTCTATCTTTTAAATTCAAACAGTAGGTTTCAAATTAAGAAAGTGTATATTTTCCTTGAGGAGTATATTGGTTTAGCACATCTTATGACATTAGCTAGTTAGTACTGGCCTTATCTTGTTCATTAACATGGCATAACACATAGTCTTTCTGCATTTAAATCCTTCACTACTAAAGAAGAGTAATTCCCAGTGAATATCACTGAACTAGAGTAATTCCCTGGTGTAATATACTGTGAAATAAATTTGTCATTGGCACTTAACACTGTAGTTCTATGCAACAGCAGGAATGGACCTGCTAACTATAGATGTTACCATTGAACACATAATTTTAGTAAATTTTGCTTGGCTTACTAAGAAGATATGGAAATGAGTTACAGGAATATTTTTTTAGCAATTGTACTTCCATATGATTATCTTTAAATACAAATAAATTCAAAATTAAGATCTTTCAAATAGTTTGATATATAAAAGTAATTCTTTTATTACTTACAGTGCGCACACTGCAAATTCATTCAAACATGAGAAAAATAAAAGTAATTCACAGAAGTCTAATAGTCAGTGAAGTAAAAATGGTGTAGTTCCCCATTATTTTATAGAGTGAGAGCTGGTATTACAGAATATTAGAGAGAAGCAGGAGTCTAGAAAGCATTGTGTCTCATGTTGGTGCTATATTACTAGAAAACAGGGGAACAGAAGTAATTTGATTTCCGACCTTCTAATAATCTCTTCTGCTTCCTCTTACTATTTAGCTGGAAAGTGTGAGGACAAGAGTGTGAACACGATCAGCCTTCAGATGCAGCACTGCAATGTCCTGACCAAACACTAGACTGACCATGCTGCAGATCTGCTAGGATTTTCTTAATTATCTTGGACAGCTGTGCTTTTTATGATCATTGGATTGTGCTAAACTGTTCTCCTGTATGGTGTCCAGTACAGTCTGTGCTTTTATAATTTAATTTTAAAACACTCAGAAAACGGTCCTTGTTCCCATTCTTCAGCAAAATCATGCTGCAGCTAACGTGTCACCAGAAGCAAAGTCTGTAATGTCTTCCATCTTGCTTTAATATAGGACTGAATTGTCACTGAACTTTGCTGCTTTTGCTCCAAAAATCCAATTAAACATTTTCTAGTCCATCCAGGAAAAAAGCTGGTTTTCCCTTCCTTTATGCTGCAGGCATCCAGAAGAGACAGGATATTGGGTCTGTGAGCTTGCCTAAACTAACGTCACATCTAAGAACTGAGGAAGGCATCAGGAAGCAGTTAACTGAGTGAAACCAGACATAACAGATATCATTTTCTAAAATGTAACATCAGCTAAAAAGTCTGCTGAGAAAGATGTGTCTTGCTGTGCTTCTCTTTTGCTGACCAGGTACAGACCAACAAAGATCAAAGATGTCTTGGCAATCTGGACAGAGCTACTGCAAATAAAGCTCATCCATCAAATCCAATATAGTTTAAGCCAGTTGGCACGGGAACAAGTATCTACACAAGGTACAAGACAGCAGGAAATCAGTGCCTTGCAGGTGCAAGACAAGTGCACGTACAACAAGTCCAGTGAGTTTGTGATAAGCACACTCACTAAGCGTGAGCAAATGCCATGGGCAGGTAGCTAAGTCTGGTGCTATCACTAATTTATCTTATTTACATATAAATGTAAAAATACCTCTGACCTGTGAATTCTATTCATATTTAGTCCTTGTATCTTTACTTTCTTATCAGACCTTTTCTCCTCTGGCTTGCTTACCTTGACAGTTGGTCATACCACATCTGAAATTAAGCCATAGTCCTACCATCAGAATAGCACAGAGGTAGAGGACCGTTTATGGATTGTGAGACTGAAGCTACTGAGCCTCATGCACTGTCTGTTTAGGTATAAAAAGTTCCATTTGTTTCCATGAATTTTGGAAAAGTTGTATGTGTTTTAAATATCCTGAAGGAAGATTTTCTTTTACACTATGTTTCTATAGAATCTGTCGCAGACGGTTACAGTCTGCAGGTATTGCTTTGAGACAAATGAACAGTATCACGTAAAGGAAGCTTAAACTCCAGGCTGTCAATATTGAATATTCACAGCAGAGTGTCCAGTCTAATCCAAAGATCAAGACAGTATGAATGCATTGAATAAAACTTCAGGGAAGTCCTAAAAAAAAAATAAATTAGTTTATTATGAACATTTTTTACTTTTTTTTCTAAGAAAATGTTAGCTTGTCTTTAATGTGCAATGTCTCTTTGAAATTAATTATGTATTGATGAGATATTATATATGCTTAATGGGAATGCATGTGTGTATTAACTTGTCTTTAGTTGAGAATAGAGTGTATAATTCCACTCTGTAAAGTGATAAAGTTTCTGCTTTAATCCTTACTTTCATGACTTTTCAGCATTTGAGCCAACAGCTGATGGAAAATGAAATAATTCTCTTCTGAGAAACTCAGTTTAACTGCTAAAAAACCCTGATCTATTTAGCAGTATTTTAACACTGTTTAAATGAATCTCACTGACCCTTATTTAAAACTGTCCTGCCATTGAAAATGAATGGTTTGCATACAAGAAACAGAATATATTCCAATTGCAGAGCCTGATTGTTAATGGTAATACAGATCCAGAAAGATTTCCAGTTAGGATGAATTTGCTGACTATAGACAGCCAAATTTAATATGAAATATACCTGTTATGAAGCAGGTCTAATGATAGTACAGAGCATATAAGAAAGAACATACTGTATCCTATGCAAAACTGGGAAAACTGACAAAGACAGGAGCTGATGGAACGTCAAAGCATTTCTGATTAATGAAATGCATTGTGTCACCCAGCCTGGGTGAAATTATAGGCGAGCAGCAATACATGTCATAACAGCTTCGTTGACTTGCCCTAGCCCTAAAAGAGATTCGTTTCATCATTTGGGTCTCAGACTTCTGCCTCCACCAGTTGCTGGCACTGATGGTATATGGCAGCAAGGATGAAAATTCCAAAGGGGAGGAATGCACAGAAAGTGGGAAGAGAAGGCCACAGCAGGGTATTCAATTTTTGAGACTTCCTAGCGGCTTTCTCAATTAACGGTACGTCTCTGTTCTACTCACTGTAGAATCCTGCATTATTTGTTTGACTTCACTTACTCGTTCAGGTTCATTATCCATCTGTGATATAATCTTTCACAAGGACATATACATGGGTCGTGTACACAGGTGACTCATGTTCATCCATATTCACAAAGCTCAAAGTTTCTGCAGTTAAAAGAGAGTGATAATGTTTTAAGAGAGAAAAGACATCCTGACATACGTATAAGGATGCGTTTAAAACATCAGCATGTCTGCAATCATCTGAGCAGGTGACATAAAGATGTTTATCTCTGCCCATTTTGTTTTGACAAAGAAATAAGCGTTATTTCCCATTATGAAGTCTTTCACTCCTTTATAGAGAAACATCCAGAAATGTATGTTATAATTTGTAAATTCCAGCTCCCTCATATTAAGGGCCAAATCACATATATATGATAGCATGAAAACAATTGGTCCTGTTAGGCAAAAGTGTAATAATCTTCACATTTTGTGCTCTTCAACTCAGTAGAGTAGAACTTTGAGAACAACAGAAAATCATATACCTGTCAAAATGACAAAAGAGAAATTAAATTTCTTTACCTAGGGTATTTGGACTGACAGGCTGTCAGAATTGGTTTTCCTGATCCAAAAATGAGAGTCTTATAGACCACAGAATAAGAAAATAATCTTGGAATTTTCTGACCTTGAATGACCTCCTTATCAGTGATTTTTGGTAGTATTGAATCGGGACATAAGTGATTGAGTTCATTATGAGCAAACACATTTTTTTATTTCTCATTTTAACGTTTCCTAGCAAGTTTATTACAGGCCTAATCTTCCTGTAATTGGCATGGCTTTACTTCATCTGATGATATTCATATCAAAGTTGGTAAATTTCCAGGTATAGATAAATTTACGTAGATAAAATATTATTGGTAAATGAGCTTTCATTTTCTTCCATGTACAAGATGTCATTACATTGGAAATACGCTTAGAATTAGGTGTATTTCCACTGAAATCTATTGTCTTTACTTTTTTATGCCTGCATAACTTCAGGCATTACATAAAAAAAGGACCAAGGACTTTAGTTATGTAAATAACGAAGCCCTGATTTGCATCCAAAAATCTTGTATTTTCCCAGCTTACTTGGCAAAATTACCTCATTAGGCAGGAAATTATAAGAATGTATTGTTGAGACTTTCTTCAAATATTTGTCTATTTAAGGTATTACAAAAACCTAACATATAATTTGGAAAATGTAAATGCAGTTTCCAAATAGCAATTTGGCAAGCTACCAGTGGCGTCTATTGACAAAGCAGAATGTGCAAGAAGAGGCAAATAAAAGCAAAATACAGAAGGTAAGTTGATGGACATGTGAGGAGATCACAAGGCAGTTTATGAGCCAACAGTAAGCTTTTATTTTAATTAGGGCTTTGTACAAAACAGGCTTATGATGCTTGTAAACTGTGAGTATTGAGATATGAATTCTCAGCCCTGAAATTTCCTCCATAGTGTACAGCAAGTGGAAAGTAAATGTGGAGGGGCACATCAGGATTCCCTGTGTTGCAGGGTTTGCCCAAAGTATGCCTAACTGAGGCATACCACCAAGATATGCCAATCAGAACAAGCAAACAAAAAGCATGACACAACTAGGAGGCTCAGTCCTACTGTTTAGTTACAGACAATTTAATAAAGCCTGCAGAGGATGTGAAGAATGGAAAACATCTGTGTCCACTGATATATTTAGACTGCTCTGGTGTTTAAAATAAGTATCTCCGACTATGAAAACACCAGGGAATTACGTGAAGAAAGATTCTCACTAAGGAATAGCTTGCATTATTAGAGGCAGGCTTTGGGATCATTATCATCTACATTTATGGATCCATATTAGCTCCTTATATTTGGAGCTTAGGACTCTGTGTAGGCAACGAAATAAAAAGTCACTTTTACAGGACAGACAAGACTGTCATTTCATAGGGAAACTAACATCTGAAATGGCATCTAAGTAAGGTGATTAAAACAAGCACTATGAATATGCCTGATGCTGGGGATGTTGGCCACAGCCAGAAGTCTGCTCCATATAAATACAGGGAGCAATGAATTTCCACAGGATTTCTAAGTAGACTAAGTTAGGATGTGTACATGCATTGCAACATGTAAGGTGCACTAGTCAAGTATGTATAAGGAATATGCAATCATTCCAAAACCAGCTCTTGAGAGTCAAGCTAGGCAAGGCCTGTAGCCTTTTAAAGAGTTAGGCTCTCCGACTTTTTAAAAGTAAAAACGGATTATCAATTCCAGCACGTACTGTAGAGAAGCGAGAGTCTTCTGACAAAGCTGTGCTTATAAATAGCAGATGTTGAGAGCCTCCTGGACACAAGACAATCTTGTTTCTTTATGTTAAGTTTGTGTAGTCCTAAGAATGGAACTAAGCCCTTTGTGTTAGTATTTTACTGAATATGAACATTTACTCAAAATAAAGCTGTAGCAGAAGAAATAGCAGCAATCACTAACTGTAAACTATTGCAGTATGGAAAGAAACTACATTTGTCCCGTGCCATTTCCTCTTTTTGATTGTTTTTTGACTGTGGATTATATTAGAGCACTGGCCAAGCACAGTAAATGAGGACTGAATTTTCTCTGAGACCCTGAATCTGCGCAGTGCGCCCAGATGCTGCGAGCAAGCTGTGCTGGTGCAGTAAGCTGTGCTGATTCACTGGAACTCTTATCCCCTAAAGGTATCTTGCAAAAGTAACTAAAATCTGTGCAAACCACCCTATGAGAAACTGTCACTCCCAACAACACAGTGAAATCCCCGCTTACTCTCCTAAGTGCCTAACATCAAAGATAATCCATTTAGGTCAGCTCAAAAAGTCCTACAGCTGTCACCCGAGCTGGGTCGGGCTCAGTGCCCAACTAAGGAACTCAATACAGAGATTAGTAAGAGATATTCTTTAGCTGTATCATATTTGTAGTTGTGAGCATAATCTTATTTTCTGACCCCGAACCAGAAGTCCACTTGCATGGAATTTTAGTTGTCCCAGAGCTTCCCTGTTTTGCCAGGCTGGCACTACAGTTCAGTGATGGGCAGTGCTCTGACTACAATGCTAGTACAGCAGGTTTAAAGAATTGCCACACATTATACTAATTTAATGCGTGCCCACGTTACTGCCTGGATCAGAAGTGGGAGCAAGGAAATTCTTGTTGCTCTCATTCTCTTCATGCTCAATTTTGGTTGAACAACAGCGAGTGCTATAGCGTTGCTCCATTCCTGACAGGATTTAATCTAGAGAGGGAGGACATCAGTGCCTCATTAAAACAATAGGGTTTTTTTTAAGTTCTCCTCACAAAATTAGCCATTTATTATGAAACAGCTCACACTCCACAACATATTGTTTCACTTTGTAAGTGCGATAGCTTCTCAGCGTTGCCTGTTGGAATGGGAGACCTAGATCCCTGCAGGGTTTGCAGCACTGTCTGAATGAGTTCTCTTACTGCCAAAGACAGAGAAACTGAAGGGGAAAAAACCCTGTCATTGACTTTGTGTGACTATGACAAGTGTTCCACACAGTCTGTGACAGGAACTGGCTTTCTATGAACCAACCATTCAAACATAACTGATGAAAAATATTTATTGAGCACCATCACTTTGCATATTTCTGGGAAAACCGGAGGACGCTGTCCGTTCCAGGACACCCACAGTCCATAAAAGACAGAACTGTTCCTACCTTTATCACCTTTACTATTATTTAAACACCTAACAACATGAAGATCGAGCTTTTGTGGAAGACTGGTGTAAATATGGGTTAAATAAGTTTCAGCTCATTTCTAATAGAATTAAATAACCTGAGAAACTTACCTAAAGAAAGCTAATCTTTACTCCTTGGCAGATTTAAGGCACTATCTTAGAAACTTTATCAGAGCTTCTGTGAAATACAGTTTTACTTCAAGTATGCAAAAGGGCTGACTGGGAAAATAAATCTTCCTGTATTTTTTTCTCAGTTCGTCAGTTTTCTCGACTGACAGAACTCTTGTTATCGCTAGTCTTTGATCATATCTTTCATGTTCTATCCAGGCTCCCACATTCTGCTTTAAACGTGGCTTTAGAAAAACCCATAAATCTAGAACAACAGGTCAAGCAGACACACACATATGAGAGAGAAATAAAAAGGATTTGTTTCCTCCAGCATCATCACCTATGATGGCAGAGGACAAGTAACCATACCTTCTGCAAGGTTGTTTTGTGTATCGTCTGAAGACTTACACAGAGAAGTGTACAGGTTATTTAGCACGCTGGACTTAAAGCAAGCCCGTGCTGTTAAATTAGAATCCAAAATAGCCTTATTATTCAAAATATTCTTTGAATGGACATCTTCATCAGACAACCACGACATATTCTTAGAACAAAATGTGTGATTTTATAGTAGATGAGTTCTGTAAAATTTTCCACTGCTTATTTACCATAATAGTCTAATCTATACAACTATTGTACTACACTAATATGCTCTGTATTTTTGCTTCAGAATGATTTTTGATCTTTTTAAAAACATATATTTCTCTTTGTTTTCCTCCCCATTTTTGGGGCATTTCCTCTGCTTGAGGAGATGACTCTTTTATCTCATTAAGTAGCTGAAGAGGTGCACAGCAAACCCATTTGTTTCCACATATCCAAAGAGCAAACCTACACTCTTCTCTGTGTTCAGGATGTAATTCTGTATTTGGGACTACAGCTTCCTGCTCAACTATACCCTTTTATCCCAACATTTAAGGTCTTACAGTGTTGATTTGAGCGCTGGGAGATCTTGTTTCAGGAGCTTTTAGAAGAAAGAATACATCTGTATTCAACATTTTTGCCTTCAGGTGATTGCGAGGTTGGCTATTTTGAAGTTGCATCTTGGCCCTTTCACAGGACTGTTGATAGAATTTGAAGACCTAATGAACTGCAATTAAAATTTTCCTATGTCATTGTTTTCTAGTTCGTTAGATTAAAATGTAGTTGTATTCCTCATTTCACAAGTTGAACTGACTTCAAATGTTGTGTAATCACCAGATCGAATGATATGAACTCTAGTACCAATCTAGTAACTTGAATTGCTTCACAATGTGCAAACCAAATTCAAGCATCCTGTGACATGTGAAGCTTTCTGCTTTATCTGTTTCCACTCTGTATAACCTACAAAGCTGTATAACAGATTTCTAACGATAATGATAGAAGTATACTAGCAGTTTGGAAGAAAAATGACATGAATTTTATGCACAGCAGCTATCAATTAAACATAGAATATGCAAAGTATGTTGCCAGCCAATAATTCTGCTGTGCTTCAAGAGTGTTAGCTTTACAGTGTTTGTTAACCATAGCAAACTAGAAAAAGGTTATACACTGAAACACAATTGTATTGTGTTTTATTTGGTTTACTTTAAAATCATAGTTACTCAGCTGATTTACAGTGCTGTTATGTATTGACATTGTTTTGACAATGGATCTGTGCCAATTTAATACTGCCAGAAGATCTGGCCCTACTATAGTTATGGTATATTTTTGTCTTTCATCTTTTTGTTTTTAGAAATTCAAACGTCAGGTGCACTCAAGATGTAAAGTTGCAATGAAAATGAAGTACTGCGTAAGTACCTAATAGCTGAATATGTGCTGGGCTGCTGGTTTTGAATTTAGACTAACTTACACATATACCTAAAGTTATAGCATTATTTTTAATATATTATGATGCTTTTCTTAAGTCAAGAAGCTCAATTTGTCACGAATACATTTTTATTAGTCATATCCTGCTAACTGCAATCATAGAATCATAGAATGGTTTGGGTTGGAAGGGACCTTAAAGATCAGCTAATTCCAACCTCCCCGCCATGGGCAGAGACACCTCCCACTAGACCAGGTCGCTCAAAGCCCCATCCAGCCTGGCCTTGAACACCTCCAGGGATGGGCCTCCACAACTTCCCTGGGCAACCTGTTCCAGTGTCTCACCAGGCTCAGAGTGAAAATATTTCTTCCTAATATCTATTCTAAATCTCCCCTTTCNTCTCAGCCTGTCTTCACAGAAGACGTGCTCCAGCCCTCTGATCATCTTTGTGGCCCTCCTCTGGACCTTCTCCAACAGGTCCATGTACCTCTTATGTTGGGGGCTACAGAGATGGATGCAATATTCCAGGTGGGGTCTCACAAGAGTGGACTAGAGGGGAAGAATCACCTCTCTCAACCTGCTGGCCACGCTTCTTTTGATGCAGCCCCGGATAGGGTTGGCCTTCTTGGCTGCGAGTGCACATCGCTGGCTCATGTTGAGTTTCTCATCAACCCACACCCCCAAGTCATCCTCCTCAGGGCTCTTCTCGATCTATTCTCCATCCAGACTGTATTTTTGCATGGGATTGCCCCAACCCACGTGCAGGACCTTGCACTTGGCCTTATTGAACTTCATGAGGTTGGCATGGGCCCACTTCTCCAGCCTGTCCAGGTCCCTCTGGATGGCATCCCTTCCCTCCAGAATGGCAACTGTACCACAAAGCTTGGTGTCATCAGCAAACTTGCTGAGGGTGCACTCAATCCCACTGTCCATGTCACCGACAAAGATGTTGAACAGCACTGGTCCCAATACGTGTAAGGTACATGTGATGTATATATCTCAGTTGTGTATATATATATCACATTATATATAAGGTATATATATCAGGTGTATATATATATGTATCTCACATTATCTATAAAGTATATGTGATATATATCTTACAGATGTTATTTATTTTATTTAAAAAAGATACAATAAATTGATTTTAAAAATGATGAGGTTTTGTGTATATATTAAGGTTTACTGCCTTCAATATGTTTAATGTAACAAAATGAATGTTTCATAAAAATCCCACCAGCTGTTATACTACAGGTACACTGAGTCACCTCTACAGAAGATACTGAACTAAATAAAGTGAATAAAAGTAAGGATTAATTTTCTAAGTACAGTCTCAGCTTTCATATGATCTAGCATCCACTAAAATAATTTGAAGCACTTGTAAGAGTTTCACTGCATTTTAAAACAGCCCCCAGGCAACTCATCAGTGCTTCTTTGACTCCACTTACAGGGTCTTCTCTAACGGCAAAAGAGCGTAAGAAATGTCTAACAAGAGCAGACTAATTGTTCCATCTTGTTCACTACTTCATATCCAGCTAATGACAGGTTTTTAAGGAAAAGTAGCAAGCATTAGATTGTATAACGCTGTATAAACACTCCTGTTTCTGTGCAAAGGAAGAAATATATTCCTTAAAGCCTAATGATTGACAGATCTTATAATAAGTTTTGTCCTAGCTACTGCTACTGCAAGCGTTATCCCTGTTGAGCTTGATTTTTAATCAGCTTTTGCATCTGTCAGAATAGCAGCCTGTGCCAGTCAATTTCATAGCCTGGTTATACGCTGGACACAAGAATTTATTAGCCTTTTCACTGTTTAAAAATCAAAGGCCAGATTCCCTTTCTGGGCTATTAACTACACTGATGGTAAGCAAATGTATAGCAAAGGCAGTTTTTATTTGTTCAGAGACAGAAACTGACCTAAGTAATTCATCATTAGCCAGCTGATGTTAATGGAGCCACACTACCTCACACACTCAGGATCAAGCTCATAAACTTACATCTACATTTCATTTACTGTTTTTTCCAGTCTGCCAGGGTGTACTGTGTTGATGATTGGAGGATTAGTCCCACTTTTCGTGAGTTGACTCCTGAATGGGATGTACATTTGCAAAAGCAAATGTTGTGTATAGTTACTTTTGAATTTCGGAATGTCTTTGCACTGGGAACTGACAACTTTGACATTTCTTGTGGCTCAAATAAGGAGCATGTATTTATAGCTCTGTGAGTCTGCACAAGATGTATTGTTTCTGTCACAAATTTCTTGCATGAATATGTAGTCTGCATGAGACTGCAGTAAGCCTATTGCTTGATTGTTAATGTTTGGGTTTGGCCTTCCCACATATATTGAATATATCCATGTTTTTATCAGCATCAGGTGAGATTTATATTTTCCAAAAGCGACAACTGGAAATGTTCTAAAAGAAAAAGACATCTTTTCAGTATTCCAGGTTCATATAAGTAGTTCTATAGTTTGCTGAGTCTTCAGAAAAACTATGCAAACACAGTCTCAGAAGTGAGCTAGGAAGCATGATTTTCCTTGCACAAGGTTCAGCTGAATTAATGGAGGATGAAAGACAAAAGTAAGGTTCCATTCCTGAGCAGACTTGGAAGAGTCATATGAATCTGGGGTTGTGCAGGGACTGCTCCCATTTGCTTTCTTGACACTGCAGTTAAAGGGGTAGGAATGCATTATAGCCACACGTTGCTCTTGTGGTGCATTAATGACATAGTTAAGAAGTGAGCTGAAACCTATATTCATGTGTTAGTTTTACAGCCTTGCTACAAGCTTAGTAGGCAATGCTTCCTTATTTGACCTTTCCGGGTGACCTTGTTTTCCTCTGAATATAAAGGGAGCTTAAGGAGATTAGGATCTGAAAACTAAGGGTATTGTTTATGAATTATTTATTATGTCAGTGACAGCATTTGCTGCATAGTTCCAAATTGCTTTCTCACACACCTAGCTTGGCAGTTCATGCAAGGCTTGATCTCATTGTCAGGTTGTCCTGGCAAAAGCAGCCACACCTCTTCACCCGTTGCAGTGACAAGCACTCCATCCTTCTCAGAACACCTGCATCCCAAGCCTTGTACAGCACAGACTGAAGAGACTTTGGCCTACTGCTGCCGTCTTTGTCTTTATGTAGTTTTTCCAATGCATTTTCCCCCTTTCCTATTTATGATCACATTCTCCAGTAAAGTAAGGTCCATTTTGTAGGAGACAGTACATCTGTCATTAGACCTTGAATTGATGGTAAGATTTCTTTCAAATCCCTCATGAAAGAGTTTTCGCTGTTGCAGGTATTTTCTAATACTCACTGCAAGTCAGCTGCTTCCATGAATCCCGAGCAAACTCATCTTCAGTTACAGAAAGTAGATGCGGGATGGCTGAGAGCTCAGTCGAAGAGAGCTTGTTGTGAAATGTGAACGAATAACTTTTCAGATATTTTAGTTTTTTTAAAGCTCTAGGTAATAAGAAGTAGGAACACTTTCATAAATACTTGACCTGATTCTGGAAAACTAGAAGTAATACTGAAAAAGTCATCATTAATGACATCTGCCCCAAGCTCTTTTTTCTTAATTTCTGTAAAACTATAATAATTTAACAGATATGAGATTTGCTCTGGAGTTGCACCGCAACAAGAAAAAGAACTTCCTGTCCCTTTGTTCCCACCCCTTTCTTCTCTCTGCTAATTTTGGGAATGGGTTCTTTATTGGTATTCTTATGATAGAGATGTTACTAGTCTCTAGAAGATTGTTAAACTGTGCTAGTAGTATATTTCAGCGTAACAGTGTAAGTAGGATGAGTCATCCAGTGTCAAGTCAAGCCTGAGAATCTGGAAAAGACAAATCTCACTAAAAAGCATCACAACAATATGTTTTCCAATCAAGAGGCATTCAGCGAAATCATAGCTTAGAAGATATTTGGCAGGGGTATTCATATGCCCTGAGTCTCCTTTCAGGTATTTTAATATTGATCATATCTGCCTCATCTATTCATGCCTGTGTTTCTCAAATGCCATCATTTACTTATGACAGCTCTCTCCTGACACTTAAAATCATATAGGTGAAAGAAAGAATCCATTTTAAGTATCTTTTGTATTAAACCAAATAGAGTGTCAGATGAGACTGCTTTAACAATGCCTTCCAAATAAATAGTAACTGTGTGGCATCATCCCTAATGTTTTTGTTTTTTTTGGCCTGAGCTTACTTCAAGCATCAACTAATTCAGCTGCATCAGAAACCAAAGAAATACTGTTTTAAATTTTTATCTCCCCTTTATGAAGAAACCGGGCAAGTGAACTCCATGGCTCAACATTAGAATCCGTCTCAATCAAATTAATCTCAGACTTGAGAAGTTAACAGATCCTAGTTAAAAGTGATTTATAAATATCAGATTTTTTTTTTTTTAATTAGAATATTTTTTAAAAAATCAGAAAAGCAACGATGACATCTTTCTCTAGGAAGTTGTGATAAGGCTTTAAACACTTTTGCGGTTCTGAAAATAAACACCTGTCTCGAAGCTAAACCCCGCGTTACAACAGCCCAATAATCTTTTCTATTGGGCGAACGCGAGTTCTTCCCTTCGTAGCTACAAAAAAAAAAAAAGCCCGTGATATTCAAGCCTGCAGCCATTAGAGGTCACTGTTAACAGGGAAATGCGAGGTATCCCGGAGGAAAGGGGGAGAGAGAGGGTTAACGCGGGGCTGCGCGGCCCCAGCGGGCGGGCGCTGGGGGCCGGTCCCGGGCCGGCAGCGCGCCGTGAGTCACCCCGCTGCAAGGGGGCCACGCTGGTCCCCGCACCCGCGGGGGCTCCGGGGCTCAGAGCCGCCTCCACCCTCTGCGCTATTAACTTGTTAGGTGGGAGTTTCTTTTAATATANCTTTTTAAAAAAAAAAAGAAAAAAAAAAAAAAAAAAAGGAATTTACTCCCACTACTTGATTTGGATTAACCTTTTGACTGCACTCTCAAACACTGCCCGTGTGATTATCTGAGCAAATTGACACAGGCAGGGGTGCAGCAAGGATGAGCTCCTGTAGGTTTGTATTGTTTATTCTTCTGCTTTCTCATATTTAAAATTTGAAGCTGCGATTTTGGAGGATTTCAACTTTGCAAGAGTCAGTCAGTTGCTGTTCTCTATGTAAATTTGCACAGCTCATGCCAACCACGAGCTTAGGAATATCGCTGCTTTGAAAGAACGAAAAAAGCGGGGAGGGGAGGAGGGAAAGAAAAAAGCAATTGGAGGCTGTAGTAACAAAGCACTCATCTTTAGGACTTCATGCAGCTGAAGAGGAGCTAGCAGGGACCTCCTTTACCATTAACATTACTAAACTATTTTAACACTAAAGGCAATCTGTCATTTTGAGTAAATTCTCTTCTGCTTCTATAAACACAGCCGTAATCAATTAAAGACCTACTTGTGAAGGAGCTATTGTGTGCAGTTCCATTCAGACATTGCTGAGTTGTCTTTTAGACAGCCTGTGGGGAAACACTGGTAAGGTGATGGGAAAGTTCAAAGTGCCTAACTTTTCAATGTGGATTTTGTTATTGAGACTTTTTTCTCTCTCTTTTTTTCCATATTGCTTACCATAGCCAGGGTGAAAAATGCATGATATCTTTCTACGCATTTAACATTTCTAACATGTTCTGCTTGGGAGGTTCTGCAAATATTTTAAATCATTCTCTAATGTAATTCCTTGGGGGACTTATGCATGGCGGCAAATCAATTACTAATTTGAAAGTACTGAGAGAACAAACAAACCATATAGAAACTCTACATACATACATATATACTTATTCATACTTGTTCATACATTCATGGGCTCAGTTGCTAACACATTAGACACCAGTCCAATGCAATTTTGCGCAGTGAAATATAGCCTGATTTACAGTAGTGTGAAGATAAGAATTATTTTCTGTCTGACAGAAGCCCTTCAAAAAGTCAGAGTTAAGTTTCATATTGAAAGGAACAGTCAAATAGGTCATTCCAATGGCTCAAATTAGTTTATTTTTTTATTATCTTTCTACTGCACTTAATCACTTGTGCCTTTAGAGTCCATGAATGTTACCAGTCTTTGCTGAAGCAACCGAAATAAACAAGGAAACTTGAACTTAACCTGGATTATTTTTTTCTATGTCATTTTTCTCAATGGAGGAAAAGGTAAGGTTAAACAGAAATGTGTGTGTAAGGAGAACAAATTCTTACCCTTGTTTTATTAGCTTTTTTCCCCTGAACATTGGCATGGATTTTAGGGACATGAGTGAGGACAGAAAAACTGAAATACAAATGCAGTTAAAAATTTTCCCCATTTCTTTGTGTTTGCATTAAAAATAAATGTAATGAATTTTTAAGAATAGGCCTTAAAAAAAGAGAGTAGAGATTTAGAGTTGCTCATGGAAAGAAAATAAAAGAACAGGCAGATCATATGTGTAGAATCTGGATTTCACTGGGCTTTCTGATGTATTAACTTTTGCATCCATTGTCAGTCTTCACTGCATAGTCAGGTAGGGGTAAGAGCCTCACAGAAAAGTATATTTGTATCACTCTGGAAATTCACATAAACACACTGCCTGGGGACTGAGGAATGACAGTGCCTGATTCCAAGGAGTGTCACTTAAAATTATCATTAGGCCAAGCAGTCTTTTGGTATGGTGTAAATTATTTTGAAGAGATGGTGAAAAGAAGAAAAGTATGAAGATCAGAAACTATCCTCCTTAAAAATGTAGTGAAAAATCATAGATTATGACAAACGTGCTTCTCTTATAGTGCCTTAGCATCTACTAGTTAAAAGGAAAATGAACAGTAGCTTTTTCTAGGGCATTCAGGGCAGACTGAAATCCGGTCGTGTGCTATACTGGTGCTAGCCAGCAAACTTTCTAAACTTCATTTTTCTTTGAATG
Source organism: Ibidorhyncha struthersii (assembly GCA_013398815.1). Taxonomy (NCBI): domain Eukaryota; kingdom Metazoa; phylum Chordata; class Aves; order Charadriiformes; family Charadriidae; genus Ibidorhyncha; species Ibidorhyncha struthersii. The sequence goes on along the minus strand of VZSZ01004988.1, from coordinate 396,949 downwards.
ACAGCTTTTTGGAAGTTTTACAGGAGAGCCTTAGTGCATATACCAGGCACTTTGTAGGTGAGTCAGGACACCTTAACTAAATCCATTCATTACCCTGTCCCCATTGGGACAGGCAAAAGCTGCCAATTTGATGTTGGTAACGTGGATGCTGCATTAGGGAATTGGCTAAGCCTGCCAGAATTCATTCCTGAACTTTCGCAGCCACAAAAGAGTATTTCTCTGTCGTCTGTAATTGATTCAGAGCCAGGTCCCAAAAGGACAAGCTTCCTTTTGTGTGCCATCTATACCAGGGTCTAAGGACACATAGTGCTACAACTTTTTTTTTTTTTTTTTTTAACTAGATCACAGGAAACATCTTTAAAAAGACAAGAAATAAAATTCAAAATGTCATAAATTATACTCCTCACCATTCTAAGATACATTATTTATTAGCGTTATTATTACATTCTGGTCCATACTTTCAGAAAACAGTCACAGTAGGTTTATTATAATCTGAACATTTAATGTCAATAGAGCGTTACCATTCGGAGATTAAATGAGGTCTGAAACCAAAACAGAGAAGAAATGTATTTGTACAAAAAACAAAATTTCCAGCACTTCGGCTCACTGAGCACAGTACTTATTATCATCAGTTCATATTCAGGTCAGATTCCTCTTTCCTTTGAAAAACAGGTTGAAAAACCCTTTGAAGACTTCTCCCATCTTGCCCTTACCCATCTGGTTACAAATTTGCTAATATTATTCATCATTGCTTTGTGTTTCATATTTGCACGTTCTGCATCTACTGTGCAATGCATTGAAGATTTCATGACAGTAGATCAAACAATCCTAATAAGGATTATGAAAATTTATACACCTTATTAGCATCATCCTGGCACGATTCTCATCTCATTCTGTGGAAAATATCCCAGAAATTTAACAAGTAGGACTCTTAGTAAAACTATTGGCCGGTGCTGGTATATTCTTGTAAAAGTGGTTTGCCTATGTGCTTGTGTTTCAAATGGTTTTAAATATACCAGAGTACTCTCACAGCTTCTATTCCCAGTTTTCACCCTAGAAGTGACTTTTAGTTTGTTGAAGCAGGCAACATCTGTCTGAACTTGAATACGCTCACTGTATCTCTTCCTTGTATTCAAGTACAAGTATATTCTATTAGAAATGTTTTTCAAAATGCTCATTAAACATACAGGCTTATTCACATGAAAGCACACAAGTGCTATAAATGCTTAGGAGAGAACCAAGAACAGAGAAACCTGTGTGTGGAGGGCTAATCATAGTTCAAACCCAATGGTTTTAGTGGTGAAGCCTTCCTTCTCCTTCCCACCCACCCAGCAGGGGTAAGCAAAAGAACCCAGAAAGGGTGAGGCCCAGTCACTATAAATGTTCAGATGTTTAATGAATGTGCCATAGCTTTCACCTACTAACTGCAAGGCCTTCTCAAGCAGACTCCAAATTCCTGCTGAAATGAAGACTTTCTTTCCTGGACTAGGCCTGGCATTCCTGGGAAACAATGGCCCTTTTCAAGTCGGCTCTGAAATTTCACAGGTGAAGGGAACAGGGCAGTCATTTGATCCCATCCACAAGGATCCCGTTAGCATTTTAAAAAGGGAAGACAGAGTCTATCATGGAAGCACTGGCAAAACGGGTTAGTGACAGAAAAAGGCAACCTAGACCCACAGCTCAGGAGACCCCTGTGAAACATAAATCAGTTTGTCTTTTACCTCATGCTACAACTTCTGTCTCAAATTTTTTCAAGCATGGGCTACACAGCCCACAGAGCCCAGGAGACAGCTCTCTAAGTTGTAGCACATGCTTTGGAGCCGTGACTTTTATGCTTCCTTTAGCCAGAACTTCACTTTGAGAAAGTACAAATAAAAGGAAGCCATTGCTGGGATATAGTATCGTATACGGAGAACACTTATACGTCATACATGAATTCAGGCTTTTGAAACGTTCTTTAGTGGCCTTATGTCAGAAAGGCAAGCCTGTCACAGTAATTCCAGTTGATTGGTTATAACAACGTTACCAGATTCGTCAGAAAACATTCAGAAGCGTATTCAGAGAACATAGGAACGAGATGCTATGAGTGCTACCTGTGCATTGATAACAGAATGCACTCAGAGCATAAAAAGATTGGATTTGCAGATCCCCTTTACTCCAAACATCCAAATACAAGATTCTGGAGGGACACAAGGGCTCTTAGTTCTGTCATGAGAACGGCAGAATGACAGAAGCCTCCCAGATGATCTGAGGGATAGGAGGTAAATATTCAGAATTAGCAGTTCTCAAGCTGGAATGTGTGAACAATTCATGTTATAGGAGATTATTTTCTTCCCATAGTTTAAAAAAAAACAAACAACAAAATTAACCCAAAAGAACCCAATTCACTTTCATTTAGTAATTGTTATATTGAGAAGTATTTTACCTCGAAGAGAACTTATGCGCTCTCTGCCTACAGCATGTTATAGGCAATAGTATGCTTGTTGATTTTTTTAGGAGAACGTGAAGGTTACTTGAATATTGAAACTCATTAAAGAGTTCAAATTTGAACTACTTTCTGAGAGCAAACCTGGGTGACCTAACCAGGACATTTGATAAGCGAAACTACCAGCAAGGGGGCAATATACATGCTAGAGGCAAGCTAAATAATGACTGACTAGTAAGTAAGAGACCTACATGTATTTCCTACATGCCTCTGACCTAACTCATCCAGGCAGGCAAAAGTTGCCTTGGTTTTATTCAATGTTTATTTTGAAACAGCTATTTCCTTGTACTACAAGGGGAAACTTGCTTCAGTGTTTCCTTCACTTTCTGTCTGTGTACCATAATGAAGACTAGTGTTTCATTGCTTTTCTCCCATAAAAAATCCAACTTACTGCCAGGGAACAGAGCCTTGTTTAACTTTTTTTTGTGAGAATCAATGAAGATACACATTTTCTCAAGTGTAAAAAGAGGTGAAAAACAATAAAAGCCATTTTAACACTATGGCCAACCTTCATTTCCATCTTGAGTCCAAATTTTGCTCTTCGACAAAATGAAGGTCTACCTCTTCATTTTTCCAGTCTATGTCATTAAAAGAATAATTCCCTTTTCTCCTCAGGAAAAAGTCAAGTTCATAGGTAAGCCGATCAAGGAATAGTTAAAGAGAAAATTTGAGATGGTTCATGTGACTAAGATGAGAAGCCATTACCTTGTGTAACCTACAGGAATTAAGTGCAGTTTTGTAGTTAACACGTGGAGGCTATTTTTCCATTCTAAGTCCATGTTGGTTTTACAACGTAACTATTTATAACCTGGTCTAGTGGAAGACGTCCCTGCCCATGGCAGGGGCGTGGAACTAGCTGATCTTTAAGGTCCCTTCCAACTCAAACCATTCTATGATTCTGTGATTTCACTGAGATGCTTAAGCCAAAGTGGGCTGTAACCACCAAGAAGAATTTTGGAAGGGAAGCAAAACTTCTATAACTTACTTTTTCCTATTTCCATCCTTCATTTCCTCTTCTCTCACAGCATACATGCACATGGGCTTTTTTGATTCTTTTAGGCAAAATCACTGGGGCAGAGTTGTTCATTGGTGCTCGTTGCTATGTAAAAATGTTACTTTTCAGTAAACACAGCATGGGCATACTGCCCTACCTCATGCCTGATAGTACAGGTTAGAATATTGCTAGGCCTACACTGCAAATTCTCAGCAGTTGGTTTTGCTGTTGTGAGGATACCAGCAACATCATCAGTGGTGCTTATGTTACTGTTGCTGAATACCTGGACAATTATTATATTTGGTCTTGTATTCCTTGAGCTCTTCCCAGCTTACTTTGCCATTACTGGAAAAATATATCTAGCTGCCTGCCTGATTTCTCAGACACCAAAAAGCTGAAAGTCACACCCCAGGGTTCTTTCCCCGTTATTGACAGTTGCCTCCACATCATTAGGCTTAGCAGGAGCATACTCAGAAGGAGGCCCTGAGAGAGACAGGCAGTGCAGGCAGGGTGAAGCACGGGGGGAAGCTGCCAAGGAATTGCTTCTTGGGTGAACAGGGAACAAGGGAGCTCTGGAATGTGCTCACAGGACTTGTGCTGAGGTGCTTTCCAAAGAAAGTGGGTCAGTCATGCCACCCTCACACAGACTGGGACAATCTCCCACAGGGAGAAGGTTGTTTTCCACAGGCGCTCCACCCATACTGGTAGAGAAACAGGGCTTATTGGCACAGGCAAGGACTACTTGGTGGTCAGCTCTCCTTGGGGCAAGTCTGACTGAAAAGGCTGGAAACACTTGCAGAGGTATGTGAGGTGAAATATAGTGTTAGACTACTAATTTTTTTTTTGTTACAGAATTGAATTTAATAACTATGATATTGAGTAACACCAAGAGCTTTAGAATGACATGAATAGCTCTTTTGGCAACCTTGGTCTTGCTTTACCACAAGAAATCCTCAACATCTTTCCATCATTGTCACATCTTGGAGTTCCCTTTTGGTTTTTCTGCAAGTCTCCCTTTTAGTACTGAAAGCAGGAGGACGAGTACCTTGCTATTTGGGGTATCATTAGTCCCATTCAGTTCCTTTATTTGTACGTGTGGATGATGGGGTTTGCTCCTTTAAAGGAACTCTGTTTCACCACACTGCTGTTTGAGTTGGCAGCATTATACTTTTTATTAGAACAAACGTAGGTCCAGTAACTGATGAAACAGAAATAGAAGGTTCACTGTAGTCTACTCTTTTCAGGGAAAATAAACATCACAGGATGCTTAAAAAAATCCCGTGATATATCTTCCTGATTAGCAGCTAAAATCTAAATGGCTCCTTCTTACAGGCAAGACTAACCAGAAAGATTATGCTGAACTTTGCTTAAAGGAACCGATTTATCTCTCTATTTTTATTGTTTTCACAAGTTCCCACTACTTCAGAAGCATGGAATTGATTACGTATCTTTCTTTAATGCTATGTGTTTCTGTACTCATCAATTATAGAATTAAATCCTCAGGATTTTAGAAAGCAGCTTATTGCAAGCAGGGTTCCTTTTCCTTTTCCTTTTCCTTTTCCTTCCTTTAAAGTAATGGGAAAGTGTGTGTGTGGGGTGGGTCCATAAAAGAAGGAAAAATAGTTTTAAACAGCAAAAAGGATAGGTTTAAGGTGTTGTAGGAGCTACAACTAGGAAGGGTAAGACAAATATCATTGATGATATCAGTACTAACTTTGGCAGAATGTACTGTATGTTAGTGTTCTCAGTGAGACACACAGTGCCTGTCTGTTAGCGAATACTTTGGATCTTTTCCTTCACTGGGCTACCCAAAAGCAGCTATTCCCACTTTCAAGTGCCAACCACTGGAGATGGGCTAAATTTGTAGTACCCGTTACCTGTAAAGAGTACCAAAATAGCCACATGGAACCTGACCCACACAGAACCTCAAAATGCCAGGGCTGAGTGCTGCTCAGACTTGAAATGTGCCCTCTCTTCCCCACCTCCTTCCCCAGCTCTCCCTAACTCTTGAAGGAGTAAATAGGGCCATTCATACAACAGAGACAGAGAAAGAATTTTGAAAGTTACAAAAAACTCCCAGTATGTAATGATACCTCCTACAGTGCTAACCACCATACTAATGATGAAAAAGTTACACCCTGCATGTGCAAACTGGCATCCTTTTTACTGTATATGACTTTTTAAGCCTCTGTGAGGCTGAAAGTCAGTGGTAAAACTCCCATTCGATCTAGTTGCCATTAGATTTCTCCAATCATGTTTTAGAGCTTAAACATACATAGGCATTTTTCAAACATAGCACTATATATTCCATCAGTACATTGCACTTTAATTGTCCCTCTCCCTTTCTCTTTGTGTATTATTTAATGTGTTACTCTGAAGGCTCTTTCAATCATGGGATAGTGTCTGCTTGTATGTGTATGTAGGCAGAGCTAGGCTTAATGTGAACAATATTAAAAATTTTAATAATACTGTCCTGCAGAAGTGTCTAGTCTAAGATTATATCAACCAAAGCCCATTATTCAACTCACATGTGGGTTTTGGGGGGCTGGTGCAACATTTTGGCCATAAGTGAACAGAGAAGGTTCTGCTCACAAGATCTGCTCTCTTCCTACTGAGATGCTTTAAAGCTTAAAACGCCTTTCTGTTTTTCCCTTACTTATCCTTTCCCTATTCTTTCCTTCCTTTCCCCATTGGAAGCCATGCAAGAAATCAGTGCTGATGATAGGGCAGGGAGTACAGTAATTACAGTCCTATTAACTTTTACCAATTTTGCTGGATATCTTCAGCTCTTACAAAACTGGATTCTAGGTGTATTCTAGCAGAAAACACAGGATTTGACAGAGTACCATGGGATAAAGTGCTGGAGGGACGAAGGGCCCAAGAAAGGTGGTTAAAGTTCAAGGATCACCTCCTCTAAGCTCAGGAGCAATGTATGCTGACAAAGAGGAAGTCAGGCAAACACACCAGGGGGCCTGCATTGATGAACAAGAAGCTCCTGGACAAACTCAACCAGAAAAAGGAAGCCTACAGAGGGTGAAAGCAAGGACAGGTAGCCTGGGAGGAATACAGTGCAATTGTCCGGGCAGACAGGGATCAGGTTAGGAAAAGTAAAGCACAAATAGAGTTAAATATGGCCAAGGATGTCAAGGACAATAAGAGAAGCTTCTACAGGTACATCAGTGATAAAAGGAAGACTAAGGAATATGTGGGCTCTCTCTGGAAGGAAACAGGAGACCTGGTTACCTGGGACATGGAGAAGGCTGAGGTATTCAATGACTTTTTTGCCTCAGTCTTCACCAGCAAGTGTTCTAGCCACACCGCCCGAGTCACAGAAGGCAAAGGCAGGGACTGGGAGAATGAGGTATTGCCTACTGTAGAAGACGAGTTTCAAGACCATCTGAGCTACTTGAAGGTGAACAAATCCATAGGACATGATGAGATATCTCTGGGGGTCTTGAGGGAACTCGCAGATGAAGTTGCTAAGCCACTATCCATCATATTTGTGAAGTCATGGCAGTCCGGTGAAGTTCCCACTGACTGGAAAAGGGGAAACATAAACTCCATTTTTAAAAAGGAAAAAAGGAAGACCCAGGAAAATACAGGGCAGTCAGTCTCACCTCTGTGCCTGGAAAGATCATGGAGCAGATGCTCCTGGAAACTATGCAAAGGCACATGGAAAATAAGGAAGTGATTGGTGACAGCCAAGATGGCTTCAGTAAAGGCAAATCGTGTCTGACAAATTTGGTGGCATTCTACAATGGGCTTACAGCATTGGTGGATAAGGGGAGAGCAACTGATGTCATCTACTTGGACTTGTGCAAAGCATTTGACACTGTCCCACATGATATCCTGGTCTCTGAATTAGAGAGACATGGATTTGACCAATGGATGACTCGGTGGATAAGGAATTAGCTGGATGGTCAATGGCTCTATGTTCTAGTGGAGGCCAATGATGAGTGGTGTTCCTCAGGGGTTGGTATTGGGATTGGTGCTCTTTAACATCTTTGTCGGTGACATGGACAGTGGGATTGAGTGCACCCTCAGCAAGTTTGCTGATGACACCAAGCTTTGTGGTACAGTTGCCATTCTGGAGGGAAGGGATGCCATCCAGAGGGACCTGGACAGGCTGGAGAGGTGGGCCCATGCCAACCTCATGAAGTTCAATAAGGCCAAGTGCAAGGTCCTGCACGTGGGTTGGGGCAATCCCATGCAAAAATACAGTCTGGATGGAGAATAGATCGAGAAGAGCCCTGAGGAGGATGACTTGGGGGTGTGGGTTGATGAGAAACTCAACATGAGCCAGCGATGTGCACTCGCAGCCAAGAAGGCCAACCCTATCCGGGGCTGCATCAAAAGAAGCGTGGCCAGCAGGTTGAGAGAGGTGATTCTTCCCCTCTAGTCCACTCTTGTGAGACCCCACCTGGAATATTGCGTCCAGCTCTGGGGCCTTCAACATAAGAAGGACATGGACCTTTTGGAGCGGGTCCAGAGGAGGACCACAAAGATGATCAGAGGGCTGGAGCACCTCTCCTATGAAGACAGGCTGAGAGAGTTGGGGTTGTTCAGCCTGGAGAAGCGAAGGCTCGGGGGAGACCTTATAGCAGCCTTCCAGTATCTGAAGGGGACCTATAAGAAGGCTGGAGAGGGACTTTTTGCAAGGGCATGTAGTGATACGACGAGAGGTAATGGCTTCAAAGTGGAAAAGGTGAGATTCTCCTCAGCAGATTTTGTAATTGTAACCACACATGGTAGTGGGTGGAATAGGTAAGAAAATGTATGGTGTCTCCTTGAATGAGTCCTAAAGGGATCAAGCCAAGTGCTCATTAGCACAGAGGGGAGATCTGGGAAGGGTAATACTTCCTTCCTGTCACACCCTCGGCATAGAACCGGGGTGAATATTATCTAGGACATATAGGTTTGCTTTTAATGACAGCATTTCATCAGGAGTGAGTATTTTTGCTTTGTTGACTAATTCCCATTCAGATTTGCACTGGTACCTAACAAGTGGATTCCTATCTCACAGATCAGGTTTAAATATGAAGCCTTGCAAAAACAATGCCCTCAGAAAACAAGAAAATGGAAAGAAAAGAACGAAAAAAAAAAGAATTTGTTAATTCTGAGTTGTTGATAACCCAAGGAAATCTGTTAGAGGATGTACATTGCAATTACACTCTGCCCAGACAATAGGCCTAGAAGGAACTAGCAGGACACAGCTGATCCGCAGAGCAATTTTCATCAGTTCCAAGCAAACAACATCAGACTAAAATCCTCTTATCCCTCTGCAGGAATGAAATACATAAACAATTTCTGAATCAATTTAAGATGTCAAACAATCTCACTTTATTAGAAAAGCTCAAGGACATTTTGACTGAACTTCATTCTTTGTCAACAGCAGAAACTGCCTCATAATTAGTTTTTTTCAAAATAGCTAGTATGAAATTTAATTATAATGAAACTACAAGGAAAGATGCAGTACTGTCCAAGAAAATAACAATTTAGAATTCTTATTATACCATCACTCATGTTTTTAGTAGGAATATACTGGTAATGGCTCAGCAAATCAAATACTACATTTCTTGCTAGCTTCACAGAACAAGTAGTATATTTTCCAAAGAATGACAAAGGTACATTATTGTACGGTATTAATGGGATCTCACATTATGAGCAGTCCAGCACTGAATTAGAGATATCTGTAATTTCCATCATACTAATAGTCAAATACGATCCTAACATAAATCATTTTGTTTGTTGAAAAAAAACAAGTAATCCTTTGTTAAAGCTAAAGTCTTCCAAGGTTGAACAGTAATGAATTGAGAAACATGCAGACATATTTTAATTGCTACAGAAGGCATCTCCTTCATTTATGCTTCATAAAATAGAAGTAATTCCACAGAAGTTAGCAGAGTTATACCAAATTCAAATTTGTGCAAAGTCATTCTGCAAGTCATATGTTATAGAGTTTATAATCTGTTATAAATTTGTGATGCAGGTTGAATGGAGTTCATGTAGCATCCTAGATTAATAATTTTGGAGTGTGAAGACTCATTAAAAAGGAGTGACAAATATTCACAAAATGAAGTTTTTATCCAATGCTCTCATTTAAATTTATGATTAAATAGTAACTCTGTACTGCAATAAGATTTTATGATGCTTTAATAAGATAACGGGGGTAGGAATTGTTTTTGATCTTCTGAAAAGGAAGCAAAATGTAACCAGAATGTTCAGATAAGGATTTTTCTATGCAGTGTATTTGTTCCCTGAGTTTTCTATAATTATCATTCTTTCCGTGGAATTTCAGCTATGTTTTATGTGACACAGGATGTGAAATTTAGGACATCAGCTATGAATGAACAATTAACACCGCTCTCGACTATTTATTATTATGTTAATACTATATTGGAAGGTTGTTGTAATTATCTAGTCATGAACGACACCTTTTAAAGGAAACATTGTGTTGAGAGGTGAACATGTAGTGTGACCTGGAATGTATCTTCTGACATTCTGCAGATCAGGAATGCAAAATAAGGCTTGAAGTATCTTCTGACTCACATCAGTCCCATTTCAATTACGTTATCACTCAACGTGCCTCATCTGTATTAATGAACTATGGTAACTAGTTTCCAATGATGTAAAGATCCAAAAATTTTCTATGTCGTTAGAGCCCTTCTTTTGACTCAAGTCAAGAAGTCCATACAGGATGGATTACATGCACTACCAAATAATTCCAACCATGAGAGTGGCAAAGAACTGAATATCCTTGTGCATAGCAAGTAAAAACTGAAGTGATGCATACCTTTTAACAAAAAGGAAATAGAGATGCTTCAGCATAACACATTTGAAGGAAAATACATCATCATTCTAACCTTATGACCACATTTATGTCCAGTGTCACTGGTAAAAAAACTGTGATTACTCTATTAAAAACATGCTGCCAGTAGAACTAGAATTAAACAGCTAGCGTGGAACTGGGTTGGAAACAGGAGTAATGCCCCTTTATTGCCATTTTCCTGTGTTATTCTTTTAAGTATTCTATGTTACTCTCTGGAAGAGGTATTTTAAGCATCCATCTCACTTTTGTACCTCAGAATATATGGTATTATAATCTTAAAGTAATGGGACTTTTCAGATCATGTTTTGGCATCACCTTAAGAGCCACTGAAAACTGCAGAAGAACATATGCCTAAAAGCCTTGATCTTGTTTGCTTTGAAAGTTCACAAAGGCAATAATTCTTAAAAAAAGAAAAATAAGAGTGGGCAAATGGAACCAACTGGAAGTCTGACTTCTGAAACAAGTGGGATTGTTGGCTCAAATCCTTTGATGTATGAAATTAAGCAACAAATGCAAGGCAGTAGGTTTTAATTGAGTGAGGACTACAGGAATTTGGGTTGCCTGTTATTCATTCCTTTTCTCTCCTCTTCTTCATAAGTGTATAACAGCCTCCCATCCCAGGACGGGAAGTTAAAACCTGCTTTTCTAAAAATGTAGCATGGTTCCCCCAGCCTACCCAGGTCTTGCAAAGCCCCTTCAGGAACTTTTCTCAAAGGCTCACTGAAATGGGAAATTAAATGAGCTTCTTTAGACTCACTCTTCTCCAGACTTGTAGAAGAAAATAGAGCAAACGCCCTGGGAAGTATTACTTTTTGAGGTATCCTGTCCATTATGGAATTCCCTTCAGGGAGCACTCCTTGGGCAGCCTGAGTTGTAGAAGAATTTGGACTCCTTTTCCTCTATTAAGTTCACAGCTGGGCTTTTAGAGGACTCTGTGATAACACTGCAGCAAAGCTACACCAAATTCCGGTACCTGGGAGACAGGAGTGTTGATTGACATAGACGGAATCAGGAAACTCCCTTAAACTACATTTTAAAATATCATAGGCTCCCTTCCACCTTCATCCCCTCCTCCACTTATTTCAGTTTATGAAAGTCATAGGCCTAAATTAAAGAAACCACAGATTTCGCTATGCAGTGTAATAAATGACTTAATTGAGCAAACCTTTTACTTTTATTCTCACAGTGCTGTGATGTATTGCTGATGATCTACTTGTCTCTGCATAAAGTGGGGAGATGGAAATGCAACTTCACTTGCAGAGATGTAACTCAGCCTTGCAGTTTCACCTATTTTTAACTGTTAGTATTAAAAAGTTATATCTGTACACTTCTTTAACTAAACTTTCAAGAGAAAAAGCTACCAAGAGTTGAGAGAATATCATGGTAAAAAGGAATGTCTAAAAGGAAAGCAATTCATCAGAAGTAGTTGTACAGTAGAAAACACTGCCTGGACCTTTTCCCTCTGTGCTCTGTCTCTGTTTGCGCCCAGTATGGGAATGGAATGGATACGTGATCCAAAGCTTATTTTGACGTGGCCAGTCCTAAGATTCGAGTTCATTTCAAGGGGTATTTTTGAAGAAGCCTCAATATTGATAAAAATCTCTAATGTCTGATGAGTTGTGTTCAGTCTGCTTCCTAGCTGAAAGATAGGCATGTCGCATAAACTTTGATCTGCGTGCTTGTTAAGTCACTTCTCTTATAATTTCCATGCCTTGTCAATCTTTTTTGTTTTAAAGACTGAGCAAACCTCTTTCTCTCAATTTGTAAGTAGTATTTCCAGATAAATATAGAAACAAACACCATATAGCTGAGGCTAGCCCTTTTGTCCAAAGAATATGTGGGAGCATACCATGGATGTCCCCCCTTATTCATCTGTGAACTCTCCAAATTATTTTTCTAAATGAATTTTTCATTATTTGAATGCAGAGGTAGAAATACAGCAACACTAAAAGGCTTCAAGAAAACTTCATTTGTACAGCTTACTAGCCCACTGTGCCTTTGTAAAGGCTATATATGTTTGTAAACCATAAATGGTGGAAGAGAATTACCAGGTCTCTGAACAAGAATCAGAATGAAAATATGTTAATACAAGGTCCTTGTACTCTGTCTTCAGCTATGTCTGTTTTGACTTTCCTCTTTACAAGATAACACACATTTGTCAGTGTACATGCACACACATGCACAAACACACACGACGTGAGTGGATACTAAATAAACAGGCCTATAGAGAGGGAGTAAAATATTTCACTGACTGTAGAATGAAGCCCGATTTTATTGGCAGACTTCAATGATGCTAGACAATAAAACATTTGTAAGTTTTGCTGCAGACAGTCTGGCTGGCAGTTTCAGCAGCTCTAATTTATTGTGAATAAATAATTTCCTGGAATCTCTGAGGAGTCATTTTAATGCTCCGAAAAAAATAAAAATCTGGCAAGCCATTAAATTTGTTTTCCGTTGTTTTGAACAAAAAATACTTAAAATAAAAGAATTGAAAAAAAAACCCTACCCTGATTTCAAAGATAGTACTTTGTAAATGTCAAATCTCCCAGTTTCACACTGGTTTTACACATGAATAATTTGTATTTACTTCATCTTTATATTTAAAGGCATGCCAAATACCATCTGTTTGCAGTTTCTTTTTTGTGTGTTTTTCTCAGTTCCAGGCAGAGAAACTGTCCAGGTTAAAGAACTCCCATATTTCTGCAGAGTATATTTAGACTCTGTTTGTGTTTCTATTCTACCGTAAATTGATTATTACTTGTAGCATGACGGTGATCAGCCCATTTTCAAAGGCAGTGCATTCTTGAAGCAGAAACAGAAATTCAAAAAGGCAGTGTAAAAACCAACTTCAGAATATGTTAGAAGCCAACTGTAAAAATATAGACGGAGTCAATTAGTTGATTCAGTTTTGCTGCCATCAGCAAAAAAAAGAGAAGCTTTAGTTTCCACAGTTGCTGAGTACATTTTTTCCATGAGGCACCTCACAGTTCCTGCCAGTAGACTAATATATAAGTACCTATTGCACTTTTATTCAATTCTTATTACCTTGATGTATCCAAAAAGATTCTGAATAAGAAACTGAACCAATAAAAGGGATAAACTTTTATCACCAATAGCATCACTTTGATATCTAATATCATTCCAAGAAACTGTGCCACTTTCAGTTTGCTGATACTCAGCATAAATAATCTCCATACTATCCACAGAAATATAATAAAGCTAAAATCTCTTATAGTAACAGGGAATTATAATGGAAAACATTGGGTAATTTTAATTGTAGGTCTCATTGCTTGTATTGTCCAAAATGTTTTCTACAGACTCGTATCACTCTGAGGAAACAACCTGTAAAGCTGCAAAATCAATTTAAGCAGAAAAAGGCTATACATTTTGTGAGACTGGATAGCATCAAAAAGCTAAATGCATATTTGAATACTAGTACAAAGAAACAGAGGACCCTCTTTTTGTGGAGAAGCCGCATGGCCCTCTGTTCCCATATAGTCACTATTTCCTATTTGTTGCCTATCTTTATAGGGAACTAGTTCCTACTTCTACTGCAAAACCAGCATTACTATCATCAGCGCTCAGCCAGGGTGAAAGCTTTCAACACATTTGGATGAAAATGGACAGTAAACAGTAACAGGCTTTTGCCTGTGCCCTGGCAGAGAGCAATATACCTGCCATTAGCTACTGCCACAACTATATCTTTCAGCTGACACTAAAAGTGCAAAAACTGTTACCAATAGCGAAAGGTCCTTCCCTCTGACTGCAGAGAATCAGTCTCAGCCCCCACTAACGGTAGTACTCACAGTCCACTGAACAACTAGGCTACAAGCAGTGCAAGCCACGAATTTCTGATTTCTTTTGCCTACCTCCTCTCTAGTTGTTGAATACTCTGTGAATTCAGCGAGACAGAGGTGATGAAATTTTCTTATATAAATTTTTCATTCAAGTTTATTAAAATTCAGTCTCAGTCCTGCTGGTTTTGGTTGCTCAGGCCTAAACACAGTATTTTTCCTCCATTTACCTTGTTGCTGAAATGAGATAATACTTTCTCTCTTGATGTTTGTTCAGCAGTTTAGTATCTAGAAATGCAAAGCATACTCTAGCTTTCTAAGAATGACACAGGATACGTTTCCTAACTTATGGGGACTTTGAGAGTCAGCACATGTACGGCATAGTCCATATAGGCTACATTATTCCTTATTTCAGTGTGTAAGGCTGGAATAACACACTTCAACATGGAATATACACTGGCATTTACAAATGTTACCATCTGTTGCTTTCCAATATTATGTTCTTCCATTGATTTCAGCACAGATTGAAGAATGGTGTAGTGGTGTATAGTAGCACTCAATAATTTTCAGCCTTAAGAACAGACACTTTTCTGGACACAGTGAAGTAAATCTTTGTTACAAGTGGCACCTAATTCAAATTAAAACCAGGATAAAACCACATGTAACTCCAAGTATTCATATTCCAAATATTCATGCCCTTTCTCAGATAAACACCCTTTACAGATAAACAGGGATTGCAGGTAATTTTGTGGCATCTTAACTACTTCTAGGTCATGAAACACTATGATGCTCAGAGGCACAGTTTGCGAATCTAATCCATCACAGACAGTTACTTTTCCTGAATTACTTTAAAATTTGGTGCTAGTTGACTTTGTCAGTTTGTGGGTCATCATTTTCAAATTTTATAGTGTCATGCAAAAAACTGGATGTAACACAAGTTGCACAAATAGGTCAAGAGGACCAGGTAAATCTTTGCACTGATAAATTCAAAGGTCAGTCTATTAATGTGGTACTTTGGCACTGTGCTATTTCCAGTTCTAGATACTTTACAGTCAATGACCATTAACTTGATATTAACTTCATATTAAATGTTATTTGCGTAATAAGCTCGTAGGACACTTGTATTTTTATTGTGTTACAATTTATAATTTACTGTACTTAAGTCTGAGCAAATCTCATAGTTACTTATCTGGGTTCCTGAGACAGCCAGAGTCTTGAAGAGGAATTTCCTCTCCCCATCCTTGAGGAGATCACCTCAAAAAGCACCCAAGTAACCTTTTTCTGTTGCAGCAGCTTTCAGAGTCAGTCAGAAGGTGTTTGTAAAAGAAGCTACCTACTCAGAATTTATCCTCATGTTTGACCTGTCCCTATTAGCATCTTCCTTTGCTTCACGTTACTCATTTTTCTGACTTTATCACCCCAAATACATGTATCTAAGGGTGCATGGCCTTTTTAACACTCCTGCAAGACTATAGTAGATCTTCTGGTTTGGATATGATCCTATCAAAATATTTTCTTTTTCTCATAATGTTTTTTGTATCAGAGATGTTAGTGTCCCTATTCATTTCCATGTAAGGTTTTAAGTTTAGACAAGTTCCTCAGGATTGAGAGTTGTTCAATAATGGAACAATAACATAAAATTTTGATGCCCTTTCTAACATGCATTGTTTTATTGTTTTATAATAAACCAAATATTTGTTAGGAAGAGAAAAGAAGTAAAACAGTCTTCATGATAAAGGCCTCCAAAGATGAAGGACCTCAAAGAACTTTGCACAGTCTTTGACTGGGCAACAAACATAGTCTTGAACCTGAAAAGATGACTGCCGGAAAGGTCACAGATTAAATGCATATTCTCGGTTGCCAGAATCAACATTTCCGTCTTTTTTTTTTTCCTGTTCTGTGAGAAGAGCTTCTATTATAGCTGTGCACAAAGGCTTTTCCTACAGCTTATTGGTTTGTACTAAGAAAACAAAAAGTGCCATACTATTTAAAGAAAATGGGACTCGAAAAAAACAACTCCTTGATTTACTTAGCCGTTAAAGACTCACTGATTTATTATTGAGTAAAATGTTGGATTGAAGTTAGCCTGAATTCAGGAACTAGTAAGCCCACTTCCTAGTTCAGAATTAATCTTTTTCTTCCCCTCAGTTCACTGCTGTGTTATTTTTTTCATTTTTGCTTCTTTATGATGTCATATATTGTGTATATAAGTCTATGTATTCTCTACATTATACGAGTGATTCTTCCATAGAGAATATCTGTTTATCCCACATTGTTAAAAGGAAACTGTGTTGCCTAATAGTATTTTTAACAAATGTTTTGAAAACCAGCTATGTTCAGGATACATTAATATGAGGAGCTTTAACTGTCAAGGATGAATGAGAGCCTGGAGAAAGAGCAAAATTTAACCTCTGAGATCTCTCATGCATTGAAACTATGCTCTAACCTTACGATGAATAGAACAGTGCAGATGGAGGGTGGAATAAGAAGCAAGGAGGTAATAGAAAGGTAGAGGTATATTTATGCTTATCCAAGTATTGGAAATATCCATCAAGGAAAAAAATACAAAAAGGACTACAGTCCACTGCTTCCAGTATTTCTCACAAAGGAAGAAATAATTATTTCACGTAGGTGCCATTTTCATGTAGGTGCCTCATCCAGATATGTCTTGCCATAACTCCTATGACTCTTAATTACTAGGTATTTTTCTAAATGTTTATGTTTCTGTTTGGGTTTGTCCCCCCACCCCAGGCATGAATGAAACACATGGCGAACAGCTATCAAGTGTAGGGTTATATTAGACTTTGTATGTCAATGGAAGAGAATAGACTCATCAAAAGGGTATGCAAAATAACTGAATAGATATCTAACAGGCAGTATGAATATATTTCATAAGAATACAGACTAACGTATTAATACTCATAATCTATATCCAATCATACTTCAGTAGTGACAGGAATTTCTCAAGGACAACATTTGTAAACAAAAGAAAAATAAATTTCTTGATTCTACTGAATGTATTCCTTATAACCAAACATAGCAGACAATGAATCTAATTTCAGAGAAATGTAATTTATATGTTCTGAGACCTAACAATAGTAATTTATCTATTGCATATTGCCTTTATATTATATTCTGTTCTTCTGAGGAAAAGATACTGTTTCATTACTCAAATATTAAGAAATTAGTAAGGAAAAATTGGTTAGAATGCTGCTATGAAATAGCCTATTAAAAAGAATTTGAGTTTCTTAGAAAAAATCTTGATATATATTTCTACATGTGAGTTAATATATATGTGTATTTAATATTTCTCTTTCCAGTTGGAAGCAATTCTTTTGCATTTACAACACAGTTCTGAGCACATGGAATTCAATAAAAACATTCTCATCAACTTTAAATAGATTTTGGATTAGGCCTTTAAAAACAAAAAGAAATGCTATGCAAGTCTCTAGCAGTGCTGTTTTGCTTAGTATGAAATCTTTTAGAAATCATTTTCAGAACAAATTTTTTTTGCCTGAATGTGCATAATTTTTTTTCATGTTCCATGAAAAAGTGCAGAGATGGCTAAATCCAAAAGTTTGAAAGATTCCAGACTAAATACCTGGATATAGTTATCATATATGCTCAGTGGTTGGTTTGCAATTTCATCAAATATTAACTATATATTTAAAACACATGACAGTTCTTATGGGTTCTTTTTAGACTACTGCTACATAGGTTGATACACGTTTAATAATAAATCTAAGATTTTTTTTTGAAATGCACTACAGTATGCTCTAACAAGTTGTTAAAACTTTATTTTCTGGATACCATGTATAAAGTTCTGGCATCTTTCATTCCATTTTATGTTCCAAGCATTCATTTATAGAATAATATGGAGATATTCCATAAATAACTGCTAGAAAGGCTATGTATGGCACAGGTACTTACTGTATTTTTTATGAGACAACAAATGTTCTTTGAGACTCAATATCTCCTTGAGAATACCTAGAGGGAGAAAAAATCCTCTCCTGTTCATTCCTAGCCTTCTGGAAACAGTTAAGTAATTGATAGAAAGTGAAGTCTATTTTATATCTCATTTTATTGCCAGTTAGGTAGAACAAAATTTCCTTGATATCTATAAGCACAAAATCTATCATTGCTGTGATATTAAGTAACCTAGAAGAAGGTATTAATGAGAAGCAGAATGGTGTTTTTTAGCATCCATTGTGCAAGAGATGACACTGAAATGACAAAAACGTATAGTCCTAGGCTGGATCTTTAATACCTCTTCTGAAAAAGATATGTCTGTTTACGGGAAACCCCCAAAACATTCAATAGAATTTGCCTACTTAGGAAGGCAATAGGTTTTTACTAAAGTAGGTAGTGCTATCTGCTAAGATACCAGTTTCTGATGTTGCGTTAAACACTTTTACCAGCAATGGACAAAAAGGTAGATAACAACTAATTGGTTTCAATGTGTGGAGAGGAAGATTTTGGTTAGATATTGGGGAAAAGCATTCAAATCATAAGAGCTTGGAGAAATACCATGTTTCCACCGGAAGGAATCGGTTAGATGGGCATGCTTCAGCAATGAAATAAATATATATTCAATCTCTCTTGGATTCTTCCAGCCATATGGTAAACTTTTTCATTGAGACTAGAGGGACAGCAAATATTGAGAATAATGAAAAGGCCCATCATTAGCACAGAATGATCTTCCCTACTTCTTCATGTCGGTACTTACAGAATTTTTAAAAATAAAATGTTTTTTTTACAGGAATTAATTCGGGGAGCTCTTTTGGCCATTTTATGTGGCAAGAGAGACTAGATAAGTGAGATTCCCCTGTGGCTTTATAGAATGTAACATCCTCGCAAGTGGCAAAAATGCCCCAGGCAGAAATGAGATTAGCAAAAGAGTTTCTCAGTTATTTAACTGAGGAGGACGATGTGCCTATAAAACTGTGGTTAGGAATCTTCAGCAGATCTCTGAACCGAACCCCCACTTCCTGATTTTCTAACCAATGCCTTAACTGGATGGAGATTTTCTGTCTCTTTCCAAAATGCATAATAAACAAACCCAAAGGGAAAATAAGCCAGCTAATATATCTTTGCAAGTATAAGATGTATAAATTAGCTAGCAGACCACAGAAGATACTTAATTTGGTTATTATAGTTACTGAAAGACATTAGTTTGGACCTGCAAAATTGAGACTGTGTCCAGTTTGTTTAGCAGCACTGAGCATCACTCAGGAACAGAAACTGGGATCATGGTAAGATCTGGCCCCAACTGGATTTTATTGCAATGACGTACAGAGCTGACGAAGATATTTCTGAAACTGGAAATTACAACCCACAGGAATTAGAGGATTTAAAAAACCCTGGTGAGATGTAACATTTCTTAAGAACAATAGATTATTAAGAACAATAGATTACAATATTTTTATTCTGTACTGCTATGGATAATTAGTTTAATAAGTCATTTTTTTTTGTCATTCATGCATATAATAAATTAATATGCATGTTGTTTCCTTGTTCATTAAGTCTTTAAATTCAGCAGATGAAAATCTCTTTCCTTCAGAAAATACACTTGATTATAGATGACTGCCAATGAAAAGTAAACAGCTCCAATGAATAAACGTGCTGAAAGCGAATACTTTTTGAACTCTGAATCTTTATTTCCACTCTTTATAGAAATAAACTCATCTATGGTTGGTTTATTGCTTGCAGAAAGAAAGCTTGTTCATCCTCCTCCCCTCCACCCCTTTCATTTGCTGGTCTAGCTACCAAGTGGAGCCTAATCACAAGATGTCTCTGAATATCAAGCAGATGTTCATTGGCAAGAGAAAATCAATGTCTGGCATACAGTTATACTGTGTTTTTAGACTGCACTGAGCACTTAGACTGCACTTACTTGAAAAGCAGTGGTTTGTGTCACTATATCTTTATTTCATAATAAAGAGCAAGTACCCGCTTCAAGTTATGGATCACCTCTCTTGTCATTCCATAGCAATGTGTTTTACAGATGTCTGCAAATGAATTTTAGGCTGAACTCTCTTTGCTTCTGAAACATAAGGAAGTATGATATGCTATCTGTCTGGTATTTAGATATTAAATTTTGTTTGAAGAGCAGTTATAATCCCCTTGAATTCATTTAAAAGCTCCTGTATAAAACAAGACCTCTGGCAGTTGAGGTCCGACTGATGGGTCTGACAGGTTTTCAGCACGTTACCTTTAGCTGGTGGTGATGTAGTAACAGCACTTTATTTCCTGTGAAGCTAACAACTAACTCTTAAATCCGTGTGAAAACTTAGATGGGGCTTATCAGCTCCTCCATGGCACCCTGCCCTTCTTAGCATCATGGTCTCTATCTGTTATTATTGAGAGGGACAGTAATGAAACAGCGGCAGCACTGGGAGCCATCCTTTCAGACTACGTCTGACACAAGCACTGAGTGTTACATTATTTGCTTCAGTGAAGCAGAAAGAGGACACCATCAGGGAGCTGGCTGTACTCCCTACTTTTCTGTTCTTCTCAGTTTTGGACACGCTAGTGCAACCTGTGGACTGCTCTAACTTCTGCCAGCTGGCAAGAGTTCCAAGATGACAGTTTGTCAGTGAGGGTAGCTATGAAACAGCCTGGTATCTCCACTTTTCTCTCTGCCGTGATGTGTCTGCACTGCCTAGGATGGGAGGACTGGTAGCGGGAGGCACTTTCACACTGACACTCATGAAGGAGTCTTTCCCAATGCTGGGGAAAGGACCTGCATCACCTCTCAGTTCACCACTCCAAATGGTATCAAAGCTGAGATACACATACAAAGTTTAATTCTGTCTTTTTGGAGAAACTTTAAAAGTTTAAATCCAACCTTTTTTTTTTTTTTTTTCATAGAAGTTCTTTACCACATTTATTGCAAACAGAAACACTCTTCTACCACACTAATTCCAATGAGCTACCCTTTCAAACCACAGATGTCGCCTCAATTTTATCTTGTACATTAGAGCAGAATACTTTTTCAACCACAAAAAAACAACTGAGAGAGGGATCAGCAGACAACTGAAAGAGCAATATGTGGAAATAAAATTCTGTGAATTCTGCATTAACAAATAAGATGTTGGATTCATATTTTAAACCCCACGATGCTGGGTTATCTACCCAACTACAGACACTGCAAAATTCACTCATACTAGAGACGCTTAAGAAACAGTCTGCTGAAAGACGTCTAGCACAGTTATGCACAAGTGCACGTAGGATCTTCAACCAAAATAACCTGATTGAAATTGCTAGTTTACACATGTAATCTTAGTCAGAGGTTTTGTATGTGAGTGGATAACAAGGTATGTATACTTGGGCTATGAATATGCTGTCCTTCCTACCGCAAAATGACACAGAAAATACATTTCAGACATACCTTGGCAACTGGAAATAGAAATGCCATATGCCAAATATCTAAGTAGTTGCCAGACTAGTTCCTTATTGAGCCCTGGTCTTCCCCATTGCGAACACTTCTTAAATTGAGACAATTATACTGACTGTCCAGAACTTGGGCTTCAAGCTCAGCTCTGCCACGCTCTTATTCAGCATAGCTAAGTGGTAGCACAGGCAACAGTGGGTGAGGGCTGTTGCACCCTGGATCAGCTGGAACTCTCAGTAATGCGATATATATTCTGGCCCAAATCTTTTCTCCTCCTTCAGTCTAAGCTCCCAAATGCCTTTTGCAGTAGGTAGGGTAAGCAATGAGAATAACGGCTGGCATAAACTAACTTCATACTGTCCACAGTTTACCCTAGGGATTCTTCAATTTCCCTGTTAGGAATATGTTAGGCTGAACATATTAATGAAAAAGGATTACACCTTGAGCCAAGGGACTTGTTTTAATACAACCACTGTATTATACTTATTAAGGCAGTATGGTAGACACTGAATCTGTTTAGTCACATCAAGTATCAAGAGATAATATTTTTTTGTGCAAATGTTGTAAAATAGTAGCAATGTTATGTATTGATGAGTCTGAACAATAGCTGTTACCTTCCTGTTCTTAACAGAGATTTTAGAAGACTTGTGGGAAATTACCATCCTAGCCTAGACTTTATTTCACTTAGGCAAACTGTAGAAGGATAAACCATTTACTGTGTATTGTGATGCTCCAGGCTTACTTAAGGCCTCAAGTTATAACAGCTGGATTTATTCTCTCTCTCTCATGTCTTGATAATGACAACTCCTTCTCTCACTTTTTCCTTTGGACAAATCAGGAAAAAAGTTGTCACATGGACTCAGCACAAACACAGCTTTCTTCTTTTAATAACAAAAAGAAAAAGAAATCCTGTAAAGAAATATAACCTCTAAACAAGCCACCTCTTCTGGACAAAGCAGAAATGCAGGAAATAGACATAGCCTTTAGATTACATTCCTCTCCAGGGCAGAGATAAGGTAAAGCTTTTAATAAGGTAAGCAGGAGACTCTAGAAATATGCGTTTCTATATTCAAGTGGAGTTTGAAGTGTTTCCTCAGTAGATTTCATCTAATTAGACTGTTCAGCCACTCCCAAGACCTCATTTTAACTTTTGCTTCTAATTCTATGTGTTCCAGATCAGCTTTCTGCAAAGATAATGGGCAGCATTGAGTTGTGGCTCTGTTTTTTAACTCTTGTCTTGCTTCGCAAAAGCATTGCCAGAACTTCTGGCCTCACATTTGCTAGCATGTCCTTTCTGGACTCCATATGAAGAGGATACTGAAGAGCATGTCTCAGGGGTAAACCTAGACCGAGAAGATCAACTTTTGGGATTGCTGTTTCACACAAAATTCCAGGATCAGCTTGAGACAGGTTTCATTAAGTAGCAGGCACTTCAACTTAGCTATCATGCTTATTACTGGAGCTCATGGAGGTTACAGAGCCATCATATGGGTTAATGACTGAACCCATGCAGAGATGGGTTGGTCAGTAGGCTCAATATATGTGGAATATGGTAGTTTTCTATTCCAGCGGTTTATAGCAATGGCTTATTACAGGAAGGGATAGCATAAAATACAATGTGTATTTTCATAATCAGTTCTGTGCATAGTACTATACAAAAACAACAATTCTATTCTTAGGTATTAAGAAAGGAATTGAAAATGAAACAGAAGCATTATAATGACAGCATTTAATCCATGAGGCACACGTGTTTTGAACAACATGCATAGTTCTGGTTCACAGAATAAACAGGTACAGATAAAGGTATATAGGACAGCAAGGATGCTGATACAAGACTGTCTCCTTACAAGGAATGAATTAGAACTACACCCTGAAAAGAGGAAAATACGAAGGATAAAATAAGTCATTAAATGAATAATAACACGGAGAAGATGAATAAGAAATTTATATTCCCAGTCTATCCTAGTACAAGATACAAGAAGTATCAAACAAGGCAATAGGATCAGACCAAATAAAAAAGCAATTCTTCCCAAAATCCATAACTAAACAGTGGAACTCAGTGTCTCAGT
The DNA here is from genome assembly GCA_013398815.1 of Ibidorhyncha struthersii. Classification (NCBI taxonomy): domain Eukaryota; kingdom Metazoa; phylum Chordata; class Aves; order Charadriiformes; family Charadriidae; genus Ibidorhyncha; species Ibidorhyncha struthersii. The sequence goes on along the minus strand of VZSZ01004988.1, from coordinate 373,385 downwards.
GCTGTGGATTAAAACCACTTTATAGCTCACTCCTCTCTCTGTTAAAGAGCACAAAGAAAACCAAGTAATGTAAAAAAGATTAATACTATGTAGCTATTTCCTCAAAGCAAACCCCACATTATCCTTCTGTAGTTACTTCCTGTGGCCTTTATTTTGGTGTTTTGGCTACTGCTTTCTGTTCTTCTTCGGTGATCTGATTCATTTGTGCCACCAGAATACCTTGGGTAATTTGCCTCTTCAGCTCTTCAGCTGCCTGAAAAACAGGCGAGTGTTTCCTTTCTCCCTACCTGTCCTTCTTGAAAGGATAGAAAGTGTGACAATTAAGTACAGTGGTGAACAAGAAAAATCTAAAGGAAAACGTATTACTACTCAGTCTTCATTCAAGTTTTTTTCAGTCACAAGGAAGTTCAGAGAAGTGAGAATTGAATCTCAGAAGGAAAAAGATTGTGATGGAGAGCATCTAAAAGTTTCCTAAAGTATTTCATTCAGAATTACTAATGTTTAAACACCAAACTGTAATTGGATAGTGGAAAAAGCCCACTGTAAAATTTAATAGCTAGGAATTTTTGTGGTATTTCTTTTCTGCCTTGGCTGCCCATCCAAATTTGAGTGCTTCAGGGTGTTTGTTTTATACCTGGCACATTTTAGGAACACTATAGGCATAAACATAATTATTGCTGTTATAGCATAAGACACCCTCGACTTCTCTCCGACAAAATGACAGCTCCGTGACTCTGTCACTACCTCATGGCTGGCCTTTGATGGGACCAGAAGGTTCTCCTTTGGTTTAAATGATGAAGATCTCAGGAGAGCTTAAGTGGAAAGTTTGCTTTACCATCTTGCAGTTACACGTAGGAAATCTCTGCCAGGCTGTATGTTAGGCCATTGACACGGAGTCTATGCAGCCAAGGAATCACTTCACCTCATCCCACCACTTACGGCATACAGTTTCCCAGCCTGGCTGATTAATAGCGTGCCGGCCCTACAAGGCAGCCTTGTTCTTCTCCAGAGTTGTTACACTTCAGTGGCTGTAAGTTTCTTTCAAAAGTGTCAGAATTAAAGACATGTTATGAATGCCCCATTTCGTTTTGTTTCAGGAGTCCATCGTGGTGCTACATTACCCAAGATGTACATTGAAGTTAAAAGACAAGCTTCTTTAGCCAGGATTCTTTTGCACTTTCTGCCCTTCTCCATCAACATCCCTGATTTCTCCTTTCAGCACTGATGACTTGTAAACTAAATATATCAGTAGGTACAAGATTAGTCCAGACAACTCCTTTAGCTGTTCAATGTCTTTTATTTCACCCTCTCTCTTTCACCTAGTTCATTGTTCAGTTTTATACTCCACTGGAAAAAAAAACAAAAATCTTCTGACTGTTGCCTCTGTTACTGCTCTTGTTTCTGTGCTGTTTTCAACAGTTGTGCATGGACATTCCTTCTACTGTCTTGCTGTTCAGGACTTGAAAAGTGTTAAAGACAATGTCCTCTCCCCCTCACTC